>JARHVA010004383.1:1040000-1584261 GCA_037957365.1 Torreya grandis
ATTTTGTTTGAAACAAATCCCCAATGAATTGTCCCTTAAACCCTACCAAACATACCCTTAGGTTCTTTTGAAATGACCCTTAGTTGTACAAAAGTACCCTTTGGGGAAATTAAAAGTGACCTTTGGCCTTTACAAAGTAGACCCTTTAGGCAAGTTTTGCCATGAAGTAGACCCTTTGAATATTTTCCACATACCCTTTGAGACTTATAAATTATCCCTTCAACCATTTTGAAACTATCCTTTGTCCTTTCCATTATCCCTTTGGCCTTTTCCAAATTGACCACCTTCCCCCTTCTGACTAGATATTTTAAGGCACATACCCTTTAGGTTTTATGTAAATGACCCTTTAGAAATTTTGTCCTAAACCCTTTACCTTACAGGACGTATCCTTTGGGATGTCTTTTTTTACCTCTTTTCCCTATGAAAAGTGACCTTCGGCCTTTATGTATTATACCCTTTGCCATGGACATAATCTTCATTTTTCTATACGAAGCCTTTGACCCTTTTTGAAGTGACCACTTACCCTTTGGGATAATTATCACAACCCTTTTCCCACAAAAAAGACCCTTTAGACCCATGGCACATACTTTTTGGATTTTGTATAGCCTATCCTTAAGTAATTTTGAAATGAACCTTAGCTGTATGAAAGTACCCTTTGGGGAAATCAAAAGTGCCCTTCAATATTTATGAAGTAGACCCTTTGGTACTTTTGTCATGGATAAAATGCCCTATGAAATGGACCCTTTATATCAAAAGTACCCTTTAGGGAAATTAAAAATGTCCTTTAGACCTTTGAAATATCCCTTCGAGATAAATTGTCTTGAGACTTTTGCCCAGATGAAATAGCTCTTTGGGTAAATTATTATGGAAATTTTATCCAAAATAATTCCCCTAAAGGAATTAGTCTGTGAACATCATCCCAAAAGCATTTTTTTAATATAGACCATAAGTTCCTTATTAATAACAGTAATACTAGTCCCACCATACTTAGACAAAATAAAGGTAAAAATATTTCCCATCAATACTTTAAATACCCCCACCAACCTGATTTAACAAGTTTGAATTATACAAGAAAATAGAATCCAAGTGAACATTGCACATTTATGTCACATGAACTGATATTCAATGCAAGATTCTATATAGGTGATATATTTCTATTGAAAATCCATCATTGTATTCAAGCTAACTTGCATTTGAATTCTTCTATTTTCTTACAGAGATAAAGATCCCTAGTTCCTTCTTCAAGATTACTACGAGTTAATGACTAAGTTAGAGACAAATTTATTACATAACATACATAGCACATAAAAGAAGCATCATAGAGTATGCATCAATGGCATCTACATATATGGCATTCTAGGGGATGAATCTACCATCCCCATAATCAATTATGCACTCCAAAAAGTTCACAGATACAATCTTTGATACCATGATATTTAGAGACAAATACCAAAATTATTCAGCATTATGAGGTGTCATCAATTTGGTGGACATGTTTTCACTAGAAGATGAGAAGACAATGGCAAATAGACTAGTTGTTAAGGAACTACTAGCATTAAAATGCCAAAGATTACACTTTGCTACTTCTAAGCCAAAATTAATGTTGTGCATGGACCTCATAAAGGACATGTTCTTTTCAAGAAGATATTGTAGGATGCTTTCCTACACCATTATAGTAATAATACGGTGCTCACGTGCATTTTATGAGTGGATTTATAGATATATTTATCTTTTAATATACATGATTCCTATTTTGATAATCACACATTAGTGTAGTTTAATGCAAAGACCTCAATGGAGAAGGCACTATCTTCATGGTTGTTCCCTAACCAGACCATCACATGGAAAAATAAGAAGCCAAAAAGAGCAATTCTAATTGACAAATTCAGGATGGGGATTCATATTGGTGTCTCTTCTCAATAAATTATATGATATGTCAAGTATTCATTTTATTAATTTAGATTGGGTGTCACTACTGTACATGATGTCACATATGCCCTAGGTGAAATAATCAGCCTTCAATTGAGAGAGCATATTATTCATAGGGACAAGCATCCCACACCCTGTGGATATTTCTACATGATGTCCTATTTTTTAGATGTATTCATGGGTATGTATTACAAATATCTTGCTAAATTGTGGGTTCCAACCATAAATTATGAGAAGAATAGAATATGTGACCATTACCAATTCATGCATATCTATTTCTATACCAAGTATATGGTGAGGATATCTGAGGATGTCTCTCCTCAAGTTTGGCAAGACATTCATGGATTTACCATGCCTCAAATTGGATAAAACATTGTGAATAAATTGTTATGGAAAGGGGATTATTTCCTTTACCCAAATGTCACTGTTATCATGATTTGGGTAAACAAACTTGGTCCCCTGTGTCTCCTAAAGTTTGTACCAAATAAACTATTTGAATAAGAAATCACCTTCCAATTATAAAAAAACATTGAAGAGGACTTATCAAGGTAGAATAAGGCCTTGTATTTTGGTCATTTTTTAACTATTGGTAGGATGGTATATATGATGAGGAAGCATTTTAGGAAATTAGGTGGAAAATGCAAGAGGTATCCTTTCCCTACACTTGCACATAGAGATTAGTTTCTTTATGGGTTGATCCAAAATCTCATTTATAGATTCAACATCCCTTACAATCATGAGCCTTATGACTATGATTTCCTATTTTTGAATTTCAAGTCTAATAATGAAGTATCGAAATGGGCAAGGATTGTTAGGATACAAGAGGATCCCATCAACATAGATTTTGATGAAGAAGAGAAAACATAGGAATTGTTTGGTGTAGGTTCCAGTCAAGTGTCCATTGATATGCCTTAGGTACATACTATTACATCTATAGGGGTATCAACTACATAAATCATATCATCAACACCTCAAGACTTACCCACACAAGTAAAGACCCCTCTAGTCTATAAGAGAAATCCTAAGACTCCCATAAGCAATCATATAGTGGAGACATCACAAGGTTTACCTACTCAACCTCCACATTTAGAACCAAATAAGAGAGGTATGGTGATCATCAAGGATATTGAGATTGTTTCAGATGAGGAAGTAGAGTTAGTGATATCTAAAGCTATGAGCCTCTAAATATAGCTTGTGGATCTCAATTTCCTAGGTACTTAATCTTTGTTTAGTTCTATGTCTTTTATACCCATATTTGGGAAAGTTGATTCTATATAAGTTCCCACATCTACCCCCTCCAGTTCCACTACTACTATTGATCCCTTTATTTCCACTTCAATCCCACTCACCATATAGACCCCTTATGTTCTTATTTACACCTCTACTATTAGATCTCTCAAGATGAAGAAAGTGTCTAGGAAGGAGTAGATAAATTTAGCCACCTCACAACTCCATATCCACTCTACCCAAATCACCCTTCAACTACCATCTACCACTTATACATAAGAAACCATAATGAGAAGTTTTGGTAAGGGAAGGAGGGCCAAGCCCCAAATGATCATGATTCATCCACTTCCTCAATTTGTAAGAGTAGATTGGTCCAAAATTATATGGCCTTCCTTACCTAATGTCTTGACCAAGGTCCAAAATAATAGAGATTTCAAGAGGAGATCAAGGAAGAGGTTGTTATCACAACCTCTAATGCATATTATCTAGACATTCCTCCATGGGTAGTGTATTTAAGGAGCAAGGCTTCTCAATTACCAAACTTTAGAATCACTAAGTTTCCCTATGTTTCCACTTTGTTTGATAATCTAACTCTTATTATTCAAATGGTGAAGAAGAGGAAATTATAAGATGATAAAGGCACCCAAATCATCCTTGAATAAAATCAAGAAGTGTTCTTCCTCACAAAGAGATAAAACATACAGCCAGGACAATCTCTATCTGAGGAAAATCTTGTAGACCTAGCACAAGCGCACAAGAATTCCATAGTTTAAAACCATGAAGGCATAAAATTAGATCATTAAGAGCTTGAGGTAAAAGTAAACATATTAGAGTCCAAAGTGGAGCAACTAAAAGAGCAGGCCAAGACAAAACATATTCCTACTAGCATAGAAGTTGAGGTTCAAGAGGTAGCTTTTGGATGTTATAACTCTTGAAAGCCATGAAGTTCATGAATGCTAATATGGCCCCTCATGTGAATAATCCAATCAATTTTTCAATTCCTTAAGAGAGGAAAATTAAAAACTAAATATGATAGTTGTCTATATAGGTAACTCTCTATATAGTAATGTTGACCTCATGACTACATTAGAGGCATCTAATGCCTTAAACCTAGTACACATTCAGTAGAAAGAGGCAAAGGATTGGATATAAAACATTGGAGATTTAATCCCTAGATATTAGATGCATGAGGCCTAGATCCTTCAAATTTTACATGAATTGTAGTTTTCCAAAGTTAAGGACTCCGCCGATAAGCTAATTAGCAAGATCAATTTTGACAAGATTATCCAAGAAGTGATTGATGATTTTAATCAAATATTACAAGGTTTAAAACCTTAAGAAATTGAGTCCAAATTAAGGAAGGCTCAGAAAAAGATCACTAAAGTTTAAATCTTCAAGAGTAAATGTCAAATAACCAATGATGAGCATATAAATCTCCTTGGATAGACTAAAATAATTCATCAGCCACTACTGCTAAATTTAAAAATTATATGATAGTAGCATGGAGTGGCACAAAAATTTTATGAAGATAATGAAGAAAAGAAGAAGCAGGTTCTTCGCAGTGTGACCAAATATTCAACTACCACTTCAACCTCTATGTTAACTAAGGTTCATGCATCACTCCAAATGATGAAACCTTGATAGGTTGAGATTTTACACATTCACAATTTTTTGATGGTTAATGTACGTAGGTTTTCCTTATATTTTGAGTAGATAATTTTAAAATTTGACTTTATATTTTATGTACATTCACACATTGCATAATTTTATAAAATTTAATTTTTTTATTTTTCAACTTTTAGTTTTCTCTTATATGGTTTTAGACTATAGTTAGAACTACATGTTCTAACTGACACATGTAACCACCTTGCATGAACTTATAGGATGAGGTGACCCCTTCCCCATGTCTATGTATATAATTGTAACCCAACTTAGTTTTTAGGGTCAGAAGATTTTGTAATACAGAGTAAAAAATCAATTTTGATTGTCAGCAAAGTATTTTGGGTATTTTATTTCCAATTATGTGAAATTAGTTATTATTTCCATGGTTGTGTGTTTCAATATTATTTAGTGTGCTATAACTATGAATACATTCTTAATTATTTTTATTAATATACTAATCATAGATGTGCAATATCTATTGAAAGATTAGTGAATATATTGATTAACTTATTCAAGTTGATTGAATCATATTTTTGAATGTGTACTAGTGTTTTATTTGGTGTAGTTTTTTGTGTATGTGTAATAGTTACCTCAGATAATTTATTTGTTTGAGCCATAATCTCCTAATTAAGGGTGTGCAAAAACTATCCTAAAAGGATCAACCTTTGTCTGAGGCTTGTTAATTCTCTGAATATTTATTTCTTTAGACTTCCTAGCCATGTCTAATTTTATGTGTGTTATTGCTGCTAGCAACAGGCATAGGTTTTAGAAAGCATAGGTCCATTTAGAAACCAACCAAGGAATTTATTTCCAAGAACCATGGAGCCTTTTTTCTACCCTACTTACCTTCCTTTTTTTTTAGTTTGTTATTAAGACTTGCCCACTTTAGATTAGAAACTAGCCACCCATCTAATTTGAGTAGAGATTCACTCTATTAGAAGGCCACACCTCCATCCAAAAAACCTTGTCAACAACCTGCATACCTTGTCCCTATTCCATCAATAGGTTGAAATAAATTGCATTCCTATAACTCATGTCTTGGAGTGGACTTTACCTCCATTGATATCTTAAAATGTTAGAGGTTAACTTGTTTGACTATGGTGTGCATAAAACCTACATCAATAGTATTTTAATAGTGTTTAAAGGAGATATTTGAAACCCATAATAATATAGGTTATTATGTGCATAAAATTGCACTAGAGTCACTCAAGAGAGTGACCAGATATAATTCCTAGGCTGGTTTATTAGTGTCACCCTTGACAAGTCATAGGAGACCTAGAGTTGTGCCAATAGATCTAGTTCAAAATAATCCACCACCTCCACTAGGGCACCCCTTAACCATAAGGAACCCTTCACATGTTAATTAAATAATGGCTCAAAAACATCCCTAGTTAGTTGGATCTACCATCATCATCCTAGGAGATGTACATGATTTACCTAGGAATACCAAAAAGTATCTACCATCTTCTCTCCTTCAGAACCAAGGACAATGGAAGAACATATCAAATCTATTAAAGCTACTTTAAGTTCAATTAATGTATTAGATAAATATGTTACATGTCAAATATTTCATTTTACTTTAATGTATGTTACTTATGATTGGTACTTAAATCTAATAGAAAACTCCATCACCAATTAGGAGCAATATCAAATATCTTTTCTTGCATAGTTTGGACAAGTCACCAATTTTGGATTGGTATATCAACACTTCATCAGTATGAAGAGGGAGCTTAATGATCCCATCTATGCTTTTAATTCAATATGGTAGAAATTATACAACTGGTTGACCCCAAGGTATAAAATAAAGGTATTATTAGCATTATAAATGTACAAGAATGCCTTGGACCTTATCACCGTTGTGTTCTTAAGAAGAATACCTACTACCAATACTTTGGCATTAGCATTCAAAAAGGCTATTAACATTAATAGATATATCAACCCATAGATACTTGGGGTACCTACATCAACAATGGATTTTTAGCATTCAATCCAATACCACACATAAAGTAGAATGTTCTAGCATACAATCAAAATCAATTGTACACACTGCCTCCACTGACATAGACAACATAGCCAAATTTTGGTTACTCTAACAATCATGTCATAGGTAACAATTGTCAACAAAACTAACATGTAGCTACACTTCCCATGTACATTATACAAGGTATAAATTCCATAAAATTTGAGTTGGATTCTATTTAAAAGATGGTCCAAAAGTTGAGTAATGATTTCATGACTATGCAATGAAAGATAGGTAATGCCAATGCCCCGATTGGTAACCAAAACATTGGATATTAAAGATATAAAAAACTATTCAATAGGTCTATAAATAAAATGTAACAACCTAACAATCTCCCAAAAATCAACATACCTAAAATGACTCTTCCTAATTGGTGTAGAATATACAATACACCCCAACATGGCGATCTCAATTGCATTGAGTTATATATGGTGTTCAAGATCCTTTAAAAGGGAAGTAATTAGATAGGATTATATGAATAATCTACCAAGATCTTATCAAGATCCTAGATCTTCTAACATAGTCATGTTCTTTAAAACTCATGAGTTCCCCTTTCTAGGCGAAGACAATAATGAACTAAAAGATAATATGGATGAATTTCATGATTTCTAGTAGTTCTAGAGAGGTGCATATAAATTAAGGAATAAATATCCACTCACCACATTTACTCCTTTGAATACCATGGTGATTCTTCCAAATCCCAAAGTAGACAATAATCCACCCCCTCCAAAGGGGAATGATCAGCCACCAGGCAAGGAAGAACTAAGTAAAGGAAGAACAATATCATGGAAGATATGAAGAAAATTAAGGCAAATATAAATCTTCATGAGTTATCCGAGATCACTAAACAAAAAGACTTATTGTGGAATTCTATTAATGGAAAGGCCCCTATGGAAAGAACTAGAGTGACTATAGATAAATCAAAAGTTTTTGATGCCAATGTCATTTACAAAAACAAGCTCAAAGTGCCACCATTTTTTATGACTATTAGGTCATTTGATAATAACATTCATTTATATTTAGTGGATTATAGATCATCTACAACTATCATTCCTACCTCCATATGTAATAATCTTGGTCTCACTCCAATTCATTCAAACAAATTAGTTTCCTGACTAGACAAAATAGTGGTAATAGTAGTTGGAGAACTGAATAATATATGCATTCAAGTAGCATCTAAACCAAGACTCTAGATGACCATTGATATTTTGGTACTGGACATACTAAAAGGCTATGATTTTTTTCTAAGTAGATATTGGTCCAAAACACTCAATGGATATCTTTCCACAAACCTCTCTCATATCTGGCTGCCATGGAGAGGAGTTGTGAACCAAATCAAAATTGATAGAGAGCCAAGAATGAAATATACCATCATAGAATACAATTTCAAAAATGATGAGGTAAATTATGACTCTCCTTCTCTTGGTATATATAATTTTACCACTTAAAATCTAGCATAGAACCTAGAACATGAGGGTTCAAATCAGCTATGGAGTATGCCTTTTGATGGAGCCAAGTCTAGGAAAGGATCAAGCATAAGAATTAAGTCAATGATCCTCAAGGTAATAAATTCTTGGAAGCTTCTAGATTACATTTTCCATGTACTAAAAATAGAGATGATTATGAAAATCTAATTCTGGGATTACAGTTTACACTTAAGAACAATGTAAAATAAATAAAAATATTTGGTGACTCAAAGCTAGTAGTTAATCAATTAAGAAATAAATATTAGTGTAAATTATCTTATCTAAGAAGATATAAGCATATATAATAGGATTTAATTGAAATCTTTGAATCTTTTAACATAGTATCACTCTTGAGAGAGAAATTAAGCTGCTAATTCACTAGTTGCTACTGTTGCAAATCTTGAGCCATTATAGGAGTATGAGGTAAATATATTTTCTATTGAATTGGTTCTTTTTCAATCTTTTAAAAATAATGTATAAAATTTATATGTATTTGATTATGATCAACAAATTATTCAATTCTTAACTAATTTAGGGGATTTCAAGTCCCAAATCATCGATGACAAGGACATTAACCACCTCTATCAAGAAAAATTAGATAAAGAGGGCATTCTCCAACTCAAATAAAATCAAATTCTAGTTGGCTTAGTCTCCTTGGAAAGACATTTGACTTAGACCCTTAGGCATAGCAACTCAAGCAACCTAAGGTTGATGAATCAGACCTTTAAGAGGGAAAATCTAGGAGATTATCATAACCCACATTATGTGAATATTGGTCTTAGCTACACTATGGAGGAAATACAATGATTTAGGGATTTGATGACTCAATAAAAAGATGTTATCACCTAGATGTATGAAGACTTGAAGGTATATGACCTGCAGGTCATCTCTCATATGATTCCCCTAAAGTAAGACCATAAACCATTCAGATAGAGACAAAGGCCAATAAATCCTATTTTGGAGCCTCTTATTTAGAGGGAAGTGGAGAATTTATTAAGTGCCAAAATCATCTTCCCAATCTGGTATTCTACTTAGGTGGCCAATTTGGTCTCAGTTAGAAAGAAGAATAGTGAGCTCAGATTATGTGTAGACTTCAAAAATTTGAACAAAGCTTTTGACAAAGATAATTATCCTCTACCTTCTCTAGATGAGGTAATAAAGATAGTGAGTGGCTCTGAAATGATGTCCTTTTTGGATGGATTTTCAAGCTATAATCAGGTACTAGTACAATTTGAGGATAGAATGAAGATGGTATTTACTATGAAATGGGGTACATATGCATACAAAAGGATGCCTTGTGGCCTAATCAATGCAGGAACTACCTTTCAACATACCATGGATCATGCCTTCAAGGGACTAACAAGAAAATTAATAATCATCTATATGGATGATCTTACAATGTTTTCAAATAATAGAAAAGATCACATAAGTCACCTACAATATATATTTAAAAGATTTAGAAGGTTTAGTGTTTCATTAAACCCAAAGAAAGGCATATTTAAATTCACTGAGGTAAAAATCTTGGGACATATTATCATAAAGTATGGGATCACCATTGATCCAGATAGAATCTAGGCAATTTCAAAAATTTAGTCACCAAACAACAAGAAGGAGCTCAAGTCCTTCTTCAGGAAGATCAACTTTATAAGGAAGTTGATCTCAGTGTTTGCAAAAATTATCAATCCTCTAAATTCCATGCTCAAGCAAGATGCTAAGGTAGGATAGGCAGCTAAAGATAAAAAGTCTTTTCAAGGCATTAAATATGCCATATCATAGGATCTATTTTTAGTTAATCTAGACTTCACAAAATATTTTTATCTATATTCATTCACTTCAAAACACACTATTGTTATAGTTATTATGAAAAATAAAGATGAAAATAAGCATCCAATTACCTTCATGAGCATAAATCTGAAGGATGCAAAGCTCAAATATTCTATGATTGACAAGTAGATTGTTGCTCTTGTCAAAGCAGTAAAGAAATTTTGACATTACATCTTGAGGAACAAAACCATTACTATTGTACTTGACCCTATTTTTAAGCTCACCCTATCATAGAATTAAATAATAAAATATTGAGGCAAATAGATGGCCAAGGTCCAAGAATTTTACATAGAGATTAGGCCTACAAATATCATCAGAGGTTAAGGCATTGTTCAATTCATGACTAAGCCTGATCCACTAGTCACTATTGAAGAGGTATGTGTAGCACAAGTTTCCAAAGGAGAATGGTATACAGATATAATCTAGTATTTTCTTATAGGAACTTGTCCCCTAGAGCTTAATATAGAAATAAGGAAAGCTTTGAGGCTCAAATCTACTCATTTCATGATCAAGAAAGGAGTCCTCTATAGAAGGAACTATGAAGGTATTTATCTTAGATGTGTATCTACAGAGGAGGTTAAGGAAATCTTCAAGAAGTTGCATCAAAAGATAGGTAGTGGTCACCCTTTTGGGAATACCATATCCCATAAAATCTTGAGGTTGTGTTATTATTGGTCAACCATATTTAATGATGCTCATATGCATGTCAGAACCTACCATAAATTTCAAGCATTAGCCAAGAAATAAGTACACATAGCAATGCATCTCCAACTATTTGTTGAAGGAAGGTCATTTGCATAGTGGGGTTTACACTTCATTGGTGTAATCAACCCAAATTCCTTAGCAAGCCATAAATTTGTACTTATGGCTATAGAATATTGTACTAGATAGATATAAGCTATAGCCACAAAGAATAGTAGAGCATAATATGTGATTCACTTTTTGGAGGAACACATAACAACTAGATTTAACATGCCCATTTCTTTGGCTTATGACAACAAATTGGAATTTATATCAGTGGAATTCATTAAATGTGCACATGATAATTAGATCATAATTAGGTTAGCTTCTAACCATTAACCTCAATGAAATGGACTAGCAGAGTTAACAAATAGAAATCTGATTAATGCAATCAAGAAATTACTAGGGGACAAGCCTAGGGATTGTCATAATTTACTAAATTGTGCTCTTTAGGTATACTAGATAAGATACAAAAAAGCCCTAAAATATTCACCCTACCTACTGGTATATGGGTGTAGACCAGTTTTCCCCATCACATTAAAGCTACCCACCTATCATTTCATGAAAGACTACATGGAATCGAATGACAAAGCATAATCAAGATTGCTTGATATAATATAAATAGAGGATTCAAGGACTAAATCCTTGTAGATATTCATCAAACACTATGATTTAGTCAAAAGGTGGTTTTATAAAAGGGAAAAAGTTAAATCATTCAGGATTTTAGATTTGGTGTTACTATGGGATAAATCCCATGAAAAAAAAGGAAAACATGATATGTTTGCCCCTCTATGGATTGGACCCTTTCTAATTTTAGAGATCATGGGAAATAATGCATTTCATCTAAAATACCTCCAAGGCAATGAGCTTACATATCCATTCAATGGATAGTTCCTAAAGTATTACTTTAGACCTATTCCATCTATAGATATTACTGATTGAGAAGATTCAGATAAGTTTAGACATAGGACTAGAGTAGATTGCCAATATTTCTAGTTTAGTTTTTTGCTTTCTAGTTTAGTTTTCAAAGCTTTTCAATTTTTATGGCTTTCTAGATTAATCTTTCTACTTTCAGTATTATGTTTTCTTAGATTAGATTTTAGTCCTTTCTAGAGTAGTTTCTTGCTTTCTACATTAGTTGTTATTGATTTTCTTTGATGTTCAAAGTTGTGTTTTCTCTAGTTATTACCAAGATAAAATCAAAAAACAACTGAGTTATGACTTGTAGAAAAGGGGAAATTAAAATTTTGACACACTGAGGACTAGTTTATAGATTAGGTGTATTTCGGTGTTACTTAATCTTTAGGATGAAGGAAAGTAATCAAAGGATTATTCTGATTAGTGTCACAATTGAATACTTTTAATAGGCATGTGGAAGTTTCTCTTGGAGTAATTCATACAAATTTTATAAAGTTTTCTTATTTCATTAGATCAAATTCACTTATCATATTAAATAATTGTTGAAAGTGACAATTTTGGGTGTAGATCTAGTTGGCAGGGACATTTTAGTAATAATTTGTTTTATAATTATACCATCTCACTAGGGTTTCATCTCCTCTCTTTTACATTAATCAAGACATAAGAGAAATAAAAAAGAGAGAGAAAATATCCAATGAGTTCAAACATTTTAAGAAAATTAAAAAAGCTCACATGATGAAATAAGGTCAATGCACCACGCATCATGGTTAAAAGAAAATAATGAAAGGAGAAGAGAAGGATCCCAAGGTATCTCTATCAGGGCTATGGATGTCTGGTTAGTATTAGAGTAATGTTTGAGCTTCCCTTGGTTTAAATAAACTTTAACAGATACTAGAATGAATCTACAATTTCATCAAAACCTTTGAAAAACTCATCATAGTAAGGGTTAAATTAAACTACACATTTAACACACATAGATCCAATAAAGTAGAAGGAAAGTATGTTATGTGAATTAACTTAGGAATCTCTTTCATGTTTTTGATTTAAGTATTTTCTATGGCACACTTTAATATTGATCTCAAGATTGTGAAACTGGAGTTTTGGGTTCTTGAATACTTAGGAGTATTCCCCCTATAAGTTGTCATTTGTTGTACCCAACATCCCCCTTTTATTTAAGGATAAATCGGGACCCACTTTTTTTATATTTTGGTCTTAATATTGATCTCCTTTTTTTTATATGTTTATGTAAATTATATAAAATCTAAGGCATTTCACTTTTGGTAGGATTATATTGGAATTATGCTTCATGAGACTAACATTTGTTTTATAGAGACTATCCTTCGAGTTTATATTTTTAGGCTAATTCTTTCAACACCTATGCAATTTGTCCTTTCAAGTTTTATGTTTTGGGTGATTTAGGGCCTTTATTATTTTAGACATAATTTTTTCAAAGCCTTATTTTGTCAGGAAAATTATTGTAGACATTTTATCCAAAATAATTCCCTGAAAGGAATTCAACCTCTAGGCTCTTTGCCTTACATAATTTTGGACTATAGACATTTTATCTAAAATAAATCCCTAATGGATTATCCCTTTGACCCTACCAAATCTACCCTTTAGTACTTTTGAAATGACCCTTAATTATTTAAATCACCCTTCAAGGAAATCAAAAATGCCCTTCAACCTTTATTAATTAGACCCTTCATGTAATTTTTGCCATGAAGTAGACCCTTCACACACTTTTTTCCATGAATTAGACCCTTCAAATATTTTACACATAGCCTTTGGGACTTTTAAACTAGCCTTTGACCTTTTTGAAACTATCCTTTGTCCTTTTCATTAGCCCTTTGGCCTTTTCCAAATTGAGCACCTTCCCCCTTTCGACAAGATCTTTTAAGGCACATACCCTCCAAGTTTTGTGTAAACAACCCTTCAATACTTTTATCCCAAACCCTTTACCTTATGGGACTTATCATTAGGATATCTTTTTCAACCTCTTTTACCTATGAAATTTTCTCTTTAGCCTTTATATATTGGACCCATTGCCATGGGCATACCCTTCATCTTTCTATCCTAAGCCTTTGACCCTTTTCAAAGTGAGCGCTTACCCTTTGAGATAATTGTCAACCTTTTTCCCACCAAAAAGGCCCTTCAAACCGAAGGTACATACCCTTCAAGTTTTTTGTAACCTATCCTTTCAGAATTTTGAAATGACCCTTATTTATATGAAAGTACCCTTTGGGGAAATCAAAAGTGCCCTTCAACATTTATGAAGTACACCCTTTAGGACTTTTGTCATGCACAAAATTCCCTACTAAGCGGACCCTTCAGATCAAAATCACCCTTCAGGGAAATTGAAAATTCCCTTTAGACCTTAGAAATATCTCTTTGAGATCAATTATCTTGATACTTTTTCCTACATGAAATAGCTCTTCATGGAAATTGTTGTAGACATTTTGTCCAAAATAATTCCCCTAAAAGAATTAGTCTACAGATATCATTTTAAAATCATTTTGTCAATATAGACCCTATGTGACTTATTACTAAGAGTACTAATAGTCTCCTCATACTTATCCAAAACAAAGGTAAAAATATTTCCTATCAATACTTTAAAGACCCCCACCAACCTGAGCTAACAAGTTTTAATTATACAAGAAAATAGAAGCCAAGTGAACATTGTACATTTATGTCACATGAACTGATATTCAATGTAGGATTTTATATAGTTGATACATCATTATTGAAAATGCATCATTGCATTCAAGCTAACTTTTATTCAAAGCCTTTTGATTTATTATAATGATAAGGAGCCCTAGTTCCTACTTCAAGAGTACTACGAATAAAACAATGACTGAGCTAGAGTTAAATTACTTGCATAACATACATATCACATAAAATAAGTAGCATAGAGTATGCATCAATGGCATCTACATCTAGAAAATTCTTTGGGATGAATTCACCATCCCCATATTCAATTAAGGACTCCATAGAGTTCACAAATATAGTCTTTAATGCCACAATATTTGGAGATAATTACTAGAATTATTCAGTATTATGGGATGTCATTGATTTGGTGGATGTGTTTTCACTAGAAAATGAAATGACACTGGCTAGAAGATAGATTATTCATTAAGGAACTACTAGTATTCAAATTCTAAAGATTACACTTTATTGTAGCCAATCCATAAGTAATGTCATGCATTGACCTCCTAAGGGACCTATTATTTTTAGGAAATATATCACAGGATGCTTTCCTGCACCATTCTAGTAATAATACAGTGGTCATATGCATTTCAAGAGTGGATTTCTAGATATATGTCTTTGAGTCTACACAATGCCGATTTTGACAAGCAAACATTAGTGCAGTATAACATAGAGACCTCAATAGAGAAGGTATTGTCTTCATGGTTATTCCTAGACCAAACCACCACATGGAAAGGGAAGAAGATGAAAGGAGAAATTCAATTGAAAAATTTAGGATGGGGATTCATATTGGTATGGCTCTTCTAAATTGATTATATAGTATGCCTAATATTTATTTTGTTCATTTGGATTGGGTGTCATTATTGTATATGATGGTTACACATGATTCTACATATGCCCTGGGTGAAATAATTAGCCTTTGATTGAGAGAGTAGATTATTCATAGGGATAAGCATCCCATGCCCTCTAGACATTTCTAAAGGATGTCCTATTTGTTAGATGTAGTCATGGGAATGTGTTACAAATGTATTAGTAAATTGTGGGCTTTGACCATGGATTGTGAGAAAAATAGAATATGTGACCATTAACAATTCATACATGTATATTCCTTTACCAAGCATATGGTGAGGACATTCAAGGATGTCTATCCTTAGGTTTGGCAAGCCATTCATGGCTCACCCATGCCTTGAATTGGATAGAACATTATGAACAACTTGGTAGGGAAAGGGGATTGTTTACTTTACCCAAATTTCACTATTATCATGATTTGGGGAAACAAGGTTGGCCCCCCGTGTCTCCAAAATTTTGTATCAGATAAACTAGATGAACAAGAAATCAACTTTTAGATATGGAAAAGCATTGAAGATAACTTAACAAGGTAGAAGAAGGCCTTGTATTTTGGTCATTTTATAACTATTAGTAGGATGGTATATATGGTGAGGAAGAATTTTGGGGAAGTAGGTGGAAAATGTAAGAGCTATCCTTTCTTCACACTTGTAAATAGAGATTGGGAACTGCATTGGTTGATCTAAAAGCAAATTCATGGATTCAACATCCCTTACAATCATGAGATTTATGACTATGACTTCCTATTTTTGAATGACAAAACTAATGAGGAAGTATTAGAATGGAAAAGGATTGATGAGATACAAGAGGATCATTTGAAAATGATCCAAGATGACCCTTCCATTTCTACCAAGGAGTTGGATAGCAAAAGGGCACTCTTCAAAGGGTGGTAACATTCAAATTTTTGGATAGGATAGTCTTAAGAGAAATCCAAGGACCAAATAGCTTCCTCTTCCCAAGGACTTCCTATGAAGTTGAAGCTAAAGATAGTGAGAAATAACCTAGGCTACCTAATCCTAATTCTAGTAGGAGAAGACAAGCAAGGGATCCCATCAGCATAGATTTTGATGAGGAAGAGAAAATATAAGAATCGCCTACTATAGGTTCCAATCAAGTGTCCATTGATATGCCCTATGTACATATTATTACATCCATTAGGATGGAAACTATATAAACCATAGAATCAACACCTCATAACTCCCTCACATAATTAAAAACCCCTCTAGTCTACAAGAGAAATCCTAGGACTCCCATAGGTAGTCCTACAGTGAAGACATCACAAGGTTTGCATACTCAACCTCAACATTCAAAACTATCTAGGGGAGATACAATGATCATCAAGGATATTGAGGATGATTCATATGAGGAAGTAGAGTTGGAGACAACCAAAGCTATGAGCCTCCAAATAGAGCCTGTAGAGCTCACTTTCCCATGTACTCAATATTTTATTAGTTATCCTTTGTCTTATGTACCCATATTTGGGCAAGTTGCTTCTATGGAAGTTCCCACATCTACCCCCTTAATATCCAATATTAATATTGATCCCTTTATTTCCACTTCAATCCCACTCACCATATCGACCCTTTTTGTTCATATTGGCACCTCCACTATTAGAGCCCTCAAGACAAAGAAAGTGTTTAGGAAGGTGCAAACAACTTTAGCTACCTCATAACTCCATGTTCACTCCACCCAAATCACCCTTCCACTACCATCTACCACTTCCATAGAGGAAACCATAATGATAATTACTAGTAGGGGAAGGAAGGCTAAGCCCCAAATGATCATAGTCCATCCACTTCTTTGATTTAGAGGAGTGAATTGGTCCAAAATTATATGGCCTTCCTCTCTTGATGTCCTAACCAAGGCCCACAATAAACAATAGAGATTTCAAGAGAAGGAAAAGGAAGAGGTTATTGTCATAACCTCTGATGCATCCCAGCTAGACATTCCTCTATGGGTAGTGGATTTAAGGAGCAAGGCTTCTCAATTTCCAAATTTTAGAATCATTGAGCTTCCCTTTGTTTCCACTTTGTTTGATCCTCCAACTGGTAGTATTAAAAGGGTGAAGAAGAGGAAATTAGAAGATGATAAAGGCACTCAAATCAACTCTAAAGAAAGGTAATAAGTGTTCTCCCTCACAAAGAGGAAAAACATATAGTAAAGACAATCTCTATATGAGGAAATTCTTGTAGACCTATCACAAGCACACAAGGATGCCATAGTTGTAATCTACAAATGTATAAAATTAGCTCAATAGGAGATTGAGGCATAAGTGCACATATTAGAGGCTAAACTAGAGCAATTGAAAGAGCATGCCAAGATAGTAGTTGAGGTTCAAGATGCAGCTTTTAGATGTTATAACTCCTTCAAATCCATGGATTTCATGAAGGTTGATATAGCCCCTCATGTGAACTAAGCCAATCAATTGATTAATTCCCTGAGAGAGGACATTGTAAAACTAAATAGGTTAGATCTCCATATGGAAAACTCTCTATACAATAATCTTGACCTTATAACTATGCTACAAGCATTGAATGCCTTAAACCTAGTACTCATTTTATAATAAGAGGCAAAGGACTGGCTATAAAACATTGGGACTTTAATCCTTAGATATTAGGTGTATGATGTCCAAATCCTTCAAAATTTTCATGAATTTAGGTTATCCAAAGTTAAAGACTCCATCGATAAGCTAATTATTAGGATCAATTTTGATAAGCTTATCTAGGAAGTGGCCAATGATTTTAAGCAGAGCTTGGAAGGTTTGACACTTGAAGAAATTTGAGTCTAAATTAAGAAAAGCTCAAAAATGTCACTAGAGTTGAAATATTCAAGATTAAATTTTAAATAACCAAGGATGAACATGCAAAGCTCCTTGGATAGACTAAAATAATTCATCATCCACCACTACTAAATTTAGACATTATACAATAGTAGCATGGATTGGCACCAAAAAATAATGAGGATATCAAAGATAAGAAGAATTAGGTTCCCAGTGGTGCAACCACATCTTCAAATACCACTTCAACCTCTATGCCAACCAAGGTACATGCAGTGCTCCAAAAAACTAAGCCTTGATAGGCTGAGATTTTACGCATGTAGAGTTTTGTAATGGCATATGTACTTATATTTTCCTTGTATTTTGAATGGCTAATTTTAAAAATTGACTTTATATTTTGTGTACATACATATGTTTCATAATTTTAGAAAAGTCAATTTATTTATTTTATAACTTTTATTTTTTTCTTATAAGGTTTTAGACCATAGTTAGAATTACATGTTCTAACTGACACATGTAACCACCTTACATGAAGTGGAGGATGAGGCAACCCCATCCCCAAGTTTATGTATATAATTGTAACCCAAATTATTTTTTTGGGTCAAAATATTTTAGAATAAAGAGCAGTGAAGCAATTTTGATCATCAGTGAAGTGTTTTGAGTATTTTCTTCCCAATTTCATGTAATTAGTTGTTATTTTCATGGTTGTGTGTTTCAATAATATTTAGTGTGCTATATCAATGAATAGATTATTCATTATTTTTATTGATATACTGATCTTAAATGTTCAATAGATATTAAAAGATTAGTGAATATATTGATTAACTTAATCAATTTGATTGAAACATATTTTTGAATGTGTATTAGTGTTTTATTTGGTGTATATTTTTATATGTGTGCAATAGTTTCCTCAGATAATTCATTTACCCAGGCCATAATCTCCTGGTTAAGGGTGTGAAATAGTTACCCTAAAAAGAGTAACCTTTTTTTGAGGTTTGTGAATTCCCTACATCTTTATTTCTTTAGACTTCCTAGTTGTGTCTGATTGTATGTGTCTTATTGCTACTAGCAATAGGCATAGGTTTTATAAATCATAGGTCCATTTAGAAACCAACCAGGGAAGTGATTTCCAAAAACCATAAAGCCTTATTTTATGCCATACCTTACCTTCCTTTTTTTTGAGTTTGTTATTAAGACTTGCCCACTTTAGATTAGAAACCAACCACCCATCCAATTCACATAGAGATTCACTCTATTATAAGGCCACACCTCCATCCAAAAAACCTTGTCAAAAAACTCATGCCCTACCCCTATTCCAACAATAGGTTGAAATAAATCGTATACCTACAACTCATGTCTTGAAGTGGAGTTTACCTCTATTGAGATCTTAAAATGTTAGAGGTTACCTCATTTTACTATGGTGTGCATAAAACCCACATCAAAGATGTCCATAATGCTTCACATATTTATAATATGTTCACATTAATTTATTTTATCATTCACAATTAACCCAACTAGACAAAAAAAAGTTTAACTTGGGCTTGAATGTTATTTCTAGAAGCATATAAGCTTAAAGGCCTATTAAAATCTTTACCAAACATATTTGATGGGTGTATGGACACCCAAATAATAAATTTAAGAGAAGAGAGATGGATGAAATAAAATTTAAAAATGGAAAGATACAAAATGGCAAGCCTTTCACATCATGTTCACCAGATTTGTAAAATGTTGGTGAATCTAGTGAAGGAAATTTAAAAAATAATAATATGGAAATGTTAATTTAATCTAACTATTTATGGAATATAAATTAGTTCACATTGGTTTCAAAAAAAAATTATGGATGTAAATCAATGGGATAACCTTTTACACTCTAATTTCATTAGATTGGGAAGATCGGGGTCAAGTTAAGTGAGGCAGGGAAATGACAACTATAATGTGATTCATGCTATAAGTTTCAAGTCTATGCTTCTCATAGTTTGGATAGAATGGGGTCAAATTAAAATGGATTCAAATTAAAACTAAAGTGTGTTTCATGATAAAAATTTCAATTCCATTTTTCTTGTAGGATAGGTAAAATGATGTAAAATTAGAAAGAATGGAAATGAAATTTTGAATGCTTCATGATAGAAACATAAATTCCATGTGTCTATGAGACTGGGGATAATGGAAAAATTTAGGGGGAAAGGAAATGATATATGGAATGTGTTTCATGATATAAACTATACACAAGAAAAGTGTTGGATTAACCTTGTGCACTCAAATTACTAGGGTTGAGATGAGACTGTCAAAAAGGGAAGAATGGGTAGTGAGATTATTGATCTAGATAATTAAACTAAGTTTATTGAATAGGAAAAGTTAGCTAATTTTGTTGAGTCATCTATCACTATTATTAACTATGTGTCTAAATGGGTGAGATTGATGATACCAATAATGTTTAGCTACTTCAAATGTTCATTTAGGGGGGAAAACATTATATGAAGGCCCTATAATAGCCTAATTCTAAGAGAACTAAATAGTGTAACTCTTGGTCAATGTTGCTCTCTTTGAATGGGCATAAATCAAGTTGAATAATGTGTGGTATTTTATTGACTTTTTTTGTTTCATATTATCCATATAATTTCATCTTCAAAGTGATTAAAATTGCATGAAGCTAGACCTGAGGACAAAAATTCAAACTATTTTCATAGGTTTATTACTTGATGGGCTAATAAGTGAGTTCTCCTAGATATTTATGCTTCATATAGTTATTTTTTCCATCTAAAGCCTCAATATGATGACTAATGATCAAATATTAGAGTTATGTTGAGTGAAATACTTGAAAAAAATACTATAATGGTATTAGCTATATTTAAAAAAAATATTGTCATATGTGGATGTGTTTATTCTATGAGCATCATCCAATGACATCAAAATAATTGGGCAAGTTGGTGTTATGCTACAAGCTACTTTTGATTTTATAATGTTTATGGTTATGGTTTTAATAACTAGTATTTTTCTAATATAAATCCCTATTTTTTTATTTAAAAATAAATGGATGGTTTTCAAATAGTAAAATAGAATTAAAATTACCATTCACTAATAAACAAATAATAATTACAATGTGTTTTCTCTTTTTTGAATTAAGGGTTTAAGAGGAATTGGATATTCAAGAGTGAGAATAACATATTCCTAAAAATAAGCCAATTAAATACAACTTATGATATTCAATTTTAGTTTTGAATTATGAAAATATTAAATATATAAATCATAGTGTTAGAAAGTATTCTGATTGAAAAATCATGAAGAATAAATAATACTTAGATTATGTAATGATGTGAAAATGAATATTATATGTATAGGTGTGGAAATAGGTGTTAGGACTTGTTCTAAAGTCTTAGAAATAGTTTAGGTTAATGTGTTTGTAATAAATTAAATGGGCATGCTTATTATTTAAGGAATCCCATTTATACATTTTGATTAAGTTAGATTATTAAAAAAATTAATAATGTTTTATGGGTAAACAATCACCTATAGATTTAGGTTTATAGTTATTACCTAGTTGGTTATTTTATTGGTCTCTCAGTAAATTTATAATTATGTTTTATCTTGGTCATTTGGGGTTAATGAATTATAGGCACCCTTATGTACTTAAATATTTTGAATTAATAAAATACTTGTGATCTACCTACTGTAGACATAATATTACCCTATGGTAAATTTTATTTTGTGATTTTACTTAAATGTTATTCATGGTATCAAAGAATGGTAAAACTTGTTGGTGAAAGAGAGCATGGTGAAGCTCTGTGAAAGAGGAGGTGAAAGAGAATGTTTAAAATGAGTTGAAATAGAATGTTCACATGGTGAAAGAGAAGGTTCACATGGAAAATTCTATGAAGAGAAAATATGGGTACATAAGTTTGAAATTTTCTTATTTTTTCTTTCACAAAACATTGAAAAAGAATTGAAATTTTCCATTTTTCAATACATTTATTTAAACATTTATATCTTTAAAATTATTTTTAAAATAAAGAGAGAGGCTTAAAAACTTAGATGTTAGAAAAATGATTTATAGTCTATTTACATGCATTAAAATTCCTGTAGAAGTTTGTTGATTGCTTCCAACACCTAAATCATTATCTAAAAGACCAAAATCAAGCAATTGTATGGTTGTTTCAACCAAAACCCCTATTTTCAAGAATGGTACAACATTAAACATATGAATATTATTTCCATGGTGTTTTATAAGTTATTAGAAGATTTGATGAAGTTTTTGGACCTTTTACTTACCTCAAATCTCATCTAGACTACCTTGTAAGTTACCAAAAACCCTCATTTATAATTGTATGGCCTAATATTATTGTTATACAACCTCCATATGCAATAATGGAATGCCATATTTTATAATTATGATATGTGAGATTTTTTTCCCTTACCTACAAGTAAAAATATGTATATAACACCTATTGTACAACTTTGTATGACCTTCCTCTAAATCTTGTGAGGTTATATGAAAGTTTGAAGCCTCATGTTCCTACATGGCATCCTTGGTCTAAAAATGGCACAAAAATTATTTGGACTCAATATTTTTTATAATTATAAAGTTTCATAATGAGTTTAGGAAATATTTAGGGTTTCTTAGGGCATACTTAAAATCAAAAGAAAATCATTTTTACCAAATATTTTCACAAGTGAATATTTATTAAATATAAAAGTATATTTTTTTACATACAATAAAATCAAATTTAAAAATAATAGCTTCTCTTTTTGTGTTATAAATTCTCATAGAGCAATTGGTAAATTTTATTTTATAATACCCTTACAAGTTGGAGGTCCAAGGTTCAAATCCTTGAGTATACTTTTTTTGGTCATTTTTTTATCAAAGCTATTGGTATATGAGTCTAGAATATTTTTTTTTGGAAATATATTTCATATGTTATTTTTTAAATTTGTCACAATTTGGATAATCTTGTAAAGGAGTGACAAATGTGATATGTTACAAGTGGGTGTAAAGAAGTGAAAAGGGTGTTATTGTTTTGTGATAAGGGTGTAATTTTAGTGAAATAACATGGTTTTTTTAGTGAAATAAACAATATATAAATTCTAAGTTAAATGAAATAAGTGATATAGGATGTGGTCATAACTCTTATAGAGGTAGAGGCAGAGGTAGATCAAACATTCAATGTCATAGATGTGGAAAATTTGGTCACAATACTTCATAGTGTAAGATTGCTTTTGACAAAATTTAGAGGCCATAAAAAGTGACTAAATCTAACCTTACTGAATATTCAAACCATGAATATGATGAATAAGGATTTTTTTCTCATGAATCTGCATTCACAGCTTTAGGGAACATTGATTATATGGAATATGAGGCTAGATATGAGTTCATAGATGTTTGGATTTTAGATACAAGTGCAACCAAGCACATGACATTCAGCCAAGACTTATTATGAACTTTCAAAGAAGCATATATTATTATAGTATCCTTGGAACATAAATATATGCATATTCCACTAGGACTTGTATCTATTCAGATTCTTCTTCCTAATGGTTCTATCAAATACCTAGAGAATGTTTGGTATGTTCCCAAATTACAAAGACATCTTAATTCCTTGGTAACTATTCATAATAAGGGATATCAAATTGTGATTTAAAATGGTCTCATTATATTAACTTTGTCAAATAAGGATACAAAAAAATGTATACAAGTTATGAGGATGGGAACTTGGTTTGTTTACTTTGCAAAGTAATTCCTCCCATAGTGTAAATGGAAATAGTTATTGACATAGGTACATGTACAATGTTTACATAGCATATATGGCATCTACCTTATGTACATTTGAATGTTCATTATTTGGTGGACTTATAGAGATATAGCATGATGAATGGTTTTCCCACTTTTCACAAAGATATAATTATTTGTGAATCATGTGTTTTAGGCAAATAAATCAGGGAATTTTTTCCAAAGGTTTCTTTTTGGTGAGCTAACATATGTTTGCAGTTAGTTCATAGTGATGTATGTGATATGAAAAAGTAATCCATTAGAGGGTGAAGGTATTTTATGTTATTTATTGATGATTATTTTAGGATGACTTGGGTGTTTTTTATTAAAAAACAAATCAAATGTTTTCATTAAGTTTGTTGAATGGTTAAACTTAGTTGAAAAATAAACAAGTTCAAAATTAGCTACTCTTCATTTAGATAATTGTGGTGAATATAATTCAAATGAATTTTCATATTATTGTTAGGAACATGAAAACAAATTACAATATATTAATTTTTATACTACACACTAGAATGGAGCTTTTTATCTAATGAATATAACTTTAGAAGTCACAACTTAAGCTATGTTTCACTACAAACATATTGATGATAAATTTTGGGTAGAAGCCATTGGTATTATAGTGTATTTGAGGAATAGATCCCCTAAAGCTATACTTTTGGATAAAACTCCATATGAGGCTTGGCATGGTTTTAATCTGGAAGTTAAAGACTTGAAAATTTTTGGATGTACTTGTTTTGCTTTAGTTCCTATTGAACACAAAAATAATTTGGAACCTTGAAGTAGAGAATGCATTTTTATTGGGTATTAAAAAATTAAAAAGGGGTATCATTTTCTTGTATAGGATATAGGAAAATTCATAGTCAACAGGGATGTGATATTTGATGAATTTGGTAATATGAACACTATAGATATAGACTCTCAATTTTATAGGTTAGAGATGAAAATCTAAAAACATGTTGAGGGATTGAATAATGAAGTTAACTCTCATGTATTTTGGTATGAGACAAACATCCCTTCCATTTATTTTGATTCCTTGAGTATTTAATAAAATAATGACTTATAAAATATTAAAAATTCTCTAAGTCTTCCTCAAACTTATGCACATGAAGAGAATTATGGTATTCCTAAACTTAGTATCCAAAATGGGCTCAAAGTACTTTTTTGACTTGACAATAGATGTAGTTTGTAAAATAAGTCCCATGATTTCTTGTAAACAAGAAAATTATGAAATGTTTGTTACAAATTATAAATAATATGGATCTATTGATAAACATAAGGAAATTCTTGTTTCAAAAGGTTATGTGCAATAAGAAGGTATTGATTATGAGAGAACATTTGCACTGACTGCCAAATGGCACACTATTCATATAGTTCTTACCTTAGCAGCATAGAATAGTTGGAAAGTACATCAAATGGATTTCAAAATTGATTTTTTGATTAGTGATTTATAGGAATATTTTTATATGACATAACCCCAAGGTTTTGATAAAGTGGGTGTAGAATACAAGGTGTGTAAATTAATCAAAACTATATATGGGCTCAAACAAGTACTCAGAGCTTTGTATGAAAAAATGGATTCCTACTTGTATAAAATCAGATTTGTACATAGTGAATCTGATTATACTCTCTATATTAGAGTGCAAGGGAAAAATGGTAATTCTCATTCTTTATGTTGATGACTTTTTTATCACAACTAATGATGAAAACCATAAAAAGTCTATGAAGAAGGAACTAAAATATAGGTTTGAGATGACAAATCTTGGACTTCTTCACTATTATCTTGGCATAGAAGTTATTTATAAAGATAAAATCATTTTCATTTATCAAAATAAGTATATTTTTGAGTTATTAAATAGGTTTATTATGAATTATTGCAAACATTCCCTCAATCTGATAGAGACTAACTTAGAATTATCTAAAGATAATGGTAGAGCTTTTTTTTATGGCACCAAATACAATAAGTTAGTGAGAGGATTAATATACTTGATAACTCCATGATCGATATATCATTTATAGTGGGAATTTTATCTAAGTTTATGCATGATCCTAAATAATTTCATTGGCATGCAGTAAAAAGAGTACTTCATTACCTCTAGGTAATGAAAACATATGGCCTTGACTACCATCATGACAAGAACTTCAAACTTGTTGTGTATTTTAATATAAATTTTGGTAGATGTGTGGATGATAGAGTTTCCATAGCATGGTACATTATTAATATGGGTTAATTTGTCATTATATGGTGTTGTAATAAGAAAGATATTATGGTAATTCATTGATAGAATTAGAATACATTACAACATGGCATGATTCTAAACAGATTGTTTATCTAAGTTGCATCCTTGAAGACCTTTTTATTTCTTAGATTAATCCTATACAGTTATGCATTGATGATCAAAGTGTAATCAAGATATCTAAAAGTATAGTATTTCATTCTAAAACCAAACATATGAATGTCAAATATCATTATCTATGAATGTTGGTGTCAAATAAAAAAAATCAAACCAACATATTACCAAACTATCGATCAAAAAAATAATAATTTTACAAAACATTTTTTGGAATCAAATTTTAAAAATTCATATAAATGCTTGGAATGTGTCCAAAGAACTAATTTTGAATCAAAAGGGGATTTGTTGGGACTTGGTCCAAATTACTGGCAATAGTTTAGGTTAATGTGTTTGTACTAAATTAAAGGGGCATGTTTCTTATTTAAGACACCCACTTTATACATTTTGATTAACTTATATTATAATAAAGTTGTAATAATGTTTTATAAGTAAACAATCCTATATAGAGTTAGTTTTTTAGTGATTACCTATTTGGTTATCTTATTGGTCTCTTGATAAAGTTATAAATATGTCTTATCTTGCTCACTTAGGTTTAACAACTTATAGGGACCTTGTTAAGGTTATTTTTATTACTCCATATTTTCTGAAAGTCATGTCATGATTTATGTTCTACCATATAGATGACCTAATGTCATGAAGTTTAAAACTCTGGTAGGGCCAACTCGTTTGACTTTAATCAAATATATATTTTATACACATTTGTAGATGTGGATCATAATCCACCCTTTTGATTATCTTGAACGTCTTGCATTTGATCACAAGCTCACTCAGCATATCTAGTAGTTGCCTTTCATCATCTTCCTTTCTCAGGGCCCCCTTTTGTATTTTTTTGCCTAAGTATTGACCTCCCTCAACTTCTAATACATGGAATCCTATCAATTCTTTAGCATGAATAAGTCCTCAATTCACCTTGGAATATCACCATCTCGGCACATTGTAACCTAGCACTCATTCGAGGCCATTTCCTTTGGTCAGAACTCCAAGCAGTTCCATTGGCTAATGAGGTCATAGGTGAGACCCACCAAGTAGTTATAAAGGGAAATGTGGTTCCTTCATGCTCATTTTTCAAGGAAGTGTTTGGCATCCCCCAAAGAAGCATCTGCTTGACACATGGCATCATAATGCTTATCCAAGAGTAGTTTATTTTTAATAGGCCTTCGAGTAACACCATTGGCTAGTGAAAGAATTAATGGGACCCATCATGTGGTTATACAAAGGAGGAGATGAGCCATTCTAATTGGTACCATGGCACTTATCAAAGGTAAATTTTTCTTGTCAGAGCTAGGAGTTGCACCGTTGGCCAGGGTAAAAAAATTTCCATCTCTAATGGCATATCAAAGGTGGTTCCAGGGATAGACATGTGGCATCACTATGTTCCTCCTAAGCATTGTGACCATAACAAGATAGTGTAGTTGCATCATATCTAGGATCTAGAGGATAATAACACTCATGAGCCTGAGTCCTTCATTTCGTTATAATGGCATCATCATATACATGAGTGCCAATATTTCTAGGTGTCACCCTCATGAGAAGCTACTTCACCTATACATTTTGACCTCATCCCTTTTGAAAGGGGATAATTATCTATTTTTGATAATTTGAAAACATCCATTTATAATAGAATAGGATTAATAGTAGCTAGTAATTTTTTCATTCTATGACCTTAGCAGGTGCTTCCCATAGGTGTGATTGTAAGTTTTATATTTTGCCCTTGAGGCCTTCTGTATTTTTTTCTCCACCTAAAAATGAAGAGGACATGGTGTTCTATGTCAATTTGAGTGAAGAGTTATTTATGCTTGTTATTCCCTTTCTTTTGTGTCTATAGTATTAATCCTTCCATGCATCATAGACTTTAATTCATACTTTATGCTCCTTTATAGTCTATAGTATTTAAGGATTCAATCTATTTTATGCAATTATAGGTTAACACTTTAAATTTCTCAATGTATCACCTTAGTTTTATTTTGATGTTATTTGCATTTATTTCCTTCCCTTTTTCACCCCCCAAATATTAAATCAAAGATTCAGCTTCTAAAATATTGAAGGTTACTTTACAGACCATGATTCAGTCCCACACATGTAAAGCTTCCCATAGAGGATGTTTAACCTGAAGTGAGAGTTTTAGGCATCAATAATTTTTATTTTCTTACATGCCTGATGGGACTTAGATCTACTAGTCTACCTAACTATAAGCTTAAGTTTATGATACAAATACCCATTATAAGGTCAAAGATAATAAAGAATCCAAGTCTATTAACACCACCTCTAGGAGCTCAAACTTGCCAAAAAACCACAGGGTCTAGTATTGCTCAACAATAATAAATGGATCTTTTAGGCCCACTAAGGAACTTCATATCATGGGATAGCAGTAACTTGATTATCCCCTTAGTACCCCTAATTAAATGGGACCCCATTCCTATTAATTCCCTGAAGGCACTCCCTAAATTCTTGGGAGAAGATTTCAAGACCACAACAGAACATCTCTAAGATGTTATAAATGTGTGCATTATACACTATGTCAATGTGTAGAACATAGCCTTAAGACTAATATCCACTTATTTTAAAAGGTGAGATATTGATTGGTATTGATCCTTACCACCCAATTCCATAGCCTCTTGGAATAACTTGGGTGATAGATTTTTTGAGTGGTTTAATGAGAAGTCAGACCGATTATCCCTCCTATAACAACTGATAACTATTAAGAGGACCCTATAAGAAGCCATTATTGATTTCAATTCTAAGTTCAAGAAAACCTAGAAAATGATTCCAATAGCCACTCAACAACCTATGGTCATGGTCATCATTTTTTTTATTTTAAGGCCTTCAACTTAGACATTGCTATCATGATCTAATTGCTTGGAGGTTAGATGTTGTTAAATGCTTATGATCTATAAGTAAGGGGAAAAAACAATTTAATAGATGAGATAAAGATTCTTCCTCAATCATCGATGTTAATGTTCTCAAAAATATCAATTTTACCTCAATAGGAAGTCCTAATCACCTTGGGAGCACAACCTTCTATGTATATGTATCTACCCACTCAGGTAATCACATTTGTTTCACCTTCACTAGTCATAAAGATGAATTATATGAAGATTATTTTGTGTAAATTCTCTAATGAGATAATAAATCTCAAAATTTAGTAGGTTATGCCTCCATATCCCCCTTTTAATAACTACCAACAAAGGAGAGCACCATACTATTAGAACCAGCATCAAGAGAGGTAAAGGCAAAACCACCAAGAACCAAATAATCAGATGTGGCCCAAAAATCAAATGGTTGCAGTCCCAAACCCCTAATCATGGTATCATCAAATGTGAATAGAGAGATAATCACTAGTTAAAACTACTTGGTAGATTACTATAATTCATGGTGTTTCCCCTATAATGATGCTTATGGACCTAAAATTGCCCCCAAAGGGAAATCTATAATAGAAGGTTACCAAATAATGATAACAAGGTAATGCACCTGATTTGGCCTACAAATAATAATCTCCAGGGATTGAGAGTGCAATGTTAATGGCACAAATGCAAGGGATGTCCCTAGAATAGGAAGATGAAATAGCTCCTAGAACACGTGCTTTTATACTATATAGAATGTGAAGATGCATTCTATACAAATGAAGTTACCATATATAGAGATTCACAAGTCTAGTTAGACTACTATATGCATTCTAAGAAAAGGTTGGCTAAGATCCCCAAAGTTGTAGAAATGCCCCAAGTGACTTTCACAAAGGATCTAAGATCTCAACTTCTAACTCTAACATATCAAAATTGAAGAGAAATGGTGTAAAATAAGGTAAAAGACCCCAAGGTCATACAATGTGGTGGAGAAACTAAAAAGGGTTCTAGGAAATGTTTCTCTCTAGGATGTCATATCTATTCTTAAGTAGAAATCTCTACTAAAAGAGGCCTTGAAATAATGAGGGAAAACCATGTGGGAAAAGTCAGCTAGCATGAGTGCATAGCCCTAGATATCATCTACTCTCATTAGTTCCCAAAAAGGGATAAGAAAAACAAAACCCACTTCATTATAATTAACACTTATTATGGGTAAAAATTTATTACACAACTCCATGATCGATTCTGATGCTAGCACAATGATGATGCCCAAGTAGATATCAAATGCATTACAATTATTGTATGAACCTTTGAATAAAGGAGTAATTTAGTTAAATAAAAATAAGGTTCAAACCTTAGGAGTCATTATGGCTCTCTCCCTCACATTGTATTCTTGTCTTAGCATTTTTATATCACAATATGTTGTAGTGATAGACATCCCTCCCATCTTCAGGTTATGTCTATCAAGAGATTTTATCACCAAGATAGGTGGTTACCTATCATTAGACTAGTCCTATTTAATTCTAAGGACCAAATAAGGATCAAATCTAAAGGTGTTGTCTAAACCATTTCATCTAGAATACGTAATAGATGAAGTCATTATGAACTTTGAAGTGACACACATCTTTATCAAAAAGGGAGATGCATTATGTGGAAATTTTTGAAGGGGAGAAAGTAGCAAACATAAAAATCCTAAAGGAAGAATCCTTCATCAATAAATTCATTGAGAGTGACCCATTCATAAACTTTGATGCCATTAGTCTTAGAACCAACATAATCTACAATGAAGACCAGGCCATTTCCAAGGTCATAAAGAGTAAGGAGAATCAAAGTGTGGGGATAAAGGTGAGTCTAAATTTTGGACTTTGCATTTTGATGGTGTGAAATGCAAGAATGAATCCAGGGATGGCATCCAAATAATGTCTCCTTCTAGATAAGATACCCTTCGATCCTTAATATTCTAATTTTTTTGCACCAAAAATGAAGCCAAATATGAAGCACTAGTCCATGGCCTCAACCTTGCAGAGCGGATGGGCGTAAAGTAGTTGAAAGTATCCAGTGATTATGAACTAGTGGTAAGGTAGGTAAGAGGAGTTATAAATATGAAGAATGTGTGTATGAGATCATATCACCACCATATATGGGATTTGATTTAAAAATTTGAATCTTTTACATTCAGATCATCCCTAGAGCTATGAATATAGAGGCTAATAAATAACTAGATCCCAATTTGATCTAGTGATAGACTTGTTGACCAATGAGCAAACTATATAGGTTATCATTAGACTTACCATCCCCAAAAATGACCATAATTAGTAAGTGTTTGAAATTAATGATCATATTTCCATGTCTCTCCAAAAATCATGCAAATTTGTAGAATAATTACAACCAAAGATTGAAGAGGCCTATGATGACCATGTCATGTAATTAAAAACCAATAAGATATTGAAGGGGATCATCACCTTAGAGATCTATTTGATTCTAATGATGTAAGGAATGATAAATTAAAGCTTATTATAGATAAAGGTGACTACTCTAAACTTGATGTCGAAGGTGGGAGAAAGTTGAAGGTGGAAGGGGAGGTTCCCCAAAAGGATATGGAGTGGTTGGTTTTATTTTATGAAAATTATGAAATCATCATCACATAGACCTATGATGACTTGAGAGGATATGACCGTGAGGTCATTCAAAACACCATAGACTTTTTAGAAGGATCCAAACCTATCTAATCAAAGAAAAAGCTGGTAAACCCAAAAATCAAGTCCCTCATGGCTCAGGAACTAAGGAAACTAATCAACTCAAAAATCATATAGTTGATCAAACATTCGAATTGGGTATCCAACATAGTTCCTATGAAAAATAAGAATGGATAGATTCAATTATGTGTAGACTTCCAGAACTTGAATAAGGCTTACTTGAAGGATCACTACCCCATTCCCTCTATGAAACAAATCCTACATAAATAGTGGTAGGTGTAGAAATGTTCTCTCTATTGGATGAATTCTCTAGATATGATCAGGTATGGGTAAATGATAAAGATCAACACAAGACCACTTTCACCACAAAGAAGGGAATATTTTCATATATGAAGATGCCTTTCATCTTTTATAATGTTAGGGATACATTCCATTAAGATATAGATGTGTATTTTAAGGGCCTAGTCAATAAGATCATCCTCATCTATCTAGATGACCTTACTATGTTCTCAAATAAGAAGGAAGACCACTTTGATCATCTGGAAAAGGTTTTCCAAAGGTGCCAATAATTTAGGGTGTTTCTTAACCCTAAGAAATGTGTCTTCAAAGTTCTGTAATGTAATATTTTTGGATATGTAGTATCCAAAGAAAGAATTACCATCGATATGAAAAGAGTATAAGCCATCAGATACTTAGACTTATCAATAAACAAGAAAGGGATCTAGTCTTTCCTTGGGATTATTAACTTCATCAATCAATTCATATTTGGCTTTGTAAGATTGGTGAGACCAATCATGCTGATGTTGAAGAAGGACTAGGCTTTAATTGGACACTTGAGGGGAAAAAAACATTTGATAAATTCAAGGATGCAATATATACTACACCTATTCTAGTTAAACCTAACTTTTCCAAAGATTTCATTATGTATGTTTATGGGAGTGAGCATACCCTGGTAGTTATGTTAACTTAAAAGGAAGAGGTAGGAGGAAATGAGCACCCGATCATATTCTACTCAAGAACATAATGGAAGGATAAATCACGTAAAATGGGCTAATTGGATAACCAAGATCCTCAAGTATAATATCAAAGTTAGATCAACTAAGGTGGTTAGAGGAAGAGGAATCTGTGAGTACTTAGCCCAATGTGTAGATGTCCTACTGGAGGAACCAAAGACATCAAAAGTAGTCTTATTGAACCAATATGAAGCTGATGGATCTTGTTGGTTGACATAATCTAATTTATACAAACTGGTTAGTATTTTTATGGCCTCCCCATGTATAAAAGTCATTTATATAGGATGTAAGGGTCTAAATACATACTGGTCTAGGGAGTCTTATTCAAAAGAAATTTTGATAGAGATCTACTCTGATGTGTCAAAAGACACCAAGCTAAGAAATTCCTCCAAAATATGTATTTTGTTCCCTCAAGTGGCCTCTTCTCAATAAAAATCACCATGACCAAGATCATGCATGTAAGGTAATACTGGCTTACCATGTTTTTGGACTACCATTAGGTAGTCAAAAAATGCCATAAATGCTAGTTCTTTGTAGGGAAAAGGAAAAATTTTGCTTTGCTACTAAATATTATTATGACTGATGAACCTTTTGTATAGTGGGGTTTATATTTTATCAAAATGATCAATCCTATCTCTAATGCTAGTTAAAATTGGATATTAACAGCCATTGATTACTACACTATGTGGACCAAAGTGGTCTCGCTGAGAGAGGTGATTGAGAATATGATGCTTGACTTCTTAGAGGAACTTGTGGCAAGATTTATCCTACCCAAGATGATCATCTTTGATAATTAAAAATACTTCCTTAGGTCCAAGATTTTTGAGTTCATGATCTATAATAATATCTTCTTAAAGACTTCATCTAATTATTACTTATAGGGTAATGGGTTGGTAGAGTCAACAAATAAGAATTTGATAAGGCTAATCAAAAGGATGGGTGTTGACTGGTAAATGGACTAGCATATACATGTAAAAATAACCCTATGTGTAAATTGTATCTCTCCTAAGCAGATCTTAAAAACTTCCCTATATGAATTCATATATGGGAAGGAGGTATTCATGCCTATATCATCAAAGATCCCCACCTTATAACTTTTGAAAGATATTGAGATTACAAAAAATGAAGTGATGGAGGTTAGGCTCACATAGCTACTTAGCCTCTAAGAATTATTATTGTAGACAAGTGATGCAAAAATCACTCAATAGCAAGCAATCAAGTGATGGTTTAACAGGAAAATGTCAGACCCAAGATTCAAACCCAAGGATTTCATTCTCAAGTATGATCAAAGAGATACAAAGTTGTGATAGCATGTGAAGTTTGACTATTTATGAAGAGGATCATTTTACAACATCAGTGATATACAAGGAAATGCTTTTGAGCTAGAATATGAAGAAGGCAATGCATTACATATCTCGATTAATGGGATCAACTCTAAACATTTCAACTAGTTAACCTAACTCCCCCTTATACATAGATAGTTAGTTTCCCCTTTTTGCTTATGTGTTCCCCTTAGTTTATTTCCCTTTCCTTTGTTAGTTATTTTGATTTAGTATCATTGGCACAAGTGTCTCCTCTCATTTCCACATGCCCTCACCCTAGCCATCCTAAATTTTAAAACATTATCTGAAGGATAGTTATCTACTCACCTCTCCTACCACCCTCAATATCTATGGGGTACCTTGAATTCAAATTTTCCCATAATGACCTCACCCAAGAGAATCAGTGTATAAATACCCCTCTCCTCATATAGCCAAACACTTAGATTCATTGAGATCTTTGAGATCATTGAGAAATTGAATAAAGTATAAAGAGCAGAGAAAGTTGAGCTAAGAATTGTGAGACCCTATGAGTAGAATTTATTAACTTGATATCTTATTTATGAATAGAGAGTTATTTTGAATAAGAATTCTTGCTATGGAGACTTCAACATTTTCATCAGGAGGTGAGAAGCATCTAATAAAATAGAGAATCTATAGCTCAGGTAATCAGGGAGGTGTTTCCCCTCCATATGAGGTAAGAAAATCATATATTTCCATCCCCACTCAGCAAAAGGACAACGTTCCAAACATAAAAAAGATGTCCAAAGGGCACTGTAGAGACCAAGTATTGGTCACTAATTTTGAAGATTAGATATCTGACCCTAATCTAGCCAAAAACCCCAATAGCCTAAGGGAGAGAGCCCACACCTAAATTATTAAGAAGGTCCAAAGGAATGATTATGACTCATTCAGGTATTGAATGTGGGACTACACACTGGCTCAGTTCAAGGTGCCTTATGGTCATCCATGCCTATAATTTTTTCCCCTCTATATAGAAAGGTCTGATGCTAATATTAAAATAATTATGGGAAACACTCCATTCCATTAGGGAGATGCTCCAACTCCCAAATAACATAAAGGTTGACATCTATATCATGGAGAGCCTCCAAGATGTCTAAAACACCCACATCTACAACAAGGCACACTTCATAAATTTCCTCTTTTGGAGTGTCCATGTGGAGGCACCTCCTTTTCCCATCCCCCTAGAGAGCTTCCCCATGAACTACCTGAAGGATGCCCTATCCATGTTGGCCTTCATCTTTAAGATGAACTTATATTCCAACATCACTAATTTTTAGTTAGGGGCATTCTTCCTCCTAACTATGGTGAATAAATGGGAGGTATATAAAATGAATTTTGTAGATGTTATCACCATTAACATGAAGGATAAGATAGTAAACTTCTCAATTTTGGTTACCTTCCAGTATTCCTCCTACCTCCTGCATCTCATTCTATTCTAGTACTCCCAATTCTTCTCCACATATCTCAATCTCAACTCCTTTAATATGGGTGTTTTCCCCAACATGGTGACCCTAGTTACAATATGTACCCATGTCCTATCAATCATATAAGACTACTATGAGTTCTTAAAACTCTTTGTATCCCATATCCTCATTGACTTCAATCAAGAGGCCATTATAGACAAGATGAAGGATCCCCAGTGATCATGGCTCACCAAGAGTAGGGTTTTGGTCAACTAGTTATTTGGAAGACATTTCATCTTCATCTGAGCCCATGGGTTTAAAGGTAAGCCATTCTATCTCTTGCACCTATTGACATATAGAATTTTGGCCTTCGAATTGGCCCACCAACTTGAGTTAGTAGACTCTATATATAGAGAAAGAAAGAAAAAAAATTTGTATGATGTCATATTCATAAAAGGAGGCATCATGATAGTGAAAATGTTGAAGGAGTGCTTGCTCATATACAAACTCATAGATATCAGCCTTGACTTAATTGATGATAGGTGGAGCTATAACCTGATTTGTTTCATAGCCTCCTTAAAAATTATCAGCATGCCTAATCACCAACCCTAGCCATACCTAGAGGATAGGATGACCCCAAGTATTACATATATATATATATATATATATATATATATATATATATATATATATATATATATATATATATATATATATATATATATAAGATCTCATTAGACACTCACAATCCATGGAAGTCTTTATATGACATGGTTCAAATGTTTGACCCCTCCAAAAGGTTGACAAAGGGATTGAGGGCATATCTCACCTAGAGGGATTGGAGAGAAGATAAAATAGCCACCTATACAAAATATAGGTAATATATTGGCAAGCCATACTTAAAATTTAAGTATGAGGAATGAGATGAAACATTCAAAAATATCAGGGATGAACATCATTCAAAGGAAATCTAGGTAAAAGGAGGATTATTTATTAAGAAAGAGGAAGAAGAAAGAGAAAAAGAGGAAGAAGAATATACCCCTAGGGAAGAGGTGGGGGATGTACGTCTGAATAAGGAAAAAGAAGTCTTAGAGATCCTAAAGCTATCAACCTAGTTGTCTCCTTTGTACCTATACCCCATAGCGCCATATCAATATCAAGCCTCTTTAAGGTACCTCATATCTAGATCATCATAGCAAAAGTGGCTCGAGGCACCAAAATCTATCCCTCTATCAAATCCCTTGTAGAATAAGATACACTTTTTATAGCCCATTCTTTCTACTTTAGCGTCTTTCTTCACCCCCATGTCTCCATCCATATTTTTTCCTTAGGTTACAGCACTCTCCACTACCTGACCAATTACTTCCCTATCCCCACTCTCCTCTTCATCCACCCAATCTCTATCAATCTCACATCACTTTCCTCTACAGTCCTATTCTCCTCCCTTATGCCTTTCCTAACTCCTTTGCCTTCATCATATGCATCATTTTCCATCATGGTACAATCACCCTCCACCCCACTCTATGGGCTCCTACCTTTCTCTCCATCTACCCTCACCCTTCATCTACTCACATTTATAGGAACAACATCTATTACTTAATAGTAGCAAGTGACCATTCCATTCATGCTACCTCAAGAACTTTCCTTCACAAGGGAAATCATTAAATCACTATATTAATACCATCAGTAAATGGACATGATAAGAAGGGCCCAAGAGGCTTGAATTGAAAAGTTGAAGGGTAAATAAGCCAAGTCCTTAGAAGTTACTCACATGTGGTCATTATTTAACCCTACACAATAATCCCTCATGATTGTGTATAACCCCTCAATTAGTCAAGACCTAAGATCAGATGTAGTTGGGGGACTATGTAATACAAGTTATCAACCTCAACCTTAGCTAGGCTAGACCCACTAATAGGGTCGAGCTGATGGAAGACATAAAAAATTATATGAAAATAGACTACATCAAAGTGACTAGACAACTAGAGAAGACCAAGCTAGAACTCACCAAGGTGAAGGCTACAGTTAACCACCTTAATGTTGAGGCTAAATCCAAAGATGTAGAACTCAACAAAGCAAGGTTTGACCTTTAGAGTTGTGTCTTTAATGAGAGTTTCTAGGTCAAATTAAATCTAAGATAGACCATGAAAACCAAGTTGTAGGATAAAAAGACTAAACTAGCATAGATCCATCAGAATATTTTGGATTTTAATTGGGCTTTCCAATAATTGTAGTAGCAGGCACAGTAGGATTCACCTTATCACCTTCTCCTAGACCATAAAGATCCTCCTAATGATTTTTTATATATATATGCACCCTACTAGGAGAGGATCAAAGGAGCAATCACAAACCTAAAGCTAGCCCTCACCTTCATCACAGATTCATAGAAGTTGAGCTCCTAGGTAAGTATATTTATTGACCAAGTCATTGCCTTCATACCCCGAAGGTATAGGATGCATATCTCCTCATCTAAAAGCTTTACAACACTTCAAATGAAACACTACATGAAGTGAGGGTGGTTGACCAAAGGCAAGTGATGGAAAAGATTAATGAATTTTTAGGTTATAACAAGGTAGCTACCAAATGTAAGGCATTCCTTAATACCTTAGAAAAATTGGTCCAAGATAGATGAGGACACATTAAATAACTAGTCCAATTGGGACTCCCCTCCCCATTCTTGGTAGACAATAACAATTTATCAGAGGACTAAACCAAAGTGATGTTGGAATAGAAATAGAATGACCAGACCATGTTCATGGCTCTCAATCAATTATATGGTGTCTCTAAAGTGGAGAAAATATTATAGCCACTCACCCAGCTATAATTTTAGACACTGATGGTAGTATAGGGTTTGGGTAAAATCTCTTTAAAGGAGATTATCAACCTAGATAAAGCCTCTAAGGCTCTCAAGAAGAAGTCCCAACCTAAGGAGGAAGAGTGGGAACCCTTGAAGGTGGATCTTTACAAGTTGTAAGTTCATAGACCTTCCTCCTATTTTGAAAATTTTACTTTGATTGGTCTGTATACCAAAGTTTTGGGTTCTCTAATTTGTAGGAAAATACCCCTGTGAGTCACCAAGAACTATGGATTATAATCCACCCTTTTGATTATCTTGAATAGAACACATTTGGTCTTGAGCTCACTTAATGTATCTATTAGTTTCCTTTCATCCTCTTCCTTTCTGAAGGCCCCCTTTTGTATTTTTTGCCTAAGTATTGGCCTCCCTCTGCTTCTGACATATGGTAGCCTATCACTTCTTCAACATGAAGAAGTCCTTACTTCATCTCAAAATAGCATAAGTTCAACACATAATGACCCAACACTTATTTAATTCTATTTCCTTTGGTCATAACTCTTAGTAATGTCATTCACTAATAGTGTGATGGGTGGAACCTATCGAGTAGTTATCAAGGGAAATGCAATTTTTCCATGTGGTGTCTTCACACTTATTTTTGTAAGGAAGTGCCCAACTTCCCTTGGAGAAGATTATGTTCAATACATAGCATCATAGTTTTTATCCAAGAGTGGTTTATTTTTTATAGACCTTCAATCAATGTCATTGGCTAGTGAAAGAATGAATGGGTCCCACTATGCAGTTATAACAAGGAAGAGATGATCCATTCTATATGGTGTCATGGCACTTGTCAAAGGTAAAATTTTCTTGTTAGAGATAGGAGTTGCATCATTAGCCAGGGTAATCAGATCTCTATCTCCAATGACATATTGGAGGTGGCTTTAGGGATGGACATGTGGCATCACTATGCTCCTCCTAAGTGTCATGACTATAACAAGATAGTGCAATTGTGCCATATCTAGGATTTGGAGGATAACTACACTCATGAGCCTGAGTCCTTCATTCAGTTGTAATGGCATCATCATATGCATGAGTGCTAGGATTTATAGGTGTCACCCCCATGAAAATTTGTTTTGCCTATATATTCTGAGTTTATCCCTTTTGAAAGGGGTTGGTTATCATTTACCTTGTATTTTTGCTATTTTGAAAACAATCACTTGTAATAGAGTAGGAGGAGTAGTAACCAGCACTTTTTTTTATTCTACAACCTTATGAGGTGCCCCTCACAAGTGTGATTGGATGTTTTGCATTGTTCTCTTGAGGCCTTATGTATTCTATTCTCCACCTATCAATGAAGAGGACATGGTGTTATATGTCAATTTGAGTGAAGATTTATTTCTTCTTGTTATTCCCTTTCTCTTGCTTCTTTAGTATTAATCTTTGCTTGTATCATAGACTTTAATTCATGCTTTGTGCTCCTTTATAGTTTGTAGTTTTTAAGTATTCAATCTATTTTATGCAATTATAGGTTAACTCTTTAAATATCTCAATGAATCACCTTAGTTAGTTTTATTTTAGTGTTATTTTCATTTCCTTCCTTTCCCTTTTCACCCCCTAAAGATCAAATCAAAGAGTTGGCTTCTAAAATTTTGTAGGTTTCTTTATAGATTGCAATGTTAGGATCCACTCCTTAGAGTACAATTGATTACCTTTGTATAAGCAACTAAACACAGAATTAAACTAGAAGTAATATGTAACTAGAATTTAGAAACAGCAAAGAATATGAGAAACAATACAATCTATATTAACACTCTTCCAGAAGGAAATACAATGAATAAATCACACTCTTCTTCCCACACCTCTTGGGTGTACTGTAATTATCCCTCAAGAGTTCTCTCTCTCAATTACAACCAACTCAAACACTGAGTTATTCCCTCCAGTGACAATCAACCCAATGGTTGTTGTTGCCTACTCTAAGTATTGGTGACAATCAACTCAATGGTTTTTTTGCCTACCTTACATACACACAGCAGATCTTCTTGATCTTGCACCTTGTAGATCTAATTGACCTTGCTCCTTGTTGTGTTGCAGATCTCCTTGATCTTTCTACCCTGTAGATCTAACTGACCTTGCACACACACACACACCTGCAAATCTTCTTGATCTTGCAACTTGCAGATCAACTGACCTTGCTTACCTGTAGATCTTCCTGATCTTGCACTCTTGCAGACCTTCTAGATCTTACACTTGAGGATCTAATCCTTCTTAGTCCTTGATTACAATACAGCCCCATGGGTCTCTCAAATAGATCCCAAACCAAACAATAATTAGAAACGTAGACTCAAGACTAAAATTGGTCTTTACATGCAAACTAACTGTTCTCCTAAAATTAGCAATTCTAATTCTTGAAACGCTGCCTGGAAATGCACAGATGATCGATGTTGGTTACTCTATAACTCAGCAACCTCCACCATTTGTGTAACAGTGAAGCTTTTAGCTCCACAACTTAACATGCAATTCAGTCCCATACCTGTAGAGCTTCCCATAGAGGTTGTTTAACCTAAAGTGAGAGTTTTAGGCATCAATAGTAGACATTTAATGACTATATTTAAATTAAATTTTTACTTTAAATGTTAATTAAAGTGGTTTCTAAAATCATAATTTATTCTAAATGAAATAAGTTTCTATTATCAGTCTATAGAGTTATACAAACGCAACATATAGCTTTTTACAATGATTCACAATGACTTGCAATGTTTATGCTTGATATATGCACAATTAGTATTGAATTGAATAGGTTTATTTTCTCAAACTAGATTATAAAACTTGGTCATATTTGAAGTTATGGAAATAAGTCACAGAAATTTTAAGACATGCTTCATGCATTTAGATTTCCATGTAATTGACATATGTCTTTAGAGCCATAATATGTATTAGTAGGCATTTCATATAAGATTTCTCATGTCAAATGGTTTTAAAAATCTTACACTTTTGATAGTAGTGTTATTGTGAGTTCATATGATGTAAAATAAATATGTTGTGTGATATATAAAGTTTGAAAACCTAGACCTAGCACCTAAGATCTAAATGTTTATAAATTTTGTTATAGACATTTCCTAAAGGCATTTGATTTATTACCTAATGGTAATAAGATCATAACCTAAGTTATAAGACAATAAACCTATCAAATTTTATGTTATTATTTGAACTGTGATGTATAATATGATGTAAGCTAATGATCTAATAGTGATTATATTAGTTTTAATTGGTTCCATACCTAGGTAGAAGCTTTGAATGAATTCACCATATATTTGGTTGTAATGAATTTAGTAAGATGATGGGCTCAAGGTTCGAGTCAGAAATTTAGGTGATTTTTTGCATTCAATTCATGGTAATCACCTTGGTTTATGAGATTGGTGATAGATTTGGTGGCTAAGAGATAAGCTTGCTAAATCATTTTAGCAAGTTGCTAAGTTTGGTTAGAATTGAAATTGAATTTGGTAGAAGTCTATGGAAACCAATATGGTTGATACACATGATTTCAAGCAATGGAGGTTAGTTATTGAAATATTTAAGTGTAAAATTCATTTTTTTGGTCTCATTCGACTACAATCTTGATGCATAAGTGAATCCTTGGTGTAAAATATTGTTGAGTGGTTGAGGATAATATAGTGAATTTGAAGAGATTTTATTACAATTTAACAAGGTATGCTCCAGTATTTTCTTAACTCAAGAAATAATAAGGAAGATATGGTTCAAAATTTTCATTTTTTGAATGGGTTTGCATTCTAGTTTTGTCATTGGAAATCTGAGTTGGTTATGGAGGCATAGTTTGTATGTTTTAACAAAATGCATGCAGTCTGATTTTGTTTTATTGAACACATGGAAATAGTTTTATGCATATTATTTGGACTCTCTTGTTATTTTTCTTATCAAGGATGTTTAAGTGTTTAGTTATTATATGCATAAATCCTTTGGTTTTAACATGCATGTGTTTTTTCTTCTTTGTTGAAAAATGATTACTCAAGTCATTTATTGATAAAATTAGATGGTGGTCTTTTTATAAGACTTGTTATAGTATTTATCATGCACAAGATATTATTTTTAAGTAATAGGTTGCATGCATATAGTTAGGGATTTTATTTGTTAGGTGCATGATATAATTTTGATAATGTTATTCCAATAATAAATAAGTTTATCATTTTATGGTTGATTTTTGTTTGTTATTAAGAAAAGTTTCTTTGTTTCATTTTGTAAGAATTTTGGTTCAAAGAAATTATTCTCATTTTTCAAATATGCAAATGCGTCATTAAATTTTGCATGCATACAAAATTTATATAATTTTGAAAAGGTTAATTGACATAGCCTTCAAAAAGTCATGATTTATGTGCAAATAGTTGATTTTGGTTAAATGGATACTAGATGAAAGAAATTGTTTAAAACTCATATCTTGGTTTTGAAAATTTTATGATGGTATACAGTTATAATATTATTTCAAATAGAATTTTTATGTTAACCTAAAAGCATACAAGTTGTTAGGGAGTTATAAAAAGGTTATTCAATAGAACTGTATCATATGATTTTAATAAATTGGTATGGGATTGAAGACAAGTACTGAGCTTGTTTTCTTTTACATGATTAATTTTATAAGGGTGTCTTCTATCCATAGTAATTTTCTATCATTTTTGGCATGGGAAATGATAGTCTTAGTTGTTATTTTTGACTATTACATGATTTGGTGGTTTTGAGATGCAATCTATTAGGATTTTAATAATTTATAGATTTTATTGAAGTATGTTATATGGAAATTGCATTCAAATCATGATAATGATGGTAGGGTATGATAAATTGTGGTTAATTATTTTGTCTCATTATGGTAATTTTTGAGCTTATTTTGGAATGAATATTTCTTTATTGTTAAAATCTAAACCAAATTGGGTTTTAAATATTAGAAATAACACATGTTTGTTTGATATAAATATGTGAAATTTATTGAGGTCATAATTATATGGGTTTGAATTAATATATTTATTTATTAATTTTAGTCCATGATAGAATTTAGTAATGCTTGTGGTTTGGTTGATTTAGAATATTTTGAACATATGGTAGTCTATTTGCAAATATTTTTATATAGACATGAAATGAACTTTTAGTATATACAATTTAATCTTGAATAATATTTTTATTTATTTCATTATATTAAGATGTCTGGTCAGACCCCAAATTTGAATTATTCTACTAGAAATGCTTGGGTTCATGGTGATTATCATCAAATTGAAGGAACTCCTTCACAGGGTAGTTATCGAAGATTATTTTTTTGTGAGCATAGGGTTGCTCACACTTTTCCTAGCCCATTTTATCATGTAACCCAAGTGTTTATCCATTTTGACTACTACTGATCCCACTTTTTGGAATGTAATTGATTCATTACTTGTTGGTTATTTATCATTTCATGGTAATAGAGGTTTGAGAAGATCATATGGAAGATATCATCCTCATGGATGAGATACCCCAAGTGAGTCTTCTCAACACATACATATTGTTGTTCAATCTGGTCAAAATAATACTCCAATATCTTTGCATCCTAAGAATATGCTTGACATAACTAAAAAATTACACCATCATTCACTTGTATCATTTAATACTAGATTTACCTCACCTTATCTTGAAAATAAACTTAAACATTATCCCAAATTATCTCTTAATCAATTTGTATCACTTGCACTTGAACCTAGTAGGATGATTCCCTCTAGTGGAAATGGTGTTAGTAGTCTTGTAGCTTCACCCTTGATAATAAAAATGGTTAAAAAGATCAAATTGGAAGTGGTCGATACCAAAGGCACTAAGTTGATTGGATTTCCTACCACTTCAATGGAGTATAATGACTATTTGACTGATAAGGGTGCCCCTTCGATAGAACTAGTTTCAGATTATAATGATGAGTAAATTATTGTTTAGATTATGTTTTAGTTGATACTTAATACTTTGATTAACTATTGGTGACACTTTGATATTTTGGCATGTGGACATATATATGATTTTGGTAGTTTTAATAGACATGACTATTACTTTTCTATAAAACAAAATTTTAAAGATTTTATGGAGCTGCTTATGGTAATTAATATTGTTAGTATTTACTTTTGCTTAAATAGTTAGTAGTTATTATGAATGTCATGTATATTTAAATGTTATTTTATTATATTCTAATGATTTATGGGCTCCCACCCATTAGAGTTGTTATTAGTATATTATTTAATTGAGTTGATCTGTTTACACTTTATAACATTTTACATTTTAAGTTTTTAAGTTATAAGTTGACTAATTAAATTTTTAAGTTATTTAGATTTTAACAACAATTAACTAACAATTTAATTATAACTTGTTTTGTAACTATCTCCAAGAGGAACCTTTATAAATAGATCAAATTCAAAACACAAATGGATGAACATAACTAGTATTGAAGAGCTCTAAAGTTATTCAAGTTTCATCTTACTTCTCTCTATGAGCAAACAATCTCTAATATTAAATAGTTATTTGTAGATAGATCAGATAACACATTCTCTAATGATTAAGTAATCCACTTGTTTAGTGCAGGTATATTCAAGTTTTTTGTTTGATTTATAAATTGATTATCTAAAGTTTGTCAAGCCTAAAATATTTTTATTATTATAACTACATAATCATATGAGTATAATCTTGTGTAGTTGACCTAAATAATGATGAATACCTTATTTTGTGCAACATTTGTTGATCTCTCAATTGTAAACAATTATCTTTTTGAAGACCATTTATACTTAAAGTTTGTTTTTCAAATAATATTTTTCAAATTTTCATATAAAATGGCTCTATTTAACTTTACTTATTTTATTTCTTTCTTAGATCAAATTAGACTCTTAAAATATTTTCATTTATTGCTTATTAGTACATAGTTTTCTTTACTTTTTTATTTCATTTTCATGTATTGTTTTTCATTAGTTTATTTATGATTTAGTTTTTTATTTCATTATATGTTTATTCTTTTAATGGTCTTTATTTTAGTTTTGCACTTATTTGATTTAGTTTTATATTGAGAGTTTGATTCAATTACTTATTTTGATTTAAAGAACATAATTAGGTTATAAATTAGTGATAATATAGTTACATTAGATTATGTGTTTTTAGATAGATTTTGTGTGTTATTAAATTAATATTTATTTCATGCCTAGATCTTTTATTTATTAGAATTAAATTAGAATAGATTAAGTTGTTCATTTCTTTTTTTAGTTCAGGTTGTTACTTTAATTTATTTTAGTTTAGAATTCAGTTCTTTATTGATAAACAACTTGTTGAGTTCTTTAATTATGTTTGTTTTTATTTCTATCTCATTTTTGGTATTCATTTTTCAGTTTTTTTATTTATCTTTTAGTTTATTTTCTTTAGATTTATTTTGAGTCAAAAAGATATTTTAGAGATTTATAAATAATTGATTAAGATATAATTACAAATGATCAGAGATATTTTCTTCAAGATATTGTCTGGTTCATAGGCTTTTTCTATTAGATAGGTTATATTATATAACTATAATATGATTCTTTTATTTGATATCCAAGTGATATTTGATTTTTGAATATTATTTAAGCATTGCACAATATTTGACTTTCTCATTTTTATTAGATCATTTTAAAAACCCCTTATGTGCATCTTTGTAATCAATTTTACTTAAGACCCTTCTGATTAGATTGGTATGATTCCACCTTAACCTTCATGATAGGTGAAAGAGTTGATTTGTTAATGTGATTTTTTTCACCATCAATAAATTTGGCTAATCTGTTGGAGAGAAAAATTCATAAATCTTATTTATTTTTTTGATTTATCTTTATTTGTCCATGACCACTAGAAGTCCACCTCCAATAATACAACCTTTGATTGATATTATTGATGATCAAGTTGATGTTTTTTATAATCTAACTCAATTTATGTGATATAAAAAACCTTACAACTTACCTCGTACTCTTGAAGTTATAAATGAGGAAGAAGAAGTATAAATTAGTGAGATAGAAGTGAATCTTACATGTGAAACAAAATACTATATTTAGTAAACTAATCAATAGGTCAAACATGAGATAGATCAGATCTTGTTTACTAATCCTCAACCTAAAATTCATTTTTATTTTTGATTATTTTCATTTTGAATATTGTATTTTCCATACTAATCCTAATACAACTATTGAGTTAAACTAGTCTAATTTAGTAGTGGAATCTACTAAAATTTTTAATAGAAGAATAAGTACCACAACTTTAACAGGTATGATAAAGAGTTTGAGACTTAATTATAGGATTTCAAAATAATATAAATTAATCTAAAATAATTGATAATTAGGTAAATCATGATGATGATGTTTCTCAAACTTTAGTGAATCCTTGGATTCAAGGAAATCCTATTAACATTGGTGCTAATTTAGGTAAGCTTCTTTCATTAAAAGGATTTAATATTTTTAAATTTTCTCGAAGACCTAGTGAATCTTTGGAAGATCATTTGGATGCTTTCAAATTGATTTTTACCAATCTAGGTAGTGAATGGAAATTTTTTTCTTAGATTTCTCTAACAAACATTAAAAGGTAGATCTTATCAAAATTTTATTAGTATTCCTACCAATGTCATTAGTGCATGGAATGATATATATGAATTCTTAAAACTTAATTTTATAAAAATAAACAAGATTTATATTTGGTAAATGAATTAGTTAATATATTTATAGATCTAGGAGGAATAATTTTTTGATTCATAATTAGATTCACTAGATTGCATCAAAAGATTCGTTGTGATGTTTGACCATCTAAAATATTATCAAGATTATATTTTTGTAATATTTTGCCTTTAAAGTATAAATTGGTTTTAGAAGATAAAGATATTATGGATTATATTGAAATTATAATTTTTTACATTGAATATGAAAATAGATTAAGATAATTTGGTTTTTATGATAGAGTAGCAACAAGTTTAAAATCTGATAATATAGAATTTTAAAATCCATTAATAGTCTTAACAATGAGTTGGTCATCTTCAAGTAGTAACTTGATGATAATCCATATACATAAGGTAAATATTCCCTTCTTCAAAAGGGTAAAATTGAAAAAAATGTTTATTATTATAATGTATGTGAATTAGATCATGATCCTAGAACTTGTATAGTTATACAAAATTTAAAATATATATTTAAGGAAAAAATATATATATCAATTGATCTTGTTGATAATATAAAAATGTGTAGTGGAAGTTTTAGGGAAGTTTTATTGAAGTGCATCTATTATTGGTGTTTCATTAAGAAGTAACCTCATTATTTGTACTAAGATTGTGGGATCCTTTAAACCCTCTTGGTGTTATAGTTGTAGGATCCTTAAAACCTTCTTGTTGTCTAAACTTCTAAGGTTTTGAAATCCTTCAAACCCTCTAGATGTGCTTTTTATGGTTGTAGGACCCTTAAAATCCTCTTGTTGTGTATTTTAAATGTTATGGGATCCTCCAAACCCTCTTCATTATGGGTCCATTATTCAGAAACCTCTCTTTGGATGTAGGTCTAATAATCAAAACCCTCACTTGATTGGTTAATATCTTTGGCTTCAAAAGTGTTCACCCTTATCTAATAAAAATATAAACATGTGTAGATCTGATGAATCATTTGATGGTGTCAAAACCAGAAATACTTATACTATCAATACTAGACAAATGGATTACTCTAATCAAAAGAATAATCTTAACATACATAATAATCAATCTTCTTCTTTTAAAAATCATGATAAATGCAAAGGTACATAGAATAATGTTATATTTGACAATGTTACAATTAATTCTTAATAAAATAACCCTTTATCACTTAGTTTTAATACTCCTTGATGTTCTCCTTATAATCCTAAGAACTACACTCGTATACGTCATCAAGATGATAGTGCTTATAATATTATAGATGATTTGGCTACTATTAAAACATGTTATTCATTATTACAAGTTACTGGTTTATTTGAAAATCTTGATAAATTTATTGAAGGTAGATTATAATGATGATGTTTCTCAACCTTTAGTGAATCCTTGGATTCAAGGAAACCCTATTAACATTGGTGTTCATCTAGATAAGGTTCCTTCATTAAAAGGACTTAATATTCATAAAAAATTTATAAGTCTTATTGAATCTTGGGAAGATCATTTGGATGCCTTCAAATTGATTTTTTCCACTATAGATATTGTGAATGAAAATTTTTCTCTTAGAATTTTCTCACAAACATTATAAGGTAAAGCTTATCAAACTTTTATTAGTATTTCTTCTAGTATCATTAGTACTTGGAATGATGTAGAGAAATGTTTGGAACTTTATTTTGGAAAAATAAACAAGATTTATATTTTGTTAATGAATTAGTTAATATCTCTATAGATCTAGGAGAAATAGTTAACCAATTCATAAGTAGACTCACTAGATTGCATCAAAATATTTCACATCATGTTTGACTTCAAAGATATTATCAAAATTATATTTTTGTAATGTTTTGATTTTACATTATAAAATAAATCTAGAAGATAAAGATATTGTAGATTATGATGAAATTGTAAATTTTTACATTGAATATGAAAAGAAATCAAAATGTGTTAGTTTTAATGATAGAGTAGCAACATGTTTAAATTATGATAATGTATAAATTTTAGAATCCATTAATAGTTTTAATAATGATTTGGTCATCATCAAGTGATAACTTGATGATAATCTATATACATCAAGTAATTATTCCCTTCTTTAAAAGGGTAAAATTGAAGAAAATGTTCATTATTATAATTTATGTGAATTAGATCACGATCTTAGCACTTGTATAGTTGTGAAAAAAATTAAAAAATTTATTCAAGGAAAAAATAGTATTTAATTGATCTTGTTGATAACATAAACATGTGTAGATCTAATGAATCAGTTGATGATGTCAAAATCATAAATGCTTATATTATCAATACTAGACAAAGGGATTACTCTAATTAAAATGATAATTATAGCACAACTAATAATCAATAATTTTTTTATAAAAATCATGATAAAGGCAAAGGTACATAGAATAATGTTGCATTTGATAATGTTACAATTAGTTAACAACAAAATAACCCTTTATCAATTTGTTTTAACACACCTTAGTATTATCCTTATAATCTCAAGAATTACACTCATATACATCATCTAGGTATTGGTGCTTATAATATTATAGATGATTTGGGTACTATTAAAATAATTGTTTCATTATTACAAGTTGTTGGTTTACCTAGATAACTTGATAAAATTAATGATTTCATTAAAAACCCAAATTCTAAGAATGTATTAGGATTTCAAAAAGAAATAAGTAATAATGAACAATCTTAATATGTTGTTTTTTCTCATATTTATGATCCCCCTATTGATTGCATGCCTCTTTTTTATGTGTCAATCAAAATTGTTAATATGATTATTCAAAATTCTATTCTAAATATTGGTGCTTCTAAGAATATAATGCCAAAATTTATTGTTGATCATTTAGGTATTTCTTAATAAACTAATAATAGAAAACTTATAGGTTTTAATTCACAACAAACTAAGAGTTATGGTAAGTTTTGTGATATTGTTATCAAAATTTTACTAGATGAAACAATTAGATATAGGACCAATGTTTAAGTATTAGATATTCCTAGTAATTATGTCATATTTTTAGAAAGAGATTGGTCAAAAGTAACTGGTGTTTTGTGGGAAATGATTAACTTGGATTTTAGTGGGTAATGAGATTGATTTTATATAAAGAGAAGAATGGTTTAGTAATCCTATTGATTACATACTCTTAATATAGCTTATGTAGAGATAGGAATTGTTACTTTTGAGCTGTTAACCTTAGATGAACCTAAAAACAAAGTAAAAAAAAAATTAGAGATATTTTATGGTCATTATAATTTGATGGGGCATATTCGTAACATGGTAGTGGTGATATAATCTATTTAATTTCATAAAATATTTTATTACACTTATAAATTGTTATTTGATAATACTAATAACACATCAAATTTTGAAGCTTTGTGTTTAGGGTTAGAAAATGCAATTGAACTTAATATTAAATAGTTAGAAGCCTTTGGAGATTCATAATTAATTATTAGGCAAGTTATAAAAGTTTATAAAACTAACCAAACTCTCTTTCATAAGTACACTCAAAAGGTTTGGGATTTGTTTAAAATTTTTGAATCCTTTAATAGTACTCATATACTTAAATAATTTAATATTTGAGCTAATAAGCTTATTATTTTTGCTTAGAATCCTACTCTAAGTGAAAGTGTTCCAACTGTTGCTTTTTTATTTTTTGAAGTTTTTAGATTTAAAATTCTTGATATGAATGAAAATTGACCTATTTTAAGTTTTGATGAACATATTAATTCTTTTCTTAAAGTCAATTATTTTAATTATGATGATTGTGTTGAGTTATCATAATTATATGTAGTTAAGTACCAATAAATTTCATATTGGTTTAGTGAGTCTACAATCAATGTTCACTCTGAATGATCAACATAGGATTTAATGAATTAAAGAACCTTCTAAGATAATAATTGGTGAAATTATTCCTATCAACCTTGTAACTGAAGAAGATCCTAAATTTATATATTTGGGAATACAATATACACTTTATGACAAAGTTAAGTTCATTAAACTCTTTAAATAATTTATTGATATTTTCACTTGGTCTTATAAAGACCTAAAAATTTATGATACCAAAATAATTAAACATGGTGTTCATATAAATCCTAGTATAAAATATGTTAGGCAAAAGATAAAAATCATTAACCCTTTGCTAGAAGATACCATTAATAAAAAGATCGATAAGATGTTTGATGGTGGTGTCATATATCATGTAAAATATTCAAATTAAATAGTTAATTTAGTACATGTATGTAAGAATAATGGTGACATTAGATTGTGTGTAAATTTTAGAGATTTATATAAGGCTATTGTAAAAGGCAATTTTCCTCTTCCTAGCATTGATCAAATCTTGAAACGTGTTACAAGATCTGAAATGATATCATTACTTAATAGATTTTCTAGTTATAATAAAATATTTATTAATTTAGATGATAGGTATAAAATAAAATTTAATACTTGTAGAGGGTCATTTTATTTTAATAGGATTTCTTTGGGTATCATAAATATAGTTATTACTTTTCAGAGAGCTATGCATGTGGCTTTCGATGACTTAATTAGAATAGTTCATTATAAAAAGATAAAAAAACATATAGATCATCTTCATAAAATTTCCATAAGATGAAATAAGTATGTCATTTCTCTTAATCCCAATAAAGATATCTTTGGTGTTACTAAAGGAAAATTATTATGACATATAATTTTGAAAAATAGTATTTCTATTGATCTTGAACATATAAAAGCAATTAAAGAGATGCCACCACCTAAGGACCAATCTGATCTTGGATATTTATTTGTAAAAATCAATTTTATTTGTAAATTTATATCATATCTTGTTGATAAATCTAATCCATTACAATTTCTACTTAAAAAACTAGTTATGTGTATGGTATTCAGCAATAGCTTCTACTTTTAATAATATCAAGAATGTTGTTGCAAGTGAACTTAAACTTATAAACCATGTTAGCTAAATATTTTATTCTTTATGTGAATGTAATTAATAAAACCATACATGTTTTAATCACTTATAAAAATATAAATAATGAAGAGAAGCATGTTGGTTATATGAGTCAAGTACTATAAGATATAGAGACTAAGTATCCATTAATTGAAAAAAAAATTGCATTAATTTCTTTTTTGATATCTATTGATAGGAAATAAGGTTATTGTAAGGTATAATATACCTATCCTTTTATAATTTTTAAAATAACTAACTATTTAAGAAAGGCTAGCAAAATAGATTTTGAGGATTCAAAAATTTGATCTTGAATTTGAAATGTCTAAGACTATAAAAAGAAATAATTTGGTAAAATATTTTTCTAAAATTACTTATTTTAGTATATTTTTTTAGTTTTATCTATTAATAATTTTTTATCTACTAAACTTCATTTTCAATCTATGAAAGTTGTTGATTTTTTTTTAAAATTCAAATTTGGTCACGAGATGAATGATTGGGATTGCTTGTTGGTTGAAGATGACTGGTGTCATAATTTAGTTTAATTGTTTCAAAATTAGACATGTCCATGTAATTTAGATAAAAATAAAATATGAACTTTAAGACTTAAATATTTGAAATTATGTTTACTATAATTTTTTCTATTTTATAGAAAAAGAGATAGTGTTTTGTTAAGATGCTTAACTCATGATCAAACTCAAAAAGTACCTAAATGATGTCATGAATGTAGTTGTGGTAGTCATTACGTATTAAAAACCATTGTTTATAATATTCTATGCTCAAGTTATTATCGACCCACATTATTTCAAGATACTTATAAGCTGGTTTATATGTGCATGCCTTGTTAGCTATTTTTTGGTAGAGGTAGGTTACTAGTAATGCCTTCAAATCATGTGATCCCTGAAAAAAATTTACCAAATGGAGAATTGAATTTATATCAAATATACATCCTCTTTTTTTTTCTAGTCATAGGTATATTTTGACTATGATTGATTACTTTACGAAATGGCCAGAAGCTAAAGCATTGAAAATTTAGTTACAATTGGAATCATTTCATTTTTTGAAAATCAGAGGTTTTCTAGATTCAGTGTTCTCTATGAAATTATCTCAGATAAAGTTCCATAATTTGTTTCAAATGAATATTTAGAGTTCTTAATATGTTATTCTATTATTTTGAGTCATTATTCAAAGTATTATCGTCAAAGAAATGGGCAAGTTGAATCTATGAATACAAATTTAATTTTTATTATGAAAAAACTAGTTTGTAAAAATAAAACAAATTTGCATCTAAATATATTTGAAAGGTTATGGGTTGATCATACAATTTTTAAATTAGTTTCTAGTTACTCTCCTTTTATGTTATCTTATGGATTTGAATCCACCTTACTTATTGAACTTCAAATTTCTTACATGTTTACTATTTTACAGTATTTATCAAAAGATATGAATTTGATAGAGTAAAGTTTTAATGATTTGATAGAATTTGATGAAACTAAATATAATGCTTTACAAAAGTTAGAAAATACTAAGAAATTTTCTTTAATAAAAAGGTTTACAGTAAATGTTTTATAGTCATTGATCTTGTTCTTAATTGGGATAAAATAGATTTAGGAAAACATCATAAGTTTGATTCTTTTTATTTTTTTCCTTATAAAATAATTAATATTATTATAAGATGTGCTTTTCACTTATAAGATTTGAATGGAAATTGGTTACATCATTCAGTCAATAGACATCACTTCAAATTATTTCATATCTAGTTTCTTTCATTTTGTTTGCTGTCTTTTTTGTTTACATTTTATATGTTTTCTTTTATTTTTGCATTTTTTTTCTTTTTAATTGTAACAACATTTGTTGTAATAGGTGAATAGTTCATCATTTTGAAGAGAAAGTACTATGATAATTTTATATCATTATAAGTACTTGATTAGTTTAGATATTATTACATAATCATTCTAAAGATATTTTATTTATGATTTAAACATAAAATGAATATATATGTTTGAAAGTATTAATAAATTTTCAAGATCTATATTTAAGACTTTACATTGGATATTTATCCAGATTGAATCTCCCTATTTTATCTATTCCTTTTTTTGTGTCACGTTGGTTGAATAATTCATCCCTTAACAAATGTCATTATCAAAGGGGTTCTTGTATAGTTGATTTAGGAATGATTAAATCAAGATCACACTCTCAATTTAATTTGTTTTAAATTTATAATTGCAACCTAATTTTATAAGTAAAACTAGATAACAAAGTCACTAGTGTTAGAATATTTTTTTTAACCCCTCTTTTATGAAAGTCATGTGATGATTTTGATTCTACCATATAGATGACCTAATGTCATGAAGTCTAAGACTATGATAGGGGCCAACTCATTTGAATTTAATCAAATATGCATTTTGTATACATTAGTAGACATTTAACTATAATATTTAAATGAAATTTTTACTTTAAATGATAATTAAAGTGTTTTCAAAAAGCATAAGTTATTCTGAATAAAATAAGTTTTTAGTATTAGTCTATAGAATTATGCAGAGGCAACATATATTTTGTACAATGATTCATAATGACCTACAGTGTTTAAGTTTTATATATGCATAGTTGGTATTGAATTGAACATATTTCTTTTCTCATACTAGGTTACAACACTTGGTCATAATTAAAGTGATGGAAACAAGTTAAAGATATTTTAAGACATAATTTATGCATTCATATTTCCATGTAATTGACATATGTCTTAAAAACCATAACATGTATTGTTATGTGTTTCATATTGGATTACTCAGATCAAAAGGTTTTCAAAATCTTGTAGCTTTCATAATAGTGTTATTGTGAATTCATAAGGTTTCAAAGAAATATGTTGTGTGATATATAAAGTTTGAAAACCTAAACCTCAAACCTAAGATCTAAAAGTTAATAACTTTTTTTATATACATTTCCAAGAGGCATTTGAATTATTACCTAATGGTAATAGGAACATCACCTAAGTTCTAAGACATATTTGTAATAAACATGTCAAAGGTTATGTTATTGTTTGAACTATGATGTATAATAACACCTAAGTTGATGATGTGATAGTGATCATATTAATTTAAATTGGTTTGAAAATTGGATATAAAATTTGAATGGATTAACCATAGATTTAGTTATAATAAATTTAATAAGATGATGGGCTCAAGGTTTGAATCAGCATTATTATTGGCTTATTTTCATTCAATTCATGGTACTCACCTTAGTTTATTAGATTGGTTATTATTTTGGTGGCTAAGATATAAGCTTAAAAAATCATTTAGCAAGATGCTAAGTTTGGTTGGAATTGACATTAAATTTGGTAGAAGTCTATGAAAACCAATGCGGTTGATACACGTCATTTCAGGTAGAGGAGGTCGCTTATTGAAATATTTAAATGGGATATTCTTTGGTTTTGGTTTCATTCAACTACAAACTTGCTATGGAAGTGAATCCTTGGTGTAAAATATTGTTGGGTGATTGAGGATAATATAGTGTATTTGAAGAGATTTTCTTACAATTTAACAAGGTATGCTCCACTATTTTATTGATTCAATAAATAATAAGATATGGCTCAAAATTTGCATTTTCTACATGGCTTTACATTCTGGTTTTATCATTAAAAATATGAGTTGGTTATTAAGGAATAGTTTATATGTTTCAATAAAATGCATACAATCTAATTTTGTTTTATTAAACACATGGAAATAGTTTTATTATTTAGAGATGGTTTAAAATTCATTTTGAGAAGATACATCTCAACCTAGACTCTCTTGGTATTTTACTTGTTGAGGATGTTGTAAGTGTATAGTGGTTAGATGCAGAAATCCTCTAGTTTTACTAGGCATGTGTTTTTTCTTCTTTATTGATAGAAGATTAGTTGGATCATTTGTTAATAAAATTATATGGTGGTTTTTTTAAAAGAATTGTTACAATATTTATCATGCATAAGAGATTGTTTTGAAGTAATAAGTTGCATGCATATAGTTGGGTCTTTTATTTTTCAGGTACATGAGCTAGTTTTGATAACGTTATTCCAATGACAAATATGTTTAGCATTTGATGGTTGATTTTCTTTTGTTATTAAGAAATTTCAATGAGTTTCTTTGTTTCATTTTGTATGCATTTTGGTTCAAAGAAATTATTCTCATGGTTCAGATATGCAAATGTATGATTAAATTTTGCATGCATACAAAATTTATGGAAAGTTGGAAAGGTTCAGTGGAATAGCCTATAGCTAGTCATGATTTATATTCAAATAGTCAATTTTGGTTAAACAACTACTAGATGAAAGAAATTGTTTAAAACTCATCTCTTGGTTTTGATGATTTTATGATGGTATACAGTTATAATATTATTTCAATGGCATTTTGATGTTAACCTATGAGCATACATGTTGTTAGGGAGTTATAAAAAGGTTATTCATTAAAATTGTGCCATATGATTTTAATAAATTAGTATGGTATTAAATCCAAGTACTAAACTTGTTTTCTTTTACATGATTAATATTATAACGGTCTCTTCTATGCATAGTAATTTTCATTCATTGTTTATGTGGGAAATGATAGGCTTAGTTATTTTTTATGATCTCACCCTTATAGGCCTTGGCACGAATGCTTAAATGATTGATTTAGCATGTGTATAACTATTACTACACTTCCTTTCTCAGCTAGATTATATTGTTAGATCTCGATGCTATGATATTTGATTGTAGGTTGATGTATTTATCATGTTATAATTCCACACTTGATGATGTATGGGTTATTTAATATATTTGATACTTGATTAAAATTCATTATTGCTTTATCATTTTATCAATTTTCAATGAAATACTATTGATCGATTCACTTGATGGTTGTAGATGTTATTTATGAGCTAGGTTGGATGATGGCATCAGCTTTTAGGGTAGCAGAGTGGTTCTGAGTAGTCAGATGAATTTTGACATGTAACCTTGTATACGTGTTTAGTGTTGTGCTTTTAGTCAATTGTGTTATTTGTTATGCAGTCATATTTTATATTAACTTATTGTTTTTTACTCCTTATGTCCTATCATATTTTTGTTTGATCCTACGTAGTTATTCAATGTTGATCCCATCCATTTAGACATCCTTTTTCTCTCTCCTATTCATACTCTTTATCACTCAAGATCCACTTAACTCCCCTTACTTATCTCAAACTCCTTAAGGCACCTACCTAGGCCTACCTTCCCATGACACCCCCTTCCTCATGATTTATTTCCCAAGTGACCTTATACCTACTAATAGTTAGGTTAATTGGTCATGGGAAATTTAATCATTTAATAACCTTTAAAAATAATATCTATCTTATTATTGTATGGGTTATTGTTGATTAGCATTTTAAATTATATATATATATATATATTGTATTATCTAAATTGTTATTAATCACATTTAATATTTTATTATTCTTTGGCTTGAATTTGAAAGGCCATTGATGACCGTTGATTGAGGAGAGTTAGCATGGAGGTCTCATGGAGGTCACATGGGAATGGGTGCATGTTTTGGTAAAGAGGGGGATTTTTCTCTCTATTCATTGAAAGAGAGTATGGCCAATGGTATGGCATAAGAAAAGGAAAGTTAGGTGGTGGTTGTGAGGGAGGCATGGGGAGAAATGCAAGGCATAGATAGGAAGGAAAGAGGATGGGGGTATGGGAAGGATGGTGTATTGTAGAAGGGATAAAAAAGAAAGTGTAGTGAGGAAAGAATATGTATGGAAGAATATAAGAGAGGATGGGGTAGAAAAGAAAAGAGGGATGCATAGGGGAGATTTAGAGGAAAAAGAGATAGGTATAAAGAAATAAAATGTAGGAGGGAGATATATGTAGGGGAGTGAAGAAAGAAGGACATGTAGGAGAGAGGAAGGCAAGGAGATAAGAAGAAAAATGTGGGGGAAGAGATCAACTTTTCTAGTGCATTACAATTTGGTTTAGGGGTCAATCCACATGATTAGATATAATGCAAACCTGGTTCTTAATGATGACATCATTGTGTTATCCTTGCCCTACACTGAATGGGTGAGTTGATTGATTACTAAACTAGCTAGTTTCCTTTAGAATGAGTAATGAATGTGTTTTCCCTTTTCTTATAATTCTAAAAATTCCACGATTTGGTCATTTTAAAATATCTTGTTGGGTTTTGTGTATCTCTCTATTATTATAATCTTAGACTAATGTGTGTGTGTGTGTGTGTGTGTGTGTGTGTGTGTGTGTGTGTGTGTGTGTGTGTGTGTGTGTGTGTGTGTGGTTGATAGATGAGCTGGGTTTACAAATTGTTGTTACTATAAATTGATGGTTTGGATTTCTTAAAACTCTATGCCTTAATTCCAATCATTTACAAGTTATTGAGTTATTTTATAAATTTTTGAAACTCTATATATTAGGCTAGGGCACCATACCCTATACTTTTGGTTGCATCTATAGAGGAATTGATTCATCAATTGCAACATATGAAATGACATGGGTTTTAATTAAATCTCTATAGCAAATTATTATTGCCAATATAAATTCTAAATTTAAAACAAATCAACTTGGTTATCTTAATAACTTCTGCTTATGTATAATGCATCCTATTAATTATTTTGACCCTTATCCATACTTTAAAAATTATGGTTGATCTATTTACTTAAAATTTGTTTTGGCATGTGTTCATACCATGTTCTTGGTTGTATATGGAAAAGAAATCGATTCATAAATAAATTGGAAAACAAAATTGACTTGGGTTTCTTGTTGAGCCTCTACCTCAGATTGACCAATGTCATTATAGTTTTCTAAGTTAAGTTAAATTGACATGGGGAAAATATGTATTCTTAAGGCAGATTTGATTTTATTTTATTTTATATTCTTTCTTTCTAAACAAATAGATTTGGGTTTTTTTACCAAGCACATGGGTAGAATTCTATGGTTGAAATAGTTATTTAACCCCCATTTGAAAGGATGATTTGGATTTAAAATATTAAAGGAACTAAATTTATCAATAAATATGGGGTCTTTGGACTTATTATTCTTACCTGGGTTTTATTTGGCCTAGTCATGCCTTAGTATTAATGGTATGATTTTGGGCCATATAGATGTGCTTTGAATGGTGATTAATTCTCATACACCTAATTTATGTTGAATCCATTGTGATCAAGACAAGTTTGATGGCTTTATCCCTTTTAATAATTATTTATTGTAATTCTTATAAAAGTTGGTTTGGGAATAAATTCACCTACGTGTGGCCTTGATTGGAATTTATATATGTTAATTCAATGATTAGATTTTGTTGGGCCTTGAAAAAATATATGTATGCTTATGTATTACCTGAGCCATGGGAATTCGGACAAAACCTTGTCAGAATCATCATTTTATAAAGATGATTTTTTATTTTAAAATAAAACCAGTTAAATGACTTGTAGTTACATTAACTCATATGGACCCAATTTTAATATTCAAGGATCATATAAGGTCATGAAACCTCATGATGATCCCCTAAATATCCTATATTGGTCATTGGCATTTAAATAGTTATTATTTTGAATGCTTGTTGGGATCTTTTAGATGTCACCATTTATGAAACTTCTTGGAATTATTGGAGTTCAAAATGAGTTCTTGGTCTAAGTATTTTATGTTGATTGTTTATGATTTTAGATCGATTATGTTTCATAATCAATTATGGTTTGGATTGATTTCTAGAACTCGCAACTGTTGCATTAGGATTATGGTATGGTTGAGTTACCTAATTATCTTATTTGTCTATTTTTATTTGTTGGTCCTTTGACCTAGTTAGGTATAATTGTTAATTGATATGTGGTGTTTTTTACCCTACCTTATGATTGAGTGGAGTGTACCCTTGTTGGTGATCATGCCCTTTTGTTTGTGTATGTATTTTGTTGTGATGTCCTTGGGTTTGGAATCTAACCATATCAAAACTTCCTCCTTGACCTTATTGTCAAAACCACCATCTAGTTAATGGTTGGGGTGGTAAGGGCCACCGATGGTTGGGCTCATAGGGCTAGTTGAAAGGGCTTGTCTAGCTCAGTTACTTGTTATTCCATGTTTGGATGATCTTATGAACATATGAAGTAAGTATTTAATAAATTTTTTATGTTATTTATACATTTTTTGCTTAATTGATAATGTTTAATGATTATTTGACTTTGAACATAGTTAGTATTTTATCATGATTTGATATTGGTTAATTATGTTGATATGCTAACCTGTGTAGATGGAATGCAAGCTTAAATAATAAGAAGCTAAAATTTTACATTGCTAAAAGTAATTAATGGCATATACAAAGTTATTAAATGTTAATTAGTTTCTCTTCCTTTTACTAAAGTATTTTGTTGGCATAACTAATGCATAATTACTCTTTGATTTGATGATGTGATCTTATTATGTTATTAAAGACTTGATGTTGTTACTAAGACATACTAAACATTAGACTGAATCATCATAGTGTTGGTTTATTGATTAAGGCATATAATTATGATTAGTTGGATAACAAGGTTTCATGGATATCATGAGTAGAGTTACTCAGACATATATTTACTTGATTTAGTAGCATGTAGTCTTTATTAATAAAGTATATTAGAGTAATGATTATCATTGATTTTATGCACTCGTAATGTGGCATTTATTACTTATGAAATATTGTAAACTTCTAGATATTCTCTTGATTGGACCATCACGGTCTTGTTGGTGTAGATATTACTAGGAAAATGGATTTTATGTATTTTGGTAATTAGGTATCCTTGAGTATGTTTCACTTAGATTAATAGCAAGCTAAAATCCTAAATTAAATATTAGTTGTTGAGTGTTGTCTACTATTTCCTTTGAATTTATGTATATGATTATGGCTCATTTTCATTGATATACATTGAAATGAACCTTGTGTTAACATGAGTAGATGGAAATTATGCTTTAGTGATTTCCAATTATGTATGGAGTTTAGAGACTCCTTGAATATTTCAACTTGTATGTGGTATATGTGAACAAGTTGGTTGAGCAATTTTATTAGGTACGGGAATGTATTTATAACTTGGGAAGGATAAAAGTAACCTTAAACTAATTTTATTATGATGATGATGATGATGTTATACGAGGCATCTTCCTTTGCTAAGATGTTTATATGCATGCATGTGATTGAATGTATATGTTGGATATCAGTTTATAGAGTTATGTATGCATATTTTTATTCTCTTATTGGTTGGAGCCTTTCTCATTGATTAAGGAATTATTATTGGCATGAGATTGTATGTGTAATTAATTCATAAAAAACCTAAATGTTATGAGTTCTATAAATTGGTTCATGATGGAACCTATTATATGCTATAATAATCTTTATTGGTGCATATGAGAACCATACTATTCCACCATGTTGGGCATGATTGGAAAATGGATGTATGCATGTTTACTTTATGTTTATTCTTATGGATGATATAATTACCTAATCAGGTTGAATATGCTTAGTGAAACATTCAATGAAAATGGGATTACTTTTTTTCTAAACTCCTTAGTTTTAAGAGTTAATCATGCTTAATAATTCTTGATTACATATAAGGTTGGTAATGCTAATGTGAGTGTGAAAATAGAAATGGATATTATGCCTTCCTTATCTAAAGCATTAGTTGTTAAAATAATCAATGTTATGGTATAATTATATGTTGGCTGCCATGTACCTTGGGTGTCTTGATCTCCCTCTAATTATTGTATCATATTAGTTATTTACCAATATGGGATCCATTATATCGACCCTAGGAATGGTTATCACTTTATCATGATCAATTAGAGGATGAAATAATCTTGATTATATTTTCATCCATCTATTTGGACCAAGATAAGCATGCTTATGGGATTGATTTTAAGCACTTCCATGAGAAATGTTATTCTTACTATGTAATAATGAGTCTTAACTTAATCCATATGCAATCTATTTGTTAATGGGTTGTAATGCATGTTTATCATGTTGGATATGTTGTCTAATTGTCATTAAAGATAACAGTCATTGTTTCCCATATCTTTAAACTAGTTGTGAACCATTTATTTCTTAGAAGGTTAAGGTTAACATTTTTGGTCATGTGTACATGAGTATATTAAGTATTGTTTGCTTTTAAAAGTGAGGTTTGGGGTTTTACATGCATCCAAATGCATACTCTGATATGTAACTTTACAAAAAAATTGGGGTCATTTCATCTAGTATCAAAGTAGTGTTTTTTCTCTAGGGAACTTTAGGATTGTATAATTACTACATGGTGACCAATGAGTTGTCTCAATCAGGCAAAATTGTGAGGTAATTCACAAGACACTTAGATTTTGAGATGAAGGTTAAGGTGTTGTGTTGGTTTTTCTTACTATTATTTTATTTCATGCATCTCTTGGAAGTAATGATTCTAAAGAATCTAGATTCCCTCTTATGTCAATTATTATCTCCCCTAGTCTTGGTTGGGGTTGACCCTTCCTAAGTTAAATTACATCAGGGAAAGTCTCATCTAACAACCATTGACTTGTATGGGTGGGTCAATGGATGTTAGGTGATATAGGCTCCACTCTTAGAATTAGGGGAATGATGCCAGGGTATATATGGTTGGCTTGTATGGGCAAGCCTTCCTTAGATACTTGGAACATTATGACCCAGGGAAGACTGAGGGTTTAAATTAAACCTAGAGGGCATGATAAGGTGTGAAAAGGATTTAATTTCTTAGACAAGTTGGCAAATATTGAGCTCTCCTCTCATGAAAAGGATTGCCTTGAGCTATTAAGAACCTATGAACATGATTGGATGTGTTAGCGTCATGTTATGGATGGTTTTAGTGGATTGGAAACATCTCCATGAGGTGAGTTGTTTATGGATAGCAAGGTTTCCCCACCTCTTTTGTTGATTATAAAAAGTTACTATGCATAAAGTTTCATTCAATGACATTGTGGTGATAGTTGTAATAAATAGCCATAAATTTTGACTTAACCTAGGTGTCACTATAGGTGACTAGGGGAAGTGATATCAAAATTTTATTGTGATGGCAATGCTCAAGAGGCATTGGCTAATCCAATGTATTGGACTTATTAAGCAAACTTGGAAGGTTTTCTTGTCTAGTTGTTACCTGGTTGGTTGAGTTATAGTGGTTATGCATCCTTAAAAATAAGAAAACTTATGTAGACCTAAGAACTTATGCATTTTAGCTAAGTTAGGCTTGGTTTTCTAGCCTCTTTTAGGTTAATTTGATGAATCAAGTGGCTTTGTAACTCAAAAAAGGGGTGAATCTAACTAATTTTGGCATGATTATTGTGATCATGGATCAGTTTTACGTCTATGACATATTTTTATTTATGGATATGCTTGATTCTATGTGCATATTGATAGATCTTGGCTGGGTTATGCACCCATGGTGATGTCTATTCAGACTTGACTACATCTTATCACCTATGAGGATGTCTATGGATACATTGGATATGTCCTGCATCCATGAGGATGTTTATTGCAAGTTCTGATTGAACTTGCTGATTATGGGGAATTGTGATTCTCATAGTAGTTATATTGTACTCTCTTTTATCCTAGGTTAATCTCACCCTTTCCTAATCAATTTTATGTTAAAAAATCATCTCCATTTAATCGCTTGACATGTTGGATTTAGTCAATCGATTGAATCATGGTATAAGCTTGTTAGAATTTTAAGATAATGTCACGATGTCCATTGATTGCTTGTGTGAGTAAGCCATTCGATTAGGTTGAGTTATGTTATCTTGGGAGGACCAAGGGTGTAGCTCAAGCTTATAGGATCTAATGGGGTGAGTGTGATTGACTTACGTGAGAAAGTTAAGAGTCTTGGGATTGATTATGTGACACCATTGATAGGTATTTGATGTCTTTTGCATGGCATCTACACATCAGGTGGACCGATGTAGATTCATGGATCCTTGTGCTTCACACACCTCAGTGTTTAACCATTATAATGTGTAAAAATACTTTGGCATAGTTACCTATACCTGATTGTGCATTTATGTTACATTATGCATTACATTGTTATGTTATACTATATATATATATAGTAAGTATAAGCCTTGTAAGGTGTGAAAGTGATTAACCTCATGAAATGTGTGAACCTTTTTGTGTTATCTAGTTGGCTATCCTAGTGTTCTAGTTATGTTATATGTGTGTGTGTGTAACCTTGTGTTTTCCAATTATGTTTGTGAATCTAAGCACTTGAATTTTGTAACTTCCTTATTTTAAGTTGAGTCTCTTGTTAGGATACCAAGGTATAGTATTGTGATGTATTTTATTATCCTACATCGCTATTCTAGTTTTGAACATCAATGCAAGTATGAAGTTAAGGGTAAAGAGACACTATTTCTATAATAGATACATTGGGTACAAGCTAGGGATGGAGTCTTTCATAGGCTAAAAATACACTCCACCCCTTTACATGAGGTAGCCACCTAATTCATTTAGAGTTTACATCATAAGAGCCACATATTGGCCATGAAACCCTCTTTCATAATGGTCACTTTATGGTTCAATGTTCCTTTAGCCACCTCACGAAGGTTATTATTAAATAACATGTATGGAGTTTTATTGTATAAACCTTATGAAGCACTAATTGGTCCTACATTGTGGACATTTATTCAAATTAACAAGGAGGTACTTGCTAAAATGCATGCATGTGTTGGCATGTGTATGTAAACATGTTGTGATTAAGGTATTACCTTGCTATATATATATATATATATATATATATATATATAAAGGTATGAATATATTTATTTATTTTTTTATGCATGACTAGATAGTATGTTGGTTTTGTGTTCAGGATGAACACTAAAGTCCTGATCAGGTAGATTTTATTATTTTTGAAACCCATCTATCTTCTTCTTTTTTTATTTGTTGCCATGAGGTTACTACAGTATGATGATGGAATTGTGATTCATGTAACCATTATGTGAGTTCACAAAGTTACTAGAGAGCATGTGGTAAACCTTTAGGTAGCATGTAAGGCCTAGGTTAGCTTCTCCTATTATTTAGTGTGGATAGTGTGGGGCATTACACTATCCCCTAAATGGTATTTATTGGTTTGAAAGTAATCATTTGAAATGATTTACCATCCTATGGTGGCATTCTATGATGAATATTGATTAAATTATGTGTTAGGTATCATGTGTGTTGGTAAAGACACTGGTTCAAGTTGTGTTTTCTTGGTTAATTCCTAATGGGATTGTTTAATTTGTAATTATGGTCAAAAAAATTGTATTTTTCTATGGTATGTTTTCCTCTTAATAAGAGGGATGTCTAACTAGCATTTGGTTTTATAGCAAATTTTTGATCTAAATGGTCAAAAATTGTTAAGGCTACCTATATTTCACAAGCTTTTAGCTAAAAAAGGTGTGCTTAGAAGGCAACAAAAGCCTTTTGTTGGCCTTTATTGAGTTTGGAAAAATTGTTCCCATGGTGGGTAATGCTATTTTGCTTGGAAAATCATGCCTATATGGGTGGCTGAATTTTAATAGTTTTCTTAGAATTATGTTAAAACAGTGGTGTACCATTGGTAATTGTGATAATAAAAATAGATTTAGAACTATTATACCCTTTATAAGATGGTAATTAACTATTTTTAGTTGTTAATAAATGACTTTTACATCATGAACATGGATTGTATCTCGAGTTGAGGTATGTGTATGAGCATTTAATGTTGTAATGATTAATCCTAGCTCCCTATTATTCTCCTAGTGTTGTAAAATGGCATGTGAGTCGATAAGATATTTCTTATGGCTATATTTATGATTTATGTTGGGAATAAAAAATTTAATTTTCTTGGATGGATTATTACATCCTCTTACTTACTGTTATATAAGTTGATTGTTTTTATAATTAATATTATGGTCAAGTAGTGAAACCTTTGCATAGAGAGTGATTAAGTCCCCATGGACAATCAGGGCCTCAGCTATTGATATGGTCACTAGGATGGATCCTCTCTAAGAGGGGGATTATTTTATGATTTAATCCTTATAATCCTTGGCATGACTACTTAAATGATTGATTTAGTATGTGTATAATGGTTATTTCACTTCCTTGCTTAGTTAGATTGTATCATTAGATCTCGATGCTATGATATTTGATTGTAGGTTGATGTATTTATCATGTTATAATTTTTTATTTGATGATGTATGGATTATTTTATGTATTTGATACTTGATTACATTTTATTATTGCTTTATAATTTTACTAATATTAGATCAAATATTGTTGAAGGATTCACTCGATGGTTGTAGATGTTGCTTATGAGTTAGGCTACATGTTAACATTAGCTTTTAGGGTATAGGAGTGGTTCTGAGTAGTCAGATGAATTATAATAAGTAACTTGGTATACTTATTTAGTGTTGTGCCTTTGGTTAATTATGTTATTCATTATGCAATCACATTTTATATTACCTTATCTCTTTTCGCTCTTTGTGTCCTATCATATTATTGTTTGCTCTTACATGGTTATTCGGTGTTGGTCTCATCTACTTAGACTTCCATTTTATCTCTCCTTTATGTACTCTTTGATACCCTAGATCCACTTGACTCACCTCACTTATCTTGGACTCCTTAAGAGACTTACCTAAGCCTACCTCCCCATGACACCCCCCATCCTCATGATTTATTTCCCAAGTGACCTTATAACTACTAATGGCTACATTAATTGGTCATGGGACATTTAATCATTTAATATCCTTTAAAATAAATATCTATTTTATTATTTTAATGATTATTATTATTTTACAAGATATTATTGATTAGCCTTTTAAATTACACACACGTGCATGCACACACACACACACACAGAGTATTATCTAAGTTATTATTAATCATGTTTAATATTTTATTATTTTTTAGATCAAATTTGAAAGGCTGTTGATGATTGTTGATCGGGGAGAGTTAGCATGGAGGTCTCATGGAGGTCACATGGGAATGGGTCAATGCTTTAGGAAAGAAGGGAATTTTTCTCTCTCTTCATTGAAAGAGGGTATGGTGAATGGTATGGCATAGGAAAAGGAAAGTCAGGTGGTGGTTGAGAGTGAAGCATGGGGATAAATGCAAGGCATAAATAGGAAGGAAAGAGGATGGGGGTATGGGAAGGATGGTTTATAGTAGGAGGGATAAAAAATAATGTGTAGTGAGGAGAAGATATGTATGGAAGAAGATAAGGGAGGATGGGGTATAAAATAAAATAGGGATGCATAGGGGAGATGTAGATGAAAAAGAGATAGGTAGGAGAGAAAATGCAGGAGGGAGATATATGCAAGGGAGTGAATAAAGAAGGACATTTTAGAGAGAGGAAGGCAAGGAGATAAGAAAAATGTGGGGGAGGAGCTCAACCTTTGTGGTGCAATACAATATGGTTTAGGGGCCAATCCACATGACTAGAAATAATGCAAACCTGGTTCTTAATAGGTGACATCATTGTGTTATCATTTCCCTGTATTTAATGGGTGAGTCAATCTAACTATTAAACTAGCTAGTTTCCTTTGGAATGAGCAATGAATGTGGTTTCCCTTTTCTTATCATTTTGTAAATGCCATAATTTTTCCATTTTTAAATTTTTTGTTGGGTTTTGTGTATCTCTCTACTATTATAATCTTGGACCAATATATATATATATATATATATATATATATATATATATATATATATATATATATGGCAGATGGATGGGCTAGGTTTTCAAATTCATGTTGTTTTAAATTGATGGTTTTGGATTTCCTAAAACTCTATGCCTTAATTCCAAAAAATTATAAGCCACTAAGTTCTTTTATAGATTTTTCAAACTTTGTATATCAGGTTGGGGTGTCGTACCCTATTCTTTTGGTTGCATCTGTAGAGGAATCAATTCATGAATTGCAACATATAAAATGACATGGGTTTTAATTAAATTTCTACAAAAGATTATTATTGCCAATATAAATTATAAATTTAAAATAAATCGACCTGATTATCTTATCAACCCTCGTGTATGTATAATGTGTCATGTTCATTATATCAACCATTGTCCATACTTTAGAAATTATGGTTGATCTATTTACTTATCATTTGTTTTGTCCTATGTGTGTACCATAATGGGTCATTGTACCTTATTCTTAGTTGTATATGGAAAAGAAATTGATTCATATATAAATTAGAAAACAAAAGTGACTTGGGTTTCTTATCACACCTTACCTCAGATTGACCAGTGTCATTATAGTTTTTTGACTTAATTTAAATCAATGTAGGGAAAATATGTATTCTTAAGGCAGATTCAATTTGATGTTATTTTATATTATTTCATTTTGAATAAATAAATTTGGGTTTTTTTTAAACCAAGCACATGGATATAATTGTATGGTTGATATTATTATTTAATCCCCAATATGAAAGGATGATTTCGATTTAAATTATTAAAGAAATTGAATTTGTCGATAAATATGGGGTCTTTGGACTTATTACTCCTACCTGGGTTTTATTTGGTCTAGCCATGCCTTAGTATTGAATGGTATGATTTTAGGCCATATATATGTGATTTGAATGGTGATTAATTCCCATACACCTTATTTATATTGAATCCATTATGATCAAGACAAGTTTGATGGCTTTATCCCTTTTAACAATTCTTTATTTTATATCTTGCAAAATTCAGTTTGGGAATAAATTTGCTTGTATGTGGCCTTGATTGGAATTTACGTATGTTAATTCAGTGATTCAATTTTTTTGGGCCTTGATAAAAGTTATGTATGCTTATGTATTGTTGAGTCATGAGAATCAAGAAAAAACCTTGTCAGAATCATCTTTATATAAAGAGGATTTTTTATTTTAAAATAAAACCAGTTAAATAGCCTGTAGTTCCACTAACTCATATGGACCCAATTTTAATATTTAAGGATCATATGAGGTCGTGAGACCTCATGATGGTCCCCTGAATCTCTTATATCATTCATTGGTATTTAAATCATTGTTGATTTGAATACTTATTGAAATATTTTACATGTCACCATTTATGAAATTTGTTGGCATTATTAGAGTTCAAAATGAGTGCTTGGTCCAAGTGGTTTATGTTGATTATTTCTGATTTTGGATTGATTATGTTTTATAATCAACTATGGTTTAGATTCATTACTAGAACCCATAATTGTTGTCTTGGGATTGTGGTATGGCTGGGTTGCCTAATTATCCTGCTTGGCTATTTTTATTTATTGGTCCTTTGATCTAGTTGAGTAAAATTGTTAAGTGATATGTAGTGTTTTCTAACCTACCTTATGATTGCATGGAGTGTACCCTTGTTGGTGATCATGAATCTTTGGTGTGTATGTATTTTTTTGTGATGTCCTTGGGTTTGGAATCCAACCTGCTCATAACTTCCTCCTTGATCTTGTTATTGAAACCACCATCTAGATGATGGTTGGGGTGATAAGGGCCACCGATGGTTGGGCTCATAGGGCTATTTAGGAGGGCTTGCCCAGTTTAGTTACTTGTTGCTCCATGTTTGGATGATATTACAAACATATGAAGTAAGTTGGTAATGAATTATTTATGGTATTTATACATTCTTTGCTTAACTGGTGTTGTTTAATGATTATTTGACTTCAGACATAGTTAGTATTTTATCATGATTTGATGTTGGTTAATTATGTTGATATGTTAACCTGTGTAGATGGAATTCAAGAAAAGGAATGCAAGATTAAATAATAAGAAGCTAAAATTGTACATTGTTAAAATTAATTCATGGCATATACAATGTTATTAAATGTTAATTAGTTTCTCTTCCTTTTACTAAAGTATTTTTTTGGCATAACTAATGCATAATTACTCTTTTATTTGATCATATGACCTTATTAATTTGTTATAGACTTGATGTTCTTACTAAATTAGAGTAACTATTGGACTTAATTATCACAGTGTTAATTTCTTGATTGAGGCATATAATCATGATTAGTTGGATAAGAAGGTTTTATGGATATCATGAGTAGATTTACTCAGGTGTATACATATATATACTTGATTTAGTATCCTGTAGTCTTTGTTAATAAATTATTTTGGAATAATGATTACCATTGATATTATGCATTCTTAATGTGGCATTTATTACTTATGCAGTCTTATAAACTTATATATATATATTATCTTAATTGGACCATCAAATTCTTTTTGGTATAGAGATCACTAGGAAAATGGGTTTTATGTATTTTGATAATTGGGCATGCTTGAATATGTTCACTTGGATTAATAGAAAGCTAGAATCCTAAATTAAATATTAGTTGTTGAGTATAGTCTACTATTTCCTTTGAATCTATATATATGCTTATGGCTCATTTTCATTGATATACATTGAAATGAACCTTGTATTCGCATGAGTAGATGGAAATTATGCTTTAGTGATTTCTAATTGTGTATGGATCTTAGAAACTCCTTGGATATTTCAACTTATATGTGGTATATGTGAACAAGTTGGTTAAGCAAGTTTATTAGGTATGGGAATGTATTTATAACTTGGGAAGGATGAAAGTAACCTTGAACTAATTATATTATGATGATGGTGTTAGATGAGAAATACTCTTTTGTTAAGATGCTTATATGCATGCATGTGACTGAATGTATATGTTAGATATCAGTCTATTGAGTTATGTATGCATATTGTTATTCTCTTGTTGGTTAGAACCTTTCTCAGTGATTAAGGCATTATTATTGGCATGAGATTATATGTGTACTTAATTCATGAAGAACATAAATATTATGAGTTCTATAAATTAGTTTGTGATGGAACTTGTTGTATGGTAGAATAACCTTTACTAGTGTATATGAGAACCGTATTATTCCACCATGTTGGGCATGATTGGAAAATGGATGTATGCATGTTTACCTTATGTTTGTTCTTATGAATGATATAGTTACCTAATCATGTTGAATATGCTTAGTAAGACATTAAATGAAAATGGGATTACTTATTTTCTAAACTCCTTGGTTGTAAGATTTAATCATACTTAATAATTCTCTATTACATATAAGGCTGAAAATGCTAATGTGAGTGTTAAAATGGAAAGGTCTATTATGCATTCCTTATCTAAAACATTAGTTGTTAAAATAACCAATGTTATGGGATAATTATGTGCTAGCTTCCATGTACCTTGGGTGTCTTGATCTCCCTCCGATTAATGTATCATATTGGCTATTTGCCAATATGGGATCGGTTATATCAACCCCATAAATGGTTATTACTTTATCATGATTGGTTAAAGGATGAAATAATCTTGATTGTATCTTTGTCCATTAATTTGGATCATGATAAGCATGCTTATGGATCGATTGTAAGTACTTCTATGAGAAATGTTATTCTTGATGTGTAATTATGAGTCTTAACTTAATCCATATGCAATTTATTTGTTAATGAGTTACAACACATGTTTATCATGTTAGATATTTTTCTTGATTATCATTTAGGATAAAAGCCATTATTTCCCATATCTATAAACTGGTTGTGAACCATTAATGTCTTAAAAGGTTAAGGTTAACCTTTATGGTCATGTGTACATGATTACTTTAAGTATTTCTTATTTATATAAGTGAGGTTTGAGGTTCAACACGCATCCAAATGCATACTCTTATATATAAATTCAAAAAAATTGGGGTTGTTTCATTGTTATTTTTTATTATTGCATGATTTAGTGATTTTTAGATTCAATCTATTAGGGTTTTAATAGTTTATATATTTTATTTAAGTATGTTATATGGAAATTACACTCAGATCATGTTAGTCATGGTAAGGTATGATAAATTATGGTTAAGTTTTTTGTCTCATTATGGTAATTTTTTAACTTTTGTTATGATTAATATTGTTATATAGGCAAAATCAAAATTAGATTAGGTTTTAAATATTGTAAATAACACATATTTTTTTGATACAAATATATGAAATTAATTGAGGTCAGGATTATATGGGTTTGAATTCATATATTAATTTGTTCATTTCAATCCCTATTGGAATTTAATAATGATTATGGTTTGGTTGATTTTAAGGATTTTGAATATGGCAACCTGTTTGCAAACATTGTTATATAGACATGAAATGAAATTTCTATTTATATAATTTGGTCCTAAATAATATTATTATTTATTTTAGTATTTAAGATGTCTTGTTGGACCCTAAATTTGAATTATTCTAGCATATATGCTTGGGATCATGGTGATGATCATCAAATTGAAGGAACTCCTTCACGGGGTAGTTCTTGGGGAGAATTTTTTCATGAGAATAGGGTTACTCACACTTTTCCTAGCCTATTATTCTGTGGAAACTGAGGGTCTATCAATTTTAACTACCGTTATCCCACTTTTTTGAATGTTATTGATTCATTACCTACTAGTTATTTATATTTTCATGGTAATCGAGGTTTGAGAAGAGCATATGGGAGATATTGTCCTCATGGATGAGGTAGCCCAAGTGAGTCTTCTCAACACATGCATATTTTTGTTAAATCTAGTCAAAATAATACTCTAATACCTCTTCATCATAAGAATATGCTTGACATAACTAAAAAATTACACCCTCATTTTCTTTTGTCATTCAATACTAGACATTGGTCACTTGAGCTTGAAAATAAACTTGAACATTGTACCAAATTATCTCTTAATCAATTCTTACCACTTGCACCTGAACCTAATAAACCTACTCCATATAGTGTAAAATGTGTTAGCATCCCTATAGTTTCACCTTTGATAATAAGAATGATTAAAAATATCAAATTGGAAGTTGATAATACTGAAGGCACTAAGTTGATTAATTTTCCTACCACTTCAAAGGAGTATAAAGTGTATTTAACTGATAAGGGTGCCCCTTTAATATAAAAATTTTAGATTTTGATGATAAGTAAATTTTTGTTTAGGTTATGTTATGGTTGATACTTGCTACTTTGATTAAATATTAGTGACACTTTCATATTTTGGTATGTGGACATATATATGATTTTGTAAATTTTGATAGACATGACATTACTTTTCTATAGAATGGGATTTTAGAGATTTTATGGAAATGCTTATGGTATTTAATATTTTAAGTATTTAATTTTTTTTAAATAGTTAGTATTTATTATTAAATTCATGCATATTAAATGTTATTTTATTAAATTATAATGAGTTATGGGGTCTCACCCATTAAAGTTATTATTAGTCTATTATTTAATTAAGTTGAGTTTTTTACACTTTATTAAAGTCTACATTTTAGATTTTTAATTATAATTCAACTAATTAACTTTTAAAGTTAGTTAAAGTTAATAATAGTTATTTAAAAAGTTAGGTATAACTTAATTTATAACTATTTCCAAGGGCAAACTTTATAAACAGATCAAAGTCACAACACAAGTGGAGGAACATAATAGGTATTGAAGAGTTCTAAAGTTATTCAAGTTTCATATTAATTCTCTCTTTGTGAAAATAATCTATGTGATTAAATAGTTATTTTTATATAGATTGGATGATACATTCTTTGACAGTTAAGTAATCCACTTATTTAGCACAGGTATATCCAAGTTTCTTGTATGATTGATAAATTTATTATCTTAAGTCTATCAAGCTTAATATATTTTGATGAATATATCTACACATTCATAGGAGAATAATCTCATGTACTTGAGTTGAACAATGATGAATACCTCATTTTGTGTGACACTAGTTGATCTCTCAATTGTAAAAGTATGTCTTTTTGAAGATCGTTTATACTAAAAGCTTTTTTCTCAAATAAAATTTCTACTAAGATGACTCTATTTTTAGACTCTTTTTTCTTTTATCTTTATTTATTATATTTAACTTTTCTTAGTTTTGATTTATTTTTTAGATAAAAATAGTCTCTTAAAATATTTTTCGTGTATTGCTTCATAGTACATAGTTTTCTTTACTTAGTTTTTTTTAATTTCATTTTCATGTACTATTTTTCACAAATTTATTTATGATTTATATTTTCATTTAGTTTTATATTTCATTATATGTTAAGTAATATAATGATCTTTATTTTAGTTATCTATTTGTGTGATTTAGTTTTAGATTGAGAGTTTGATTCAATTACTTATTTTGATTTAAATAACAAAATTAGGTTAAATTAGTGATAATATAGGTGCATTATATATATTCTATGTTTTTATATAGATTTATGTGTGTTATTGAAATTAATCTTTATTTCATGCCTAAATATTTTATCTATTAGAATTAAATTGGACTAATTTACTTTATTTATTTCTTGTTTCACTCAGGTTGATACTTTATTTCATTTTAGTTTAGATTTTATTTCTTTCTTGATAAGCAACTTGTTGAGTTATTTAATTACCTTTTTTAATTTCTATCTCGTTGTTTGGTATTCATTTTTAGTTATTATATTTATCTTTTAGTTCTTTTAATTTCTTTTATTTAGATTTATTTTGAGTCAAACAAAGATATTAGATAATTATAAATAATTTATTAAGACAAAACTATGAAGGATTAGAGAACTTTCCTTCAATATATTATCTAGTTAATAGGAATTCTTTGTCTGATCAGTTAGATTACATAACTGTAATCTTATTTATTTATTTTATATTCAAGTGATATTTGATTTTTGAATATTATTTGAGCATTGCACAATATTTGAATTTCTCATTTTTCATATATCATTTAAAAAACCTCTTATGTGCATCTTTGGAATCAATTTTATTCCTTATAACCTTATTATTAGACTGGTATGATTTCACATTAACCTTCATAATAGGCAAAAATATTAATTCGTTGACATGACATTTTTCACCGTCAACACACCTTTATGTACTTGAATATTTTGAATTGATAAAATACTTGTGATCTACATACTTTAGACACAATATTACCCTATGGTAAATTTAATTTGATTATTTTACTTTAATGTTATCAATAGGTTGTATAATGTTCAAGAATCAATCATCATATTTTATAAATAGTTTTTATAACTGCCTAGACACTTTCATTGACACTAGTGTTTAAATCATGATGTAACTATTCATGTACAAAATGTTCATTATATCAATATGTGACCATTTGGTTATTTATGGGTTATTTATCACCTTTTTTATGTATATGTAGGCTTTGTATCATTGTTTATAGTTCAAACCATATCTCTTCACCTTTGGTTAGGTTACCTTATTAAAAAATGGGTTAGTGAGATCACAGTGTCGAGTTGACCTCAAATACCCCTCTATTAATGATTGTTCCCTTTGTATCCAATACTATAAGTAATGCCTCAAGCTATGTATTTTTACCCTATGCATAGGAATGTGTGTGAAAAAGGGTGAAATATACTACATGAAGATGCATGTAGTGATATAGCTTGTAACATGAAAAATATGACTCATGGGTTGTCTTTGGAGTGATTTAGACCTATATTATGTTTTCCCTTATGATCTATATGTAAATACAAATTAATAGGTAAAAATATCTTAATTTTGCACTTTAAAATTCAATAATACGTATAATCTTGACAGTTGATTGTTTGATATTTGCTAGATGAATAATTATTTGACTTGTTTATACTAGATATTTTAAAATGATCATTGGGAAAGATTAATTGTATTCTTAGGATGACTTGTACACATTGAAAGATTTAAAAATTTAAGTATTTTTAAGTTAAGGACACTTGCATCAGAGCAATGATAATAGTGTCGATGTTATTGTCATATCCTAAACACAATGATCCAGGATGGAGTAAAGTTATTGAGATTATCTAACTAATAATTAAGGATATATATTATATTTTAAGAATTATGTGGTTATAGGTGATTTATATAATTAGAGTGAATATTATTTGACTAATAAAAAATTAATTAAACCCTATGAGGTGATGAGTACAATCCTTTTGGATGAAAGGAAGGTAAAAATGAATGGTACTTAAGATACATTTGTCAAGTGTTTAAGACTAGTTTAACATATAAAATCCATATTTAATCATATAAATCCCCTCCCCCCTATTAATCAAGTAATGCATAAGGAAGATATTACTAGGTTAGAAGAAATAAAGTGTATGGTGGCGTGTATAACACACCTTATCTTTTCTTGAGCCCAATTAAATTTTTTATATGTGAATGAACTATAACCAAGAGCATTTTAAAGGTGTAATTAGTTCATATATTATGAAATTTAATAATTTTAAAATTATTCAAAATAAAGAGAGAAATGAAGGAGTACACTTATGCGTTGATGTAACCACATTTCACCTTGGTAGTTTGTCTTGGTAGAGATGCTTCCTAACTAAAGCATTAGAGAGAGGTTCAAAACTAAACCTTGGAGATGTGAAGAGGAGAATACGAGGGTGATCATTCCCCTAATTTAGTATAATAATTATTTGTGACAACTCCATTGAGAGCATATAATATCAATCACATAACTCATATATAACCAATATCTCATATAACCAATCTAGTCAATTTAACTAATTTAGCCAATCTTGATTGAGTCAAATGGTATAACCATATCAACCCAAAATAATAGAATCATAGTGACAAGTCTATTATTGGTTTAGAATATTTATTGCACTAATAAAAAATAAGATCCAAATGTTGCAATAGATAAAATCTTAAGCAGTGTATCTTAGTAAGGTCGGTGCATAAATGTGTGTATAATCTAAAATTGTTTATGTAAATTGGTACATGTACACCATAAGTATGTCTCAAGATGAATTATATATAAAAATTTAACCTCTATTCTATAACATGTGTATAATATATATCACAAATATGAAAATATCTACCCCAAATATGTGCCCAATGCATCAATTTTTATCCCACATGTATATCTAAATCATGTAAACTGTGTAAACTAAATAAATTTTTTCCCAAATTATGTTAATTGTATGTATGTGGAGTCATGTCTTATATGGCATTCCCCCAATAATATTCTCCCCATATTGAGGTGAGGTGATTGTAAAATTGATAGTCACCTTATCTCAAAAGGCTAAGACAACTCTATTATATTTGTGTGAATCATGCAGTAAAAAAATCATATCATAGTTTTATTTAAAAGTATATAGATTAATGAAGCTCAAAATATGCATATATAAAAAGCTATAAGATGTATGATATGAATCATATCAACATCTAGAAGATTAAAAAAATTAGAAAATAATAAAGCACGTATGCAAGAGTACTCAAATGTCACACAAGGAGCGATCTAAGGAGATCAAAAATAAAGAGCAGGTTCAAATTCCCCACACTCAAGTAAAATACATGTTAAAATGTCCACAAACTAAATAAACAAACAACACTTAGGACATGTTGGCGAACAAACAAAGGAACATGTATAAATGTTCCACAAGCAAGACAAAAGAAGCAAACAAGAAATTACACTCAATTAATCTAATATAAATAGATTAAATAATCAGATATAAGAAACTAACATAAACATCTCATACTAGTCCCTACATAGATGTGTTAGTAAAATTTCATGTAGAATATCATATAAAAATACATTATGTAAGATATCAACATGAGTATAGGAATATGCAGATATATAGGCTTAGTAATATAATGGAAAATGATCATAAAAAAATACAACCTAAGACAAACATGATCATTTATAACTAGGATGCCACAAACATAGTGTATCACACTAGAAGAGGAAAGGTCCAACATCTACATGCTTGAGATTTTATGGGTCTAATGTATGCATGTATCACACTCAATTATCTTTGAAACATATATGTGTATAAAAATATGATATCTACTAACATAAAGTAAAAAATATATGAAAAATCTATAAAACATGTGAAATGATTAAAAAAATTGGTATTTTTGAAGTTATTTGAATGTTTTGTATTTTAATGAATATTTAATTTTTTGGTGAATTTTAGAGTCCATTGATGTTTTTTAATTTTCTTAGAATGTTTGGAAAGAGAGTGTAAATGAATGATCCCATCTAAGGATGCTCATAGGGTGTTCTGTAATTTTAATGTGGTATAATAAATTGGTCATGTTTCCAATGATCATGTGTATGTTCCAAATCTAAAAGTGTATAATTTGTGATGCCTTGTGTATATCCCATAAGAATTTATGATCATGAAGTAGTAATATAATGTGTAGGGGTTTGTGGAAACCACTATTTTGTGCTTTGTAATTTCCTTGGTGTAATAGTTATTCTTATTACCCATTTTGAAACATGGTGTTATGATGTAAAGGCCTCTCAAGTATAGGGTATGTAGTAAAGGGGATTACCTATTTTTTATTCTTTCATGCATTATTAACCTTAGTATGGTGTATAATCAACTATCATGGAACAAATTTTATGTGTTACAAAGGGTGTTCATATGGAATCCTAGAAACTATAATTACATGTTACAATAATATATTTAAGATAAATGTGCATAGTGGAATGTATTGCACAGATATTATAGATCCAAGGAAGTTTTAATGACATATCAAATACTCACATATGTGTTATAATTGAAAACATAGTGGTCACATGTGTTGGACCAACCTAAAAAGGTAAATCAATCTCATCAAAAACATATTATAGCTTCTCATTGAATGATTTTATAATTTTATTTTAAGGGAATAAATTATCATGTGTGTATCCTAAATGTGTGAGTAATGTCATGGTACATACATTCTCAATATCACCATTATCAATCATGACATTATATATAGTTGATGATCAATATATGTCTTGATAAATCAAGAATGAAGATTTGAATCATCTTCCACAATCTCATTATCATCAAATAAAATAGAAGGTCTTAAAACCATAATTGGTATATCACATATAAATGTACCAATAATCCATTCTAATGGGTTCCCATAATGTGGTGGAGGAAGTTGTGCTTGATATTCTATTTACACTCCTGAAGTTATTTTAGAATGATCTTGCAATGGATTATTGAATATTTTCCATTTTTTATAATTATTTGGTTGTGATCCTAAATTTTTAGGAGGATCCTCAAAGGTATGTTGATCACTATCAATAATTTATTTTATATTTTGAATTAGTTTATAACATTTTTTCATAGAATGCCTTGCACACTAGTGGTAGTCACAATAGGCATTAACATCAAATCCTTTAGTTAAAGGTTGTCTCATATCAACTATCATAGGAGGAAGGAGAGATTTGATATTACATGCTACAAAATTTAGAAGTAACAAAGCTAGATACTCAGGTAATCATGTAAATTATCTTTTAGGTGAATTGGATAAGATGATCCTATTAGATTTATGTGACATTATATTAACCATGGCAGTTGTGTCATTTTTAACCTTAATATTTTTTCCTTGTAACTTGGTTTGATATGTAAACTTGTTAGTGGATGTAGTTGGTGTGTTAGCTATATAGTTAAGCTTCTCTCATGCAATAAGTTTATTTTCTCTATCTCAAAAAATATGGCATAAGTCATCAAATGAGTTGAATTTCTTGAAAACAAAAGACTCATGTAAGGGAGAAAGAAAATATTTCTTGAATATGTCTTGAATATCTTTATCCAGCATCTAATTTGTCATTTTGGCCAACATTATCTTATATCTCAATATATATTCATTAGTTTGTTCACTAGTTCATTTTTTGATCTTGGAAATTAGTGCATATGACAACTTTTTTGTAATGGCGATTGAAAAATGTGATAAAAATTGTTTAGCTATGGGTTTAAATACTCTTATTGATTATATTGTTATATCATAGAACCATCTAAAAGCATATTCTTTTAAACTTCTTAAAAATATTTGGTCAAAAGTTTGTCATTATAATCTTTACCAGGGGATGCCACATGAAAGGATCAAAGACTTTGCTCAGGATCACACTTGTCATCATAAAGTGTGAACCTAGGTGTAAAAACAATAGTTAATAAAGGGTAAAAATATATCTTAGGTGAAATGGGTTATGAAATACATCTTGTGAATCAATAGCATGGGGTGATTTCATACAATTTTACTCAATGTAGGTAACCTTAACTTCCAAAAGGTTTAAAGTGTGTATAATAACTTGCACATTTTAACCACTAAGGTTTGAAGTGTTAATTGTTCCTATATAAGATGTAGTAATAGTTGCATTTTTTTTGGGGAATAATGGTTTAAACACATAATCCATGCCCCCACTATATTTATTATGTAATGGTGTGCTCAACGAGAGAGAGACAAGCATATGGGGATGTCTCATAGCTCTAATATAATGATCAATAGATACACATGGTTGTTCATTAATGTTTTTAGATTGTTTAGTTACTAATATATTATGTAGGATATTTTGGAGATACTCAAGAGTTGTACAAATGTGATCTTAAAATAATGCAATATATTCTATGTGTTCTTGATCAACATGGTAATTTTAATTATCCTCATGTGTTTCATTATCCTAATGATTATATATATATATATATATATATATTCTATAAGAACATTTTCATTATGAGGTCATTATCATTATTTTCACTCTCATTATTATGAGAATTTTACATGGTATTAGCTTGAGACATTTTAGGTGGCCCAAGGGGTAGCTCAATATGTTCAATAGCAACACAACCTAATCTAAGACTATGCCTAGGTTTCATGTGAATAATAAAACAAATATTTCATGTGAATAATAGAACAAATATAAATGAAAATACCAAGTAAATACCTTGGGATGTTGAAAATCCTAGTGCAAACTAGGATTTGTAGGGAAAGACTTAAAGGTTGGGCTAACCAAATGTTTGATATAATTTTGGAATTAAGGGTTTAAGTGGAATATGATATTCAATATGAGAATAACCTATTCCTAAAGTGGTTCAATTAAATAATTCTATTTATGATATTTAATTTTAGTGTTGAATTATAAAAATAAGAAATATATAAATCATAATGTCTAATAGTATTTTGATTGTACAATCATTAATAATAAATAATACCTAGCTTATGAAATGATGCATATATAGATATGATATTTACATGTGTTTAAATAGGTTTTATAATGTTTAATAACTAGTTTATAGATTCTATAAATATTATTTCTAGCTACCCAGACACTTACATTGATGTTAGTGTCTGAATTTCAACATAATTATCATGTATGAAATGTTCATTGTATTAAGATGAAACCACCTGGGTATTTATGGGGTTTTTTCACCTTTGATCTGATGTATCTAGATTGCATACATAATATATGTATCATTTTTTATATCTCAAACCATATCTCTCCACCTTAGGTTAGGATACCTTACCAAAAAATAGGTTAGTGAGTTCATAGTGTTGAGTTGACCTTAAATTGTCATACCCATTTTTTTTCAAAGAGACAAGCATGACATATGATTTCAAAAAATAAAACACCAACAAACATGGATAGATACCAACATCTAATCCAACCTAAAAAAGATTCCTAAAACTTCCCAAAGGATTATATAGGTGTAATCCATTAATTCAAAATCCCATAATCCTAATTTATTTGGCCTAACACTCATAAATCCTTTCATAACTTGTACAAAATGATAATTGTGCAAATGATGTGTATATGGATGTCAAAATTGACCTTGGCCATTGTTGATGCAGTCAATCTCCATGTGGCTACTTTGGCAAGTTATAAAGCCACACCATCTTCCCTTGGGGATCTTGGGGATACTCTTACCACCTGTTACTTCCGAAATGACTCTATGAAAATATCCACATGGAAATGATTCACTATCCCACTAACCTACCATTATATAAGGCTATCACAACTTCCTTGGGGATGTAGAGCTATGGAATCATACCACATGGTAGTATTATGCTAGATTGTTGGCCCATAAGATTTGCTTTCAATACGAACACCACCAAAATCATAGGTTTGTAGGATTCTTTTGTGTGGAAACATCTTACTCACCCACTTGCCCAGGGAATTTGTACCTAATATAGATATCTCTAGAATATCAGAGTAGTGGGATTTGTCTGTGGTTGCATCCTACTCACCTACTTTCCCATGAGCTTTGCACCCAAAATAGTCATCTTTGATATTCAGGTCACTAGGATGATGCCATATGGAAACATCCCACAGGCTCGCTTGCTTGGAGGCATCACTCCTTGTATGATCCCCTCAATAATAATAGGTCACTGAGATGATGCCACATGAAAACATCCCTCTCACTCACTAGACCTAGACTAGTTGATCCTAGGCCATATCATAAATTGATTTACATAACTAGATTCATACAAGTAGAACACAAGTTCTTTTGATTATCAAAGGCATAGGCAAAATACTTATTTATATTCATACTTAAATGTGTCTTCCATATTAAATCATCTAAACATGAATTATTATAGTATCTCAAGATATAATTCATAAAACAACCACAAAATAATCAATTGAAGATGTAATATATTTATTAAGGCCATTAACCTGGCCAAATTTTATCTGAATATACAAGCCTCTATAAGGATTACATTTTCAACAAGGATCCATCCCAAGGAGGTCTATTAATCCTATATACTAAGTAGACTAGGAAATAGTTCTCTACAGTAATAATTAGAATATTTAGTTGGTAATATTAATAATAATAGTGGCTCACACTTAGCCCATAATCAATCATTAAAACAAAAATACAAAGAGTTTAGCTAAGAGCAATTAATCCTTAACATCTAGCTAGTTATAAAAAGGCAACAAAGCATAAGTAGTCAATGGCTTAAGATAAGTTCCTCTTTAATCCAAGTGTAACTTTGGCTAATAGAAGGTGGGCTCACCTCCCAACCTTTTACCATCATCAAGAGACTACTCTAGGCACCCCCAAGTAGGACTCCTAGCTCCATACATGTTCACATCATGGTTCAAGGTAAATAAAGGAAACCAATAATCAATATGTCTTGGGGTCAAGGAGATAACTACTCACAAGCTGACAATCCAAGCATATCTAAGTCAAGAGGAATAACAAACTTGAATCTTTTTTCAACAAGTAAAATACATAAAAGAGAAAACACAAGGATCACAAGGATAAGATCCTTTAAGCATACAACCACTAAGATATAATCTTTAATCAGTCATGAGAGGACTTAGGAAACCTACCAACATATCCAACATGAGATACCTGCCCCTTACTCCTTCATGAATAATGTGACCTTTCAAGGTGTCAAGAGTCTTACATGACAATACTTACTATTAGAGTAAGTATAAATACTATCAAAGAGAACTATCATGGAGGAACAATTCCACTCCAAACTCCCACACAAGGGTGGTAAACTATGGGGTGAATCAAGCACAACCATAGATAAATAAGCAAAGAGAATAAGTAATCCAAGCTTCCTTACTCATCTCGACATATTTTTCAATCAATAATCATACAAACTTCATTTATTTAATAAATATAATAGTCAAGTCATAAGATACCTACCAAACTTCATTTATTACAACCCAATCAGAACATGACATGTGTATGTTTTTTCTTTGGATCAAAAATTCCCTTCTAATGGCCAACCCATGCTTTTTTCATAGTGGTCTATTTTATAGTCCATAATGGTACATGGAATATCTAGCATATTCCTATGATTACCTCTAAGACAATCCACCTCCATACATAGGGCTCAAGGTAAAGGTAATTAATGGACAATTCTACACTTCTGCAATAAGCTAATGTAAACATTGGTCTAATTTGTCCTTATGCATTGAAGATAACCAGCCAAAAGTGATCCACCAACCTAGAAAAGATTATAATTAAATAATATAGAGAGGGATAAAAGGTAAATAAAGCATTTAATTAGGATCAAATAATGTTTAAGATAAGTTATAGGTAGGATCACACATGATGCGATAATGTCTAGCATAATCCTTTTTACCTTCATTATCAATGACCTTTTCATGCAAACTTATTGCAACCATGAAATCCACTATCCTAATAGCTAAAGCTTACAATCATAGCATTATGTATTATTTAATTTAAACCAACATAATTAAAATACCAATCAATTCACAAGGTCATGAAGTGATATCCATGTATCACCTAATGCATGTATAATTTCAATTGCAACATAAGTTAATAATTTAAGCATTGCTTAGCTAAATCTTACCATATGCATGATCTACTCACCTTGAAATCAACACCACTAAGGGATTATCCTCATTTATTTTCATAATCACTATATTTTATCATGATTGGCCTTACATTCTTCTCCCCTTAAAATTATCATCATCCTTGATGCTAGACTATTTTGTTCATATAAGGTTTTTAAATTCATTGGAATAATGGAACATCATCCTAAATTATTGTGTGCCACCCCAAGTAGGCACACCATTTGAGTTATTTTTTGCATCCCTTAATAACATCCTTAGATGTGGAGATCAAAAGCTACCTGAAACCAATCATACTATTCCTCTATATTTACAATAGCCCTTTAGTTTCTTCATTTATCATTTGTAAGTATCTCTAAGAGCATGTGAGGGTCTGACCCTCATGAATATAATATTCTAAGTCATATTTTTCTTCTTCAAATTTTATATAACTAAATTATTGATATTTTTGATACCAGTTCTCTTATTAGCTTGAGAGCAGTTGCAACATAATCCTTCCATACTTTCAACATGAGCTATGGATTCTAGTTTTTTAGCATGCAAGCAATTGTTCCATTCACTTAATATTTCTTCTTCACACAAATTTCCTTGGCAATGATTATAGTAAGTTTTAACAACCAATCATCATGAATATGTTGCTCAAATACTACCATCATTTAGTTTCACAATAGCATCTATTAGCATGCATACTACAATAACATTACTTCATTCAAATAAGGAGGAATCCACCCCTCCATTTCCCATAATTTTCTTGTAAGTTTATTATTGGAATCTTAGCATAACAAGAATTTCCTATTACCAATCCATAAGGATGATTCAATTCTTGATCATAATAATTTGAACTTCCTTTCAACAACTCCCTCTGATTCAAAGGTGAAATTGGTCCAATTTTATATCCAAGCCTTACTTTATTCAAGGCTATATTACCACTTTTTATTTCATTGATTGCATTGGATGCAGGTTGAATTACAATTAATTTTTGAAAGAGGCAATTCATTTTGAGGTAAATCATAGTGCAACACATATGTCTCAATCCATTGAGACTCACAATATCTTTGTTATGTATATGAGGGTTCAATCACTCCTTGAATATTTAAATCCTCCTTAGAGAGGAATGACCATTGCCAATCAAAGCAAAAATTATCCTACATAGCTAGTGTTATCTGAATCATAGATGATCTTATAAAAAAGTAGAGCATAGGGAAATACCTCTCATCATTCCAATTTTATTATAGAAATATACAAACATGGGAATATCTCCCATTTTCAATATACCATGCCCTTCATAAAATGTTTTAAGTAATCTTCTACCATGCCATTCAACATATATGGGTTCAAAGGATCTAGATCTACTAGCTAAGATATTTTGTGAAGTTCAACATGTATGAGGCTCTCAGAACATTAGTATACTAATCATTATAACCATGCACCAATTATCTAATTGTTATCCCTCATGACATTGGTCCACTAGCTAAGAGAATAATATGTCATCCAATATGTATTTGGACCTCAAGACATCAGTCTACTAGCCAATATAGTTGATATGCAAGGATCCCTTTGGATATTTGTCCACCATCCAATGTAATCTGTAGAGTGTAAAATATAATCAATAAGTAGGGGGGCCTCAGGACACTAGTCCACCATCTAATACAATGTATAAAGTGTAAAATATATTTGATAAATAGGGGGCCCTTGGGACATCAGTCCACTGACCAACATAATGCATAGAGTGAAGATACACCTCAATGCTCCTGAGACACCTTGATGTCTAAGAAAACCACATATAGTGGATAAGGAAGGATGGGATTATGGACCTATGTAATATATCCCCATCATGACCTACTAGCTATCATTTTTAAGCTAATTTTTCTCCTTTATACTCGCTTGAAGTGATAGTTATGCACATATTAACACATGAAACTAGCACAAGAAAGCATCATGATCTTTGAAGAATATCAGTTGATCATGTAAGTGAAAAATCAATAAAAATAGGAGACCAAGTAGTCTCAATAATAAAATCAACTTCAACAAAATTCAGCAATGAATTTCATGATCATCCTTTAGCTTGAAAAATTTGAAATCAAGAATTCTAATAAATAAAATAAAAACTCAGACAAGTTAAAATAAGTTTAACAAGCCCATTTAGAAAAATCCAAATCATAATGAAATCACTAAGTGACTTAGGGAGTAATTAAAAGGGGATAAGGAATAAGGTAAGATGGCATTAGTCCCACTAGCCATTACCCATAAGACTCCTCATGGATATAATTACCAATTTGTCATGCTGAATTCATTGTTGTTTGATTACAAGTAATAATATATAGTAGGGTGTTACACCATTTCCACTATACAAAATGATATTTTCTATTCTAGGAATAATATGTAGGAGGGTGTTAAACCACTACCACTACATAAAATTATATTATCGAGTAGTTGGTACCCTATGCCATGGAGGTCATATTTATAGATAGAATATATTCACCACCTACCAAGGTGTGATTTGGCTTTGAAATTAGGCCTTATCTACTTTATCATGAGAATTTATATATAATGCCACCTTTAATTAGGTCCCACTTGTATGTGTAGACATAATGTTTATGGAAAGAAAGATTCAAGGCTATCATTTCAAGATAAAGGCAGCTCCATAGTCACCACTTCTAATTCTTGTAGACACATAGTGCTATACAAGTGCCCAAGGTAGTTAAAAGTTCTTGCTATCAAAATTGACAAGTTCTCATTGTGAGAATATTTAGCAATACCACATGTATTCACTCAATTTAATACCACATATCTTCACTATAATTCAACATGATTTTGAGATCTTTTAGGCTTTCTTCAGCCAATCAGCATCATTATAGATACAAACGTACCTATTTATTGATATATCATCATAATATCAAGAATATTAAAAGTTACCTTGATTAATTATAGATGCTTCACAACCAGCAAGATTCATTTGTAATCATTTATTTTGCACTCATAAATAGAAAATATGAGTACGTAAGTGCTCATGTATATAAATAAGGCAATTAACAACCAAAATATAATCAACTATATCATGATCTTTTCATGAAAGAATAAGTATGTGGAGACATACCTACTTCATTTTATTTCAAGGAGATTCATCTTACTTCACAATAAAAATGTAAGATTACCACTCATCCTGGTTAGCATAATGTAATATTAAATTTATTCATAACACAAGTCATAACCATAGTACTACATTTTTACCATAGCTTGGTGTCTTAAGTGGTTCCAATTCTCTAAATATAAATAACACATTCTCTATAACATTCCCACAATCCAAACATACACCTCAATGTATCCAAGGAATTTCATAATTTCAAAGTAGAAATCAGGAAAGCCTTTTCATAGTTATTAGTGCAATTTTTTAGCATTTGAGCATTTGTTCAACCATTAAAATTCAACTTAATTTAAATTCATAGCCCTTTATTAGCATGGTAACACCATAATCAAAGTGAATTAATTCAACTGAGCACTTAAAATGGGCAAGAAACACATGCATACACACACACACACACACAGACAATTCAACTTAATTTAAATTCATAGCCTTTTATTAGCATGGTAACACCATAATCAAAGTGAATTAATTCAACTGAGCACTTAAAATGGGAGAGAAACACACACACACACACACACACACGTGTGTGTGTGTGTGTGTGTGTGTGTGTGTGTGTGTGTGTGTGTGTGTGTGTGTGTGTGTGTGTGTGTGTGTGTGTGTGTGTGTGTGTGTGTGTGTGTGTGTGTGTGTGTAACATAAGGATTATTAATAAGAAGGCCCACTAACCTTTTGAATATAACAAGTTATCATAGGCATTTCATGCTTTGATAAAATAATCAAATAAGTATACTAAAGATTATAACAAAAAAAAATTCTCATAACCACTTCACATCAATACTTAATTATCCCCCTTATCAAGTGTTCTTAGATAAATTTCATGCATAATGGTCAACAACTCCTCAGTTGAATCATACATATTAATAAGGTCCATCCCTAGCTTATTTTCTTGAGGCCTACCCCGATCTTATATTTAGATCTTTCATAGGTCAAGCTCGCATTTGGGTATGTTTCCTTCTCTTATCCTTAAAAAGATAGTTCCTACTTATCTTTCTATGATTAGACTATAAACATTTCCCAATCCACTCATCCCTTTTTTGGGGTGTTGAGGCTCCTTTTTGTAACATAAAAAGTTGGGATAATATTTCCTCTAGCAAATCCATCACTCATTGTAGGGTCTTAATAATTTGAACATGGATTTTAGATGGATACATTATTTTGTAATCTTAGTGACACCCACCTATATTATTTTTTGTGACTTACTCTTGTGGTAGCTTGTCTATACTAATCAAATTTCAATAAGTAAGCAAATAACATGCACCATATCTAATTTACACATATCATAATTAAACAGAGATAAAAATGTGATGAACTCATATATAACATCCCCATAGCTCTTAGAGTTTAACTCAGTGCTATGATACCAAAATTTCATGCCCATTTCTTTTAAAGAGATAGGCAAGATACATGACTTCAATGAATAAAACACCAAGAAGCATGGATAGATACTAACATCTAATATAACCTCAACAAAAATATTTCAACTTCTCAAAGGCTCATACAAGGGTAATTAATTAATTCAAAAGCCCCATGTAGCCCAACACTTATAAATTATTACATGGTTCGTTCCAAATGATAATTGTGCAAATGACATACATACAACCATCAAAATTGACCTTAGCCACTACTGATGTAGTCAGGTTCCATGTGGTTAACCAGCCCCATATACTATCCATCACATGCCTTATTAATGGTGGTATCTTTTCCATTCCATAATGGCACATGACATATCTAGCAGAGTCTTATGGTTGCTTCTAATACAATCCACCTCCTTACATAAGGCTCAAGGCAAAGGCATTTAATGGACAAGTTTGTACTTCTATAATAAGGAAATCTAGACATTGTTCTACTTTATCCTCATGCATTGAAGATGACCATCCAAAGGTGTTCACCAACCTAATAGAGATTATACTTAAATACTATAGATAGGACCAAAAGATAAACAAGGAATTCAATTAAAAATCAAGAAAGGTTTAAGACAAGTCAGAGGTAGGATCACACATGATGTGACAATGTCTAGCGTAATTATTTTTACATTAATTGGCAATGGCATGTTCTTGCACACTTATTTCACCCATGAAATTTGTTATCCTAATATTCAAAGCTTTCAATAATATCAAACTATATTATTCAATTTAAACCAACATAATTAGCTTACCAAATAATTCATAAGGTCATGAAGTGATATTCATGTAACACCTAATGCATGTATAACTTAAATTTTAACACAAGGCAATAATTCAATCATTACTTAGATAAATATTACCATATGCATGATTTTCTCACCTTATAATCAGCACCACCAAGGTAATATCATCATTGGTTTTCATTATCACCTTGTTTTATCATGAAGGGCCTTATACAAATACCAATATGCTAGTGAGTGTTGCCTATATAACCAATGATCTAAAGAAGGACTTAGACTTATGTATTTATCCCCTATGTGTGGGAATGTGTGTACACAAGGGTGAAATATACTAAAATAATATTAATGTAGTGATCTAGCTTGTAACTTAAAAAATATGAATCATGGGATGTCTTTTGAGGGATTTAGACATGTAGTATGGTTGCTCCTATTATTGATATGTAAATAGAAATGAATAGGTTATAATAGCTTAGTTGTGCACTTTGAAATTCAATAGTATATTTAATAATGAGAGGTTATTTATTGATATTTTATAGATTAATAATGAGTAGTCTTTGAATTGTATTTATACTAACTATTTTGAATTGATCATGATGAAAGGGGTAATGACATTCTTAGGTTGAACCATACACATTGAAAGATTTGAAAAAAATTATGTTTGTAAGGTAAGGAAACTTGTGTCAAAGCAAGGAAAATAGTATTGACTCTAATATTCTATCTTGAGTGCAACTATCAAGGATGGATAAAATTTTTAGAGGTTTTATAACTGACAATGAAGGATATATATATTAGATATTAGGCAGTGTGTGGTTATAGGTGTTCTAGATAATAAAATTAAATAGGAATGGACTAAGAAAAATTAATTAGACCCTGTGAGGTGGTGAGTGAAAACCTTTTGGCTACAAGGAAGGTTAAACTAAATGGTATATAATTGAGATATATTTTTCAAGTCTACAAGACTAGTTTAACATATAAAATCTATATTTAAGCATTTATACAATACTGAAATAAAAAAATTGGAATTTTTTTCCTTTTCAATATTTTGATGGATGCATATACAAACTAACTACACAATAGAATTTAAATTGATAAATATTATAAATTCAGATCTAAATTTATTTTTTATTATTTCTTAATGGCATGCAAATGTAAAAGCTAGCCAAGTTGCTAGAGATGCACATAAAATCTGAATTTTTATTTTGTAATTCCTAGATCTAGAATGTACAACTAAAACTAATTAATTAAAAGGGTTGTAATCATAGAAATACAATTTAATTAATTTTATTTTTTATTTGTATGAATACATGAAAGTGGAATGATATAAATGTTGAAATTTAAAATATGTTGGTTTATTTTTTTCATCTGATTTTTTTAATTAATATGCAGATTTTAAAAGTAGCTAAGTGATGATGATGCACAACTAAATTTTAATTTTTGTAATTTTATAATTATGCATGTAATTGAAATAAATATATATGTTGGAAACAAATAGTTATAAATGCATTTGTGTATTTATAATGAATATAGACATCCAATATGATATGATCTATATGTTGTTATGTTTACAAATTTTAGCATGCAAACAAAATATAATATAATAAATGAATTTTATTGATAGGAATTTGAAGAAGTGGTTTTTTTTTTTTTTCTTTTAAAATTTACCAAAAAACTTTTAACAAAGAAAATATAGCTTAAAAAATGTACAAAAAATAAAGAAAACAAATGAAATACCCCAACCTAACAAATGCATGTGATAGATTGGAAGTGGGTTTTTTTTGAAGTTGTAAATATTTATATTCTCAAGATTATACCTCCTTATATTTTACTCAATTTTTACCCAAGAATTTTATTTAGAGATATGGATGTGGGAGTATAAAATTGAAAGTAGTGAATTGGGGAAAAGTGCACAATGTTGTGGCTAGCTTTCACAAGGGATAAAGTACAAGATATTAACTTATGAATTTTATTCTCAAATTTAGAGATGATAAAATTAAATTATAGAAAACATATGGTTGGGTTTCAATAAAATAATAGAATATTAAATGTGGCTTCTTGATCTATGATAAACTTTGTTTATTTAATGCAATTTATTCAATGCAATAAAATCTTGATCTAAATACACAAAGGTGAGATGAAATTGTATTAGTTCTATGTCTAATTTTTTTTTTTAAAAAAAATTGGATATAAATTCTTGATTTTTTATAATTTAAATTTTATCATACACAAGATTAAATTTTAAAATGGGGAAATTGGGAAATTTGTAGTTTACTAGGACTGATTAGGAGTTCACTAGGAATGACTTGGAGTTTTCTAATATTTATTTAGAAATTATTTGGTATGATATAAATATAATTGATTAGAGTGTAATCAAAATATAAATTTTAATATTAAAATCATTTCAAAACCCTCATTTCATAAGTTGTATGGATGGTCTTAAAAGTGGTGGCAAAAACAACACTATATGAAGGTGGTAGTTATGAAACCACCATAGTGGTTAGTAAAATATTGAGGTGGTTTCCAAAACCATCAAGGAAGGTATGAAAACCACCCAAATAATTTTACCATGCACCATGAGACTTCCAATTTTGGAAGGAATATGTCCATTTTTAAGAAATTTGACACTAATATGAGGTTTGGAAAGCAACAAAAGCATGAAGTGAATAAAAATGGTGTGAGAATATTAGGCCTTTATCCTTAGTTTTTCCTGACTAATAATATTCACATGCATAAAATAAAGAATGAATAAAATGAGCTAACACATTGGCATATCACATGAGTAGTGAGCTCATGCGCTCAACCAAAGCACATAGCCAAGACTAGTTCCTATCGATTATGTTGTATGGTGGTGGATAAACTTAAATATGTAAACACTTAGGTGTTTGGGTTAGTTAAATTCAGTTATCATTACTAAAAACATCATATTAGTTTTAACCATGCTATTCATTTCACATATTTATAAATATCACCATAGCAACAAATTGACACATATTTTAGAATTTATAGATAAAAATAGTGATTCCATAGATTTAATTTGAAGAAGATTAAAAGTATAATTCAAAAAAATTTCCTATATAGTGTTCTCTCTTTGTCTATACTTATACATAAAACTAAGGGGTATCTATACATAACCCAACTCCTCTCCTTAAATTACATCCTTAATACAATAGTGATGACTAGCCAATGACTATTTTATAAAAAGAAGTCGTGGTAACCCATTACAATAGAATCCTTTTGACTCAAGCCTAATGACCCCTATATATTATATCCATGATATATATCCATGTTTGTGTTCCTATTATCTCACAAACCAGTGCTAGATTCATGTTTGACTAGTCTCCTTTGATGTTTTTGTGAGTTGTTTCATACTTGTCTCTACTTCCTACACCCTTATCCAAGTCTTGTGTTTTTTTGAGTCCTATGTCTTTTGTTTTTTCTTATGTTATGTATCATTATCTCATATAACTTTCTCTTCATCACTAAGGTCCTCCACACCTTTCTCTTCCATGCCAAGGTCCTCCACATTATTCACATGCCCTTGTTCTTTTGCATTATGGATAAAAAACCTTAGAATATATAAATAAAAAAAATTGGGTCCAAAATCACCCCCACTAAAATAATATTTCATCCTATATTATGTTTAAGATTCCTTAGATATAAAAAAAATAGGTCCCATTTTTTGCACTTGGTGTTTGATTTCCTCCCATTGATTGAGTATAGTCTGAAGATTGGAAATAATCACTTCCACCTAATTATGTAGTCACATCATCTCCTTATACTGCTCTAATAAATCATCTTCTTGAGTCTTCAAAATTATAATCTAAGATTTTTAATACTTGTGTACATCCTCAAGAGACCTAACTTTTTCCAAAACTTTCCCTTGAAATGTTAAAATAGAAGCATTAAGTTCTTAGTGATGGGTGTTTATTTGTTTCTCTGGTTATTCTACATCCTAGAACACCTTGGCATGTTAGGATCTATCCTTAATATTTAGTGTGTCCTCAGCCAACTATTGGCACTATTTATCCTATATTTTAAGTTGTACTTCCAAAATTTTATTTTTTTATTCCAAGTTTACAAAAAAACCCTCAACAATGGGAATAGTGGTACTTAATTTGGTCAAAAATCTTCTACAAATGTTTACAGCCTCTGTAAATTGGTATGTTTTCCACAAATTTTCTTGTTGGGGATTCCCTTGGTTATTAAATTTCTTGGGTATAAGTTACACTAGTGTCTCCAATTTGTCAATGGAATCATTAGTGAGAGGAATCCCATCAACAATCATTCACTTTTTCCTCAAGATTGTGTTAGGAGTGTGGAGCTAAAAGCTTCACCAAGGAGCATAGACAAACAGGTTCGGGTCTACACAGACGCCGGCGTCGGTCAGGAGCGACCGACGTCGGTCAGTTGCAGTTCAGAGGCGCCGACGTCGGCGGTATGGTCGGCCGGCGACGGTCACAGGCGAACAGGCAGGAACCGACGTCGGTTACCTGCGTGTCCAGAAAGCTATTTCCGAGGACAGAAGCAAGTGTTTGCATGATGAGTTTGAGTTGTAGACTCATGCTCGCGTCTCTATTGTTAGCAATGTTATTTTTAGAGCCCTTGTTGAAGAGGCTTAACTGTTTGTTGTAAGAGCATGCTTAAGTTTCCTATTTTCTATATGTAGGAGAGATCTTCTAAGCTATTGTATGATGAATGATGAAGTGTATGAGAGTGTAATTGAGTACTAGTAGAACATTGTGAATGTTTGAAGGACTGTACTTTAGTGAGAGCTCTTGAGGAATAGAGATCTAGTGAGAGATCTTGTGTGCATCTGAGAGAGGTGTGGAAGAACAAAGTTCTTCATTTGTATTCCTATTGTAAAGAGTTTTTAATACAAGTTTTCAGGGTGTTTTCTTGTATATCTTGTTCTGTGCTATTTATCATTTCAGTTACTTATCTATCTGTTTATTTCCGCATTGATTGCTTTCATAAGTGTAATCCATTGTTGGTTGATCCCCAACAAGTGGTATCAGAGCTCAGGTTCACTAACAGGTGGTTTAGATCTGTGTAGTGTGTTCGGATTACAGGTTGCTCACAGGGATTTCTGTTTGAGTGGGAGAAGCAATGGCAGAGGAAAGTAAGTTGAGAATGGAAAAGTTTAATGGCAAGAACTATCAGCACTGGAGAATGCAGATAGAGGACTATCTGTATCAGAAGGATCTTTACTTACCGTTAGGTGGGATAGCAAAGAAGCCCAAGGACATGGAGGACGAAGAATGGGAAGTTCTTGACAGAAAGGCTCTTGGTTCTATAAGACTGAGTCTGGCCTCCACTGTGATATCTAATTTGTCACAGGCAAAAACTACGGTAGAGTTAATGACCACGTTAGCTAATTTGTATGAAAAACCCTCCGCTTCAAACAAGGTATATTTGATGAAGCAGTTATTTAATTTGCATATGCAAGAAGGTGGATCTGTTTCCAATCACCTGAATGATTTCCATGGTATTGTTAATCAGTTAAGTTCTGTTAATATCTCATTTGAAGATGAAATAAAGGCTCTTTTAATTTTATGTTCTTTGCCTGAAAGCTGGCATGGCTTGGTAATGGCAGTTTCTAATACTGCTTCTGCTTCGAATATTTTAAAAGTAGAGGATGTGGTTAGTGTTATTTTGAATGAGGAAATACGCAGGAAAAGCACAGAAGAGACTTCTGGGACATCCGGGAACGCTTTAAATTTCGAGAGCAGAGGAAGGCAAAAAGAAAGGAGCAAGAGGAGATCAAGATCTAAGTCTAAGGGAAGAGGCAGATCCAAATCCAGGAATGGCAGAAGGCCACAATGCTGGAACTGTGGAAAGTTGGGGCACATAAGCAGAGATTGCTGGTCAAAGCCTAAGGAGGACAATCAGCACGAAGGAAAGGAAGAGATAAAGGTTGCAGGTATTGCACAGGATGCTCTTATTTTCTCTTTGCATAATAACATAGAATCTTGGGTATTAGATTCTGGTGCGTCTTTCCATGCTACCCCTAACAGAGAATATTTCAGTGACTATGTCCATGGAGATTTTGGAATAGTATACTTGGGGGATGATGAGCCTTGCAAGATAATTGGCAAAGGTAAAGTGCAGCTAAAGATGCAGAATGGCAACACATGGGTGTTGAGGGATGTGATGCATGTTCCTAGTTTAAAGAGAAATCTGATTTCTGCAGGTAAGCTTGGTGATGAGGGTTGTACAGTAACTCTCACAGCAGATTCTTGGAAAGTGACCAAGGGTGCACTTGTTATGGCCAGAGGTAAGAGAGAAGGTACTCTCTATTTGTGTAATTGTATTACTAACAAATCTCCTTCAGTTTTATCTACTTCAGATGTGGACGCTAAATTGTGGCACTCAAGGCTTGGCCACATGAGTGAGAAGGGGATGTCTATCCTTAAGTCTAAAGGTATGCTTTCAGATTTGAAAAGTATGGATCTAGAATTTTGTGAGCATTGTGTGTTTGGAAAACAGAAAAGGGTTAGTTTTCTAAAGACTGGGTCTACTAAGAAAAGGCAAAAGTTGCAGCTTGTTCACACAGACGTGTGGGGACCGGCTCATGTAGCCTCTATTGGCGGATCACAGTACTATGTTACATTCATAGATGACGCCACAAGAAAGGTATGGATCTACTGTATTAAAAAGAAATCTGATGTTTTTGAGACCTTTAAGATATGGAAAGCCATGGTTGAGAATGAAACAGGCAAAAGATTAAAGTGCTTGAGATCCGATAATGGTGGTGAGTTCTGCAGTCTTAAGTTCAAATTGTATTGTTACATAAATGGAATCCGTAGGCAAAGGACGGTTCCAAGGACACCTCAGCAGAATGGTATTGCTGAAAGGATGAACAGGACTATTATGGAGCGTGCAAGATGTATGAGATTGCATGCAGGGTTGCCCTTAGAGTTTTGGGCAGAAGCAGTTGACACCGCAGTGTACCTGATCAACAGAGGACCCTCTACAGCTCTGGATGGTGGAATTCCAGAGGAGGCATGGACAGGTAAAAAGATTGATCTCTCATATCTCAAAGTTTTTGGTTGTGAAGCCTTTGTGCACATAGATAAGGAAAATAGAAAGAAGCTAGATGCTAAGTCTATGAGGTGCACGTTTATAGGCTATGGCTCAGATGATTTTGGTTTCAGATTTTGGAATCTAGGAACTAACAAGGTAATTAGGAGCCGTGATGTTATTTTTAACGAAAGAGTGATGTACAGTGATCAGACAAGGAAGCTAGATCAAGCTGGGCAGAGCAATAATGAGTTGGACGAAGTTATGGTCCAAAATGAGCTCGCGGGAAAAAGAAATAATCACTTACAGGAAAACACAGAGACCGACGTCGGCAGGTTTGGAACCGGCGTCGGTAGTACAGAAACCGATGTCGGTCATACAGAGACCGACGTCGGCAGACCAGGCACCGGCGTCGGCCAGGAAGAACCGGCGTCGGCCAGTAACAGGTCTACAGGTGGCCAAGGTCGGTCACTGTCAGAAAATTTGGGTGGACAGATTGTTGAAAATGAGTCCAAGACACCAATCAGGAGGTCTGAAAGGGTAAGTAAGCCTCCAATTAGATACTCTCCTTCTTTATATTATTTATTGCTAACCGATGGTGGAGAACCAGAAAGTTTTGAAGAAGCTTTACAGGTGGAGTCCAGGAATAAGTGGGAGCATGGCATGGTTGAGGAGATGGAGTCCTTAAGAGAGAACCAAACATGGGATTTGGTTGAATTGCCAGCTGGTAAGAGAACACTGAAGAACAGGTGGACTTACAGGTTGAAGGAAGGTGAGGATGGTCAGATGAGATATAAGGCCAGATTGGTTGTAAAAGGATTTGCACAAAAGCCAGGTATTGACTTTGGCGAGATTTTTTCTCCAGTTGTTAAGATGACTTCTATAAGGGTTGTATTGTCTTTGGTTGCTTTTGAGGATTTGCATCTCGAGCAGCTAGATGTTAAAACAGCATTTCTTCATGGAGATTTAGATGAAGAAATTTACATGGAACAGCCAGAAGGTTTCGAGGTCAAGGGTAAGGAGAAACTAGTGTGCAGGTTAAAGAAAAGCTTGTATGGCCTCAAGCAAGCTCCAAGGCAATGGTACTTGAAATTTGACAGGTTTATGACTGAGCATGGTTTCAGTAGATGTCAATCAGACCATTGTGTATATTTTAAGAGATTTGATAACGGTAGATACATTATTCTATTGTTGTATGTAGATGACATGCTGGTTGCAGGGTCTCACATGCAGGACATCTCAGAGCTTAAGGAGAAGTTAGCTCAAACGTTTGCCATGAAGGATTTAGGAGCAGCTAAGAAAATCCTTGGCATGAGCATTAAGAGAGACAGAGAAAATCACAGGTTGATATTGTCTCAAGAAGATTATGTGGACAAGGTGTTGAAACGGTTCAACATGCAGGATGCGAAACCGGTAAGCACACCTTTGGCAGGACATTTCAAGTTAAGTAAAGAACAATGTCCCAATTCACATGATGAGGTAGAGTACATGAACAAGGTTCCATATTCTTCCGCAGTAGGAAGTTTGATGTATGCAATGGTGTGTACTAGACCAGATATTGCCCAAGCAGTGGGAGTAGTAAGCAGGTATATGGCCAATCCAGGAAAGGAACATTGGAAAGCAGTACAATGGATCCTTAGATATCTGAGAGGAACCAGCAGTAGACACTTATGCTATGGAGGTTCAGATACATCTCTACATGGCTATGTAGATTCAGATATGGCAGGGGACTTGGATGGCAGGAGGAGCACTACAGGGTATGTTTTTACTGTAGGTGGAACGGCAGTTAGTTGGATTTCTAAGTTGCAGAAGGTTGTAGCCTTATCAACTACAGAAGCAGAATATATTGCAGCTACAGAAGCTAGCAAGGAAATGATATGGATGACATGGTTCATGGAAGAGCTTGGAAGGGAGCATGGGAGTTGCAGATTGCATAGTGACAGTCAAAGCGCAATCCATTTGGCTAAGAACTCAGCTTTCCATTCTAGAACCAAGCACATACAGCTAAGGTACCACTTCATACGGTAGGTATTGGAAGATGGTGAGTTGAAGCTGGAGAAGATCCATACAGACATGAATCCTGCTGATATGCTAACAAAGCCGGTTACTAAGGAGAAGTTGAATCTTCATTCAACTTCTGTTGGTCTTCACGATTGAGTTGAAGATGGAGGAGCTAGAAGATCTTGCTGTACAGGTATTGGTGCAGCTGGTTTATCTCCAAGTGGGAGATTGTTAGGAGTGTGGAGCTAAAAGCTTCACCAAGGAGCATAGACAAACAGGTTCGGGTCTACACAGACGCCGGCATCGGTCAGGAGCGACCGACGTCGGTCAGTTGCAGTTCAGAGGTGCCGACGTCGGCGGTATGGTCGGCCGGCGACGGTCACAGGCGAACAGGCAGGAACCGACGTCGGTTACCTGCGTGTCCAGAAAGCTATTTCCGAGGACAGAAGCGAGTGTTTGCATGATGAGTTTGAGTTGTAGACTCATGCTCGCGTCTCTATTGTTAGCAATGTTATTTTTAGAGCCCTTGTGGAAGAGGCTTAACTGTTTGTTGTAAGAGCATGCTTAAGTTTCCTATTTTCTATATGTAGGAGAGATCTTCTAAGCTATTGTATGATGAATGATGAAGTGTATGAGAGTGTAATTGAGTACTAGTAGAACATTGTGAATGTTTGAAGGACTGTACTTTAGTGAGAGCTCTTGAGGAATAGAGATCTAGTGAGAGATCTTGTGTGCATCTGAGAGAGGTGTGGAAGAACAAAGTTCTTCATTTGTATTCCTATTGTAAAGAGTTTTTAATACAAGTTTTCAGGGTGTTTTCTTGTATATCTTGTTCTGTGCTATTTATCATTTCAGTTACTTATCTATCTGTTTATTTCCGCATTGATTGCTTTCATAAGTGTAATCCATTGTTGGTTGATCCCCAACAGATTGTTTGGCAAAGGGATAGTGTCCTTAGTCAATAGACCTCAACTACATCATGTTATCACTTTGTCAAATCTAGTTCCTCTTCAATTTGTCATCTTTTATCATATCCTCCTAGTATATCTAGATGACCTAGTGATGTTTGTGGTGAAGTTGGCCAACATCATTGCTATGGATAATATTTTTCCTAGTGACCTCTAGGTCTAATTTTATTAGGGTCATGCCTATTTGATATATAGAACATTTAAGGAGATCCACCCAAAGCACTTGTAGAACATCTACCCCCTCTAGGTTTAAATTTGTGTTGGCCTTAGGAAGTTCAAAATAACCATCATCATTGTATATATCCATAGAAAAATATAATTTATGTCGATTTTAAATGGTGGATTTATTTTCATGTAAAAAATATAACATATAAAGTTGCTCATCTATAATTCCTTATTAGAATAGGGCACAAGTGATAAGGTCATCATTACCCTCATTTATTTATATAATATCTTCCACTTCTTTCATATGATCCTTTCCCTTGTATGGTTCATGTTCCACATCTATAAGTTCAAGATTATTTTATCATTGGTCTCTTGTGTTGGTGCCTTAGTCCTATGTGTTGGGGGGTGCCCCTCTTATTTCTTCTTAAAAGGTTTTGGACTCTCAATGTCCATTTTTGGATCTTTATAAGCATTTTATCATTTATTAAGTTCATGGGTGGGCTCTTCTTTAGGATATGCCACTAGAGATACTTCACCTTGTTCAAATATCATAATTTTAGGAGTCAAAATCTCTTCAGTGCTAGTGATGCCATCTTCCATTTTTTCTTCAAGTAACCCCTAGGATTTCATTAGTGATGAGGCTTTCCTTTTTTTATGGAAACCCTGGGTTGTTCCTTCTATTCCCTATTAGAACCAATGACCTCAGGTCTTGGCCTCTTTTCTTTTTTATGTGCCCTTCCTTATGTTCATGTTTTTGGTTGAGGAAGGAGGGCTTATTTATCTATCTCCTAGCTTCTTGACTTTTTCTTCCTAAGCTTGAACATATATTAAACCAAAAATATTTTCCCATACATGATTATCTTAAAAGGATTAATATCACTTCTATATGATTCATGTCACTATGTATATGCCTTCTTTCCTTGATAGACATATAAATTACAAAGAGTCTGAACCTCGATGTCAATCTTATCAGCATCAATGTTTATGGAATGTGCATCCACAATGTGATTGATGGAAGCCATGAAATATTTTTTTAGTGAATGCATAAAGAATATTGAGCCAACCTAACAAGTTATCAGTACTCTTCATCCATATCCACATGAATGAATAATGTTTTTTAATAGCAAAATCAACCTAGCTCCCCATTTTCATGGGCAAATATTTGGGTACATGCCACTCATTACCAAAATCTTCCTATATCCCATTGAACCAAACCTTCATATTCATTTTATAATAAGGTGTGATGGTTCCTGATCTGGTAAGAAGACCCACTTAAGTTCTTTACCAAAATAATTTGGGACACAAATTTCATCAAAAATAAGCAAAAGTAAAATCATGCCCTAGGGAAACTTGTAGTTATGAAATCGATGGGCCTTCTCCACATTTTATTTAATTATCTTAGTAAAATATTGGGAGTAATTTTATTTAATCCCCTTTACCATTTTACTTGTGACATAGAGGTGAGTCATATCCACCTCCATTCATCTATCCATGCCCCCTAAATTTTTCATTTCCAAGCACACAGCTACCCAAATGGTAGAATATGAAAGACTTATAATATACATGGCATGGCATTCCTTCTTATACTTAAATATTTTCATATCTTAAACATGGATATCATTAAGATCCACATGGATATTAGATCATGAACATAGTCACCCTATCACTTTGTTGATCTATTAGGGATAATCCACATTTTACACCTTGAAAAAGTAAATGTAGTCTTGATGGATACATGAAATTAAAAATCATGTCACCTCCTAAGGTTTCCAAAATTATGTTAGTTGTGAGAGTTGAAGTATGCCTACTTCCTCTAATAAATTATTAACTATTAAATCATAGGAGACCTCATTCATTATGTTTTGGTGCTCAATCTAGTAGCCTCATATTAAGCCACCCTCATTCCTAGATTATCAATGATTGTATTCAAGTACTTGACAAGTGAAAACCTTGTATTCCCAATTATCCATGCATAATACCATATAAGGTTAATACATTTCTTATATAAAAATTGAAGGTGTATGTGGTGTCATGGTATAATTCTTCCCACATGCACCATCTATGATGCCTACTAGATAGAGGTCTCTTCCACCAGCTTTACTAGGTTCTCACCTTGCATGCCATGTACACCAAAATTGTCTTCTTGGATAAAAATTAGACTACCTTCCTTTGTGCCCTCACACTCTTCTACTTCATGTATTATTAGTAGTGGGAATATTTTCCTACTTTACTTTTGCTTGGACCACATCACCAATCAAGGTGATCAAAGGTTAATGCACAACTGACCAATTTTTCCAAATGAATACTTTTTTTTTACTTTCTCCAAACTCAAAATGCTTTAGCCTTCCTTATTTAACCTCCTTCAATGCTGGGAATAGAATATATAACCTAAAACTCACTCACAGATGCCCTCATGGTCACATTTTCACTCTTATTTCTTTGAATGACCTTCACCTCAACCTCTACTTAGTTTTTGCCACTAAAATGCTATGAAGAAACTTTCTTTTCAGATTGTAAACACTTATTTGAGATCTATAATCTTTTGAAGTTTTCAATAGTAAAAATGAGAATGAGAACCCTATAGGTCTTATATAGATAGAAAAATTCTTAAATTAACTATTCTTCCATATTGTCATCCATCACTTAGAAAATTGATACTTCAAATGTCATTCCACATGTCCATTTAACATGTTTTCCATTTATTCCACTACTTCATCAATAAATGAACTTTTCTTTTCTTTTAAAATTTGTTGCACCTTTTTCATAATGCATTCTATTTGTATAAATGATTCAAAATTCCATTTTTATTTGCAAAAATTACCTTTTCCATTTTAACCATTTTATAACGACATTTCCTCTGTCATCTCCATCCCACATTCTTGGGTCACACACCCCTTTTTATAGTCCTTCATCATGTGCCACCTTTTGCATACCTCCTTGTCTTGTAAGCTTCTCTTTGATCACATGTGATTCCTACAAAACTTTTATTTTTGCAATTTAGCTAAATCAGTTTATCCATCTTCAAACTTACCCCACATTAAAAGATGCACATGGTCCTCCATGGAATAACCTAGTGAGATTCATGTGTTAAGAAGGTAATAGTGATAAATGGTAGAGTTATGAATATAAGAGAACACCAAATGTGATAAATTAAACCTAAAAAAAGGTTTGAAACCAATGCCACACTTATTTGAAAAGAAAACTAATTATTAAGTTAAAGTATTGGCATATTATATATATGTAAATTATCATATGCTAACCTATGCATTAACTCTTTAAGGTTTGGTTGAGGTAGTTGGCATAATTCATGGGCTATAGGTTTTGTTGTTTGTTGAGTGGAATGGGATTTAGGATAGGTGGTGGCAATGGGTTATCATGATGGAACCAAAATACCTCATCAACATCTTAATGCTCATTGAGAGTGTTAATTTGTGTGGAGATAGAGATCCAAGGCCCTTCAATCTCTAACATCAGAAGAAGTCAAAGTTCTTAGTTAATGTCAGGCTTAGGGATATGAGGTACATTATGATGAATGGCTTGTGGGATAATATCTGCTCTATCAATTTTAATTTTCCTAGCTAATGTTATCTACTAAGTGTGAATGATATAATATGAGGCTAGACCCAAGGAAATGAAGATGGGATGAATGGGTTACTAAGATTGGATAACATTGTATTGGTGTCCTCTATTATATAGGAAAAAAATTATAAGTGGACTGGGGATGCACTCTTTTTCCTATAAAGTGGCTAAATACTCTATGATGAGGTGTGGAATTATAGTGGATAAAAAGACCTTATGTCTTAACTCAACACTAATATCAAACACTGTGATAATGGTGAGACTAGGTTATCTAACTCTAGGGAATAGATCATACTAGATAAGACATGGTTACTGAAAAGGGTCATATAAAATAGACTAGGTAGAAGCTTGGGAAACATATATGAGTTTGTTTATTCAATGGCTTGCAAAGTGTGCTTGATGGAATGTTGAAGCAAGGCTTTGATATGTATTATTTATGAAAATGGACAAGGATTATATAGGATATGCTTACTTTCATAGATGGTAAATTAATTTAATATGATGTGGTTTCTAGCATGTATGGATAGGTTTTTGATATGATGTGGTTGCTTGCATGGATGGCAAGGCATTTGTTGTTGATTATTTTTGGGCTTTTCTAGGTTTTTAACCAATGAATAGTTACTTGCTAAAAACAAAGTGCTAAAATTAAATAATAGTAAAATTGAAAGCAAATAAAAGTAATTTAAATCAAAAAAATTATATCCTTTTCAATTTTTGTAATACATGTAATTGGAGAGGGAAGAAACTTATACTATTATGCAAGATGTTGATTTTTCCTAGATCTATTTGTATGCAAACTAGATGAAATGTTTTTATTTGTTTTAATTAGTTTACATGAAATGAACTAAATGAATGAATTTGATATATTTTTAATAAGTAAAATGAGAATAAATTTTATCCAAAATAATATCAATGAAACACTTTCTATGAATTTTCCTTGTAAGAAAACTAAGCTAGCTTTTCAACCTTTCTAACTTGTTACAAACAATATTTTTCTAATGAATTGATAGGATGAAAGCAAAAGATATAAGTTATGATTTTATGTTTTTAAAGAGATAAATTACAATTATTTTATCCCTTTATATTTAATAATATCAGAAATCTACTACCTTCATACATTCACCTATGGTTTCCTATGTTTCTATGTTTGCTTAGGTGATTGTTGAAGATGCAAGAAGTTTTTCTAGATATTTAATAAAATAAATGTTGTCTTTGATATAAATGGATTAAATACTTACTAATATCTCTTTTTAAAATAATTTAAAAGATGTATTTTTAAATTGAAAGGAAACTAATATATTAAATGCAAGCATAAATTAAAACTAATTATGTTTTTTTAGTAAAGACAAATGAAAGAGATATATCTATTTAACTATCAAATTTGATTCTTTTTTATTTTTAATGGGAAACTAATTTAATAATAATAAAAATATATATTAAATTTAATCTAAAAAATAAAAAATACTATAAATCAAAATAATTCCAACCTATTTCTAGAATATTTAATGAAGTGCAAGTAGTGTGTTGATAGAAGAATCTTTAACATGATAGATCTATATGATCTTATGTAGATTCACAAAACTCTCTATATGGATGATGAACAAACTCTAGAATAAGATATAAAAAAGGAGAAGACACAATCCACAAAAATAAGAGTAGTTGAATTGAGGATAAATAATGTCTTAGATTTCAAAGTTTGTGTTGCTCTCACCAATGACACTTCTTCATTTTCAACTATGTAGTCAACTCAAAAATACTAGGGATTAAATCTTTTGGTAATTATATCAATATTGTGTCTACAAAACATTCTTGATAAAAATCTCTAATATTAATTTTTGGATATGAAATTAGGCCAAAATTGGCCTTCTTGTAGGAAGAGAATGGAGTTTGCATGGAAGAGTTTAACTAAGTTTGATAGTGAGTTCAACTTGAGATGAACTAAAGAACAATAAAATTAAGAAAGTGAGTGAGTTAGAAATGATTAAAATTTAACACAAGTGATAATAATAGTAAATTCAAAGCTAATTATTAAAATGCATGAAAATGATAATCATAGGAGCTAATTTTGGAAGGCATTTCTATTGTGAGAGAACCACCACTTTATGCAGGGGTGGTTTCAGAACCAAAGCTTATATTATCAAAACCACCCTATAACTTAATTTAACCACCTCTATTTTAATACATAACCATCCTTATATAGCATAACCCCCTCTTAGGTTTCAAAATCATTACAGTGGTTGTGAAAACTAAGGGATGATTTAGTAATTGAGGGGGCAGTTCTATCACTTGGGGAAACTGCTTTGTCACTCATAGATAATTTTTAAAATAGTGTGTAAATGGATAAGAAGTTCATGATCAAGGATATTTAAAGGGGTCAAAATATGAATGTGGAAGGCATAGGTGGGTTTAGAACTAGATATTTCTTTATGGAGGACAAACAAGAGTTAATTACATCATCAACATATTTGTATCAAATATGTCACACTGTGTAATTTTTAAGTGAATATATATTTCCCTCTCAGGAGGATGCCTTATTATTGATTGGAAAGGTTTAATCCTAATAAATGAATAATGAAATAAAATGGGAGTTTATGCAAACATTTTAATTATGATAGATGTTCATATGTGACTATAACTATGCTAATATTTATTTTTTTAGGTGGTTACTTAATTGTTTTGTTTACACAATAGGTTACTTCTAATTTGTAGCAAGGGATGTAAAGTAGGAAATAGTATATACGGGAGGTGAATCATGACTCAAAAAAATTTAGGACAAAGTAAGATGACCTCATCCTTATGAGTAAAGGTGGATGTGTAATTCTTGAAAATTTTGTATAATACTTACTTTATGGGCTTCGTCTAGATTGAACCTACTATGATAAAGTCGGTGAGTGGGAAAAGGTTACCTTATTTGAACAAAAAAATATAGACAAACCTTTATAAAGAACTTTATTTTTAGACACTCTTTTTTAATTTAACATTACTTTTGAATTTGTATTTTATTCCTTTATGCAACCCCCTAGACCTAGTCTTGTGTGACCAGGAAGACACACAGGCTCATCACCAAAGGATAGATGTAGGAAAGTAAGGGCATCTCCCCTAATTCCAACCCCATGTAACTAGTAATATGTGTGGGTTAAACATTGAAGGTTAACAAAGGGTGAGAGATGCATGATTTTAACTTTTAGATTTGCATAAGCTTTTAACTTTAATAGGAGCACCTATATATATCTTATCTTTCTTTTCTTTTTTTGTAAGGATCTTACCCCCAAACCTTGGTCCCATGTAACTATTAGGATGCAAGGGCTCATCACCGAGGGCCAAGGTGGGAAAAAAATTCACTTATGTTTGAGTATGCTAATGTTTTATTTTTCAAAGGAACTATAAAGGGGGACTCTATCATAAGTAAGTTTTTAGACTCCATTATAGGCTAGTATTTTTCTAAGTTGTGCAAGAAGATTTAGTTAAAGAGGTGTATTATGCTTATAATAATTTGGACAAATACCATTGTAACATACTAATTTTGAGGTGGTGAAAAATTGTGAGAATAGGGTGAATGTTATGTCTTACATTTCAAAAATCTTCATATTGTGAAAACTAACCAACTAAATAAACACAAAAATAATAATTCTATTATTTTTATGTACATGTGACATATGGAAATGCAATGTAAGTGAAAATGGGGTGGTACGTGAGAACTAGATATATAAATGTTTTAGATGCAAAAATTTTATAGACACACCAAACTCTTCACCCTCTAAAGTGCATAATTAATAGGATCCATTATTAAAATCATATGTTACTAGGTAAGGTCCTAGCCAATTTGGTCTAAATTTATGACCCTCTCCTTTTTTTTTGTCAATATGACTATCAAGTATAAGGACGAGGTCTCCAATATGGATTGGATGCTTATGGATGTTTTTGTTATATTATCTACATCTGTGGCTGGCATAGGTGATGTGATTGTTAGTGGTGGAAATATGATGCTCATCTAAAAGTTCTAGCATGGTCAAACACCCTTCTCTATATTGTTATTCATTAATGAGGCCATAAAGGGAGATGTGAATGCTAGGTATTTCTAATTTGAAGTGTTGAATAGCTTTATATCCAAATACTAATAAATAAGGGGTTTTTCTTATGGGTATTTTAGTAGTTTTTCTATAAGCCTAGAGTGTTGGATAAAGATGCAGATGTTAATATTGTTTATATTCCTTAATGGTCTTGACTAGGATTGACTTTAGGATCTTATTGATAGCCTTGACTTGGTCATTAGCTTTTATATAATACATAGAAGCTAGGTGGTTTGATACATTGAATTTCTCACATAGTTCATGAACCTCAAGGTTCTTAAAGGGGGATTTATTATCAATAATGAGGACCTATGGGTTCCTGGATCAATAAAAGATCTAGTTCAGGATGAACTTTGTGATAATAGATTTGGTCATGGTTGTTAGGGGCATCCCCTCTACCCAAGAAAGTGAAATATTCAATTGTTATGATTATGAAATGGTGTCCATAAAAATAAGTGGGAGAGATTTTACCTACTAAGTTTAGGACCAAGTATAAAAGGGCCATGTAGTGAATATGGGTTGTAATTCCCTAGGAGGAATATCTATCTCATGTGAAAAACACTAACACTTCTCACATTTACATACATACTTGATGGAGTCATGTTCTAGGGTGGGCCAAAAATATCCCATCCTATATAATTTTTGAGTGGTCATATGGCCACTGAAGTTTCCATCATACACACACTATTTTGAAAATTAAAAAGGACCATTTTTGGATCCCCTTCGTCAACATACTAGAGTATGATGTATGTTATTACTTAGAAGTGCACCCTTGCAAGAATGTGTGCTTGTTCTCACTCCTTTTGATATAATGAAAACTCCCCGAGGTGGGGGTGACCTTATTTTGGATATAATATCTATATGAATGGTTTTTATCTTTGTTACACTTATCCACATCTCTCTAAACTCTTTAATTTTTTTATTTCTTGACTAGGAAAAGGGTAAAAAGAGCAATATTAAAGTTGAAATTGAACATAAAACTAAAAAATTAAGGTGATGAACCAATGTCAAGGTGAATTATGCATGTAATTTACCCACTTTTTAATCTAAATAAATTACACGCATTCACTTCATATCCATATAATGACTCTTTCATTAGTATTTCATACATAGGTCTTGATAAATACTCACACTAGCTTAGAAGGAATGAACAATGGTTGAATTTACTTCCAGATTAAGTAAAAATCAGACTTAGACATTTTTTATGACCTAAAATAATTATAATTTTTTTAATAAAGGTGAAAATTTTACACATAAACATAGTAAAAATAATCATTCACTAAGTAATATCAATGAACATTAGACACACACTTCATGAACAACCTAAAAATAGAGGAAAAATAGCTCTTTATTACTTCAAAGGTGATGTAGTAAAAAATTTGGTAGAGTTTCAATAATCCAAAAGCATAATTTTATCCTAAAATTATCAAAAATTAAAATACATATAAAAAATTAATTGAGAGATAGGAGATAAAGTATCCCTAAACTGGATGAGTCAACATGCTAACTCATAGTTCACTTTTACTTCAACTTTGTTACCAACTCAACCTTGAACTCCACCACCAAAATCCAAATCCAAACGTATCATATCTTTATTTTAAACATTATATTATTTTAATATGATGCATTATTAGAGATAATATTGTTTTAATATTTTTGTAAAAGTCAAAGGTCAACATATGTACTTTGATGGTTGAGTCTTGAAGAGATCTTTGACTATCTTTAGTTAACTCCTTTTAAAATTGAATTGAACTCTTTTTGATATTTCATGCATATTGAAGTTTTATTTTAATTATCTTAATTTCAAATTTTATTTTTACTTGAATTATCTTTCTTGTAACTCAAAGTTTAACTTTAGTTATCTTGCTTGTAACTTGCATGAATGTTTCTTCTTCTTGTTTGCTTGACTTTTTCTAAATTTAGATAAAATGGGGCATACTAGAGAGAGATAATATATTTTTAATGAATTTATACATATTATTAACCTTTATTTCATGTTTCAAACCAAAAATTAAGCTTTACTTGATATCCACTTAGCAAAGAGCACATGTGTTTAACTAGGAAAGGTTGTTGAATGCACAATGCATTGATTAAACTTATGAATTGTCTTCTTCCTCAAGGATGGAAGATAAGTGGGATATATTTGATGTTTTTTTTTTTAATCCATGAAATATTCATACTTAAATTTCATTAATTTATGGACAATCACAACTCTTCGTACTGGTTTCTCGTGGACATATTTATCTTATGTGGTTTTGGTAAGCTTCTTGAATACACCATGAGAACCTAGAACTTGATGAATTTGAATTATTTGAACATATAATTATTTTAAATATTATTTTAATATAATAATATTGGATTAATATACCTTTAAACAAATTTTTATTTCCAAATTCCACTTATAACTTCCAAAAATGTCATTTTGTGCTCTATAGGTCTAGAGAAATCTTGATTTGGATTTGGGGGTCTAAAATGATTTATATACCTAAAAAAACATTCATAATATTATAATTATATATTTATAAACTGGTTATACCTATAAAATTTTAAAAATATTTAAAACTCTTCACCAAACTTCCAAACAAAAATTCACAAAAAAGTGTCTACTTACTGCCTGCAGGGTGACCTGGAGATGTTTTTCTTTGACCTGAACCTATTTAAATTATTTTCATTTAATTAGAATATATTAATACATATAAATTAATTATTAACCCTTTAAAATCATTTTTAAATTTTTAAGGATCGTAAAGACTCATTTCTAACTTCTTTTGTGAGTAAAATAGTGAAAAGCATTGATTTCCTTCATGAAGAGACTTATGTTTTAGTATTTTCTCTCTCCTCAGGTACAATACAAAACTTAAATGAATTTTAAATATTAAATTACATAAAAACATACCTATATGTAAAATTTAAATTCTTCCATTCAATAAAACTCAAAATATGCACTTTTTAGTGTTTTTTAACTTATATTTTCTCATTTTTTAATGCATGTATGTCTGAGTTTTGCCATTTTATTGAGTTTTAAGAGGCATAAATAAATAATTATTTATAAATTATTACCTTTAATATTATATATAATCATTTAAATCATTTTATACACTCAAACAAACACTTAAACCTCTCAAAAAATTCTTTTTTTGATTATCTCTCTTACATGCTTAAAACCTTGCACCCTGTACCTTTGCCTTTATCCATTATTTACCTTAAATTTTTAATTTATTAAGGTGTATTAAGGTAATTTATTCCCCATAAGATCTCACAAAAATTTTATTTTTCAAAAAATTACTCAAAAATGCAATCACATCTCCTAAAATTGAGTTATTAGGGTTTAAGAAGGGTTTTAGAGCATCTTTTCTTCTTAGTGATTGTTCATAAATTTAAGCCCATATAACCTAAAAAAAATGCATTAAATATTGATTTAATATATTCCCAAATATTTTCCTAAGATAATTATAACCATATCTTCTTCTCTACATTTGAAAATTGCCTTCACTGGCTTGCAACTAGCTTACTAGAGGAATAAAAGAAACCTCTATCAAAATTTGGACTTGTGAGATGTTTCATAACATGGTTTAGGTTTAATTAATGGTGTATTATGTTTTATAGACATTTTTTAATCTTAAATACATGAATGGAGTCTTATTTAAAACTTTTATATAAGCAACCTTGACCAATGGTGTTAAAATTTGTCAACAATCTTGGCAATTTTGTTGAGACATTTGCCTACTAAACACTCAAGACCAGTAGCCTTAACCATTTGGATATGGAATCATGAAAACATAAACAAATATAAAACTTAAAATCTCATCAATAAAATAAAACACTTGTGCATAAGTGCTTATGTAATTGAATACTAAAATAACTGTCAACTGAAAAATATGCAAGATAACACTTAAAGTAAAATGAAAACTAAAACTAATAAGAATTAAAAATGTGCATAGCAGCACTTGGATTAAATTGAAATATAAACACTAATATGTAAAACTCTTAAAATCCACCTGGATAAAATAAAAAACTTCTTAGTTCCTTTCCATATTGTTAAAAAAGATGAGGAACAATTTGTTATTTGAGTGCCATTTTGGTTGGATGAACTCTTTTCTTGCTTGTCAACCTCTTTGGCTTGTCTCCAATTGAATCAACTAAATAAAACATATATCCCATATAAATAAAATCATCATGTGGTTAAATACTCACCTCATGTTTATCTTTAACACTAATAAATCTCTCCAATGTAACCACATTATGATCCATAGGAACAGTTGCAACTTCAGCCTTTAGTGGCTCATTAGAATAATGTTCTTAGATTTATGTGGCATCTTTAGATATTCCATATTTATTTTCAACTAATTCAAATTATTTAATATATTCAATTAGATCCAAACACTACTCTTTATCTTAATTAATATATTCTTTAAATATGCTTTGATCAACATCCTCCTGAACATGTTGTCCAACCTTCACAACCACTTTATCAATGTCTTCACAAGCATATGTAGGCCTATAAATATTATCAATGTCCTGAATCAAATCAAGGTTGGTATGTCATCTTTATCCTTAATTTTATCTTCTTTATGTTCACTAGGAACCATTACATCTTTTTTTATCTTTACTTAGCTCAGGTCTAGGGTTGTTACCTTGTGAAACCACTGATGCAATTTCTCTAGTTGTTGCCATATCATCTTGAACATATTCATAATAACCTTATTGAGGCTCAATTTCAGCTAAATTTTTATTTTTTTCTTTAATATATACAACATGGTCTTATTCTATGCTAAATTTAATCTCATTTGACCAACGCATCTCTTGATCACCCTCTTTTGACAAATTCTCCTCTTCACCTAGATGTTCTTATTTTATCTTCTATATAATAGGTCCTCCTTAAAAAAGGGAGATGGTGGGAGGGATATAGGTTCCATTTTTTATCATATTAATATATTTCATTATGGTATTCTCTTTAATTTACTTTGGTATTTAATAGGCATTAATTAGGCATTGAGATTTGGAAGTAATAGTTTCATTCAATATTTCTTTAAAAGAAGGGAAAGAAACTTGTGTTAAGGATGCTTCATACTTTTGTTTCCACTCAATAATCAACCTCTCACATTATAATATTACTTGATATTCATGGACAAATTAAACTTTATTAATGGGTGGAGGGCTCAAGAAATATGGAAATTTTTTTGGTTTGGATTCAACAACTTTCTCAATCTCTTGATTTTGGTTGGCATATGAAGAGTATATGAGAAACTTAGAAACTTCCTTGATTCAGGATTTTGAGGAAGAATGGGGGGATTTTTCATAACCATAGGCCCTTTCATAGGATTAGGAGTCGTAAAACTTGTAATATTGAAATAATTAGGCTCTCTTGAAGGTTTAAGGGGCTATAGTTCTTCTTGTTTCCAACATGGGTTTTTGGACTCATTTTTTTGTACTCTCATGGGTAACTACTACATTTATTATCTTGTAGCATCATTATATCTCTTCAATGATTCTATCTCTTTCTTATGTATATAGACCTAATATGAAAACTATTCTTGATACCTATTTTATTCATCTTCCCTATCACTCTGCATATATTATCTCTCAAAGTCAAGTCTTATCTCTTGTACACTTTTTTCAAGCTAATCAGAAAGAACATGATTTTTCCAAGGCTGACTATAAACATGAGAAGGGGTGGGAGGGTGGAAAATATCATGATAATATGTATATCTTACTGGCCCAAGGCTAATTTATGTGAATCCATAAATATTATTAGCTTGATATGAAAGATTAAAGGTACAAAAAATGCATTTTTACAAAATGGATTACTGAAATACATACCATTTTATGCTCTTTAGAAACTTGGACTGTTTAAACCAGTTGTATATAAATTTGAGTCCCTATATGTTGAATACTTTATTAATGTCTCTATTATAAATTTATAAAACCATCAACAATCTTTAACAATCTTATGTGTTTTTATCCCACCAAATATGCCAAAAATTGTTTTCACTCAGAAGTGCACCCTTACAAGAATGTGTGTCTATTCTCACTCCTATTGATATAATGGAAACTCTCAAAGGTTTGGATGACCTTATGTTAGATATAATATCTATATGAAGTTATATTTAATTTGGTATGCTCACCCGCTTATCTCTAAACTCACTAATTTGGTGATTTATTGACTAGGAAAAGGGTAAAGGGACTGATACTAAAGCTGAAATTAAACATAAAACTAAAAATTGGCATGATGCACCAATATCAAGTTAAATTATGCATATATTTTACACACTTTAGAAGCTAAATAACTTGTACATAATTACTTCATATTCATATAATGACTCTTGCATTATTCTTTCATACACATGTCTTGACAAACACTCACACTAGTTTGGAAGGAATGAACAATGGTTGAAATCACTTCCAGATTAGGTAGAAATTAGACTTGGACACTTTATATGACCTAAAATAATTATCATTACTACATAAAGGTGATATATTTATACATTAACATAGGAAAAATAATTATTCACTAAGTAACATCAATGAACATTCATGAACAACCTAAAAATAGAGGAAAATTAGCTCTTTATTGCTTCAAAGGTGATGTAATATAAATTTTGGTAGAGTTTCTATCATCCAAAAGCATAATCTAGTCCTAAAATTCTTAAAAATTAAAATACATATATAAAATTAATCAAGAGAGAGAGGAGATAAAACATCCCTAAACTGGATGAGTCAATATTCTAGTTCGTAGTTCACTCTTACTTCAACTCCACTACCAACTCAATCTTGGACTCCATTACCAAACTCTAAATCCCAACATAGAAAATTTTTATTTGAAACATTATATTCTTGGATTATGGAATAATAAGAGATACAATCTTGTTTTAATGTGTTTGAAAAATTCAAAGGTCAACTTGCATGCTTTGATGGTTGAGGTTTCAAGATATCGTTAACTATCTTTAGTTAACTCCTTTTGAACTTTCATTTAATTCTTTTTGATATTGCATGCATATTGAAATTTGAATTTAGGTACTTCATTACATCTCAAAGTTTGACTTGACTTATCTTTCTTGTAAATTGAATTTTGATTTTAGTTATCTTGTTTGTAACTTGAAGTTTGACTTTAGTTATCTTGTTTGTAACTTGAAGTTTGACTTTAGTTATCTTGTTTGTAACTTGCATACATGTTTCTTATTCATATTTGCTTGAATTTTTATAAATTTAGCTAAAATTGGGTGTATTATATATATAATATATTTTTCATGAATTTATACTCATTAACCTTCATTTCATCTTCAAAACCAACACTTAACCTCTACTTGATATCCACTCAGCAAATAGCACATGTGTTTGACTAGGCAAGGTTGTTGAATGTACAATGCATTGATTAAACTTGTTAATTGTATTCTTACTCAATGGTGATGAAAAAATAGGAGATATTTTATGTTTATGTTGATGAAAACTTGATTAAATAATCAAACTAAAATTTCATTAGCTAATGGACAATCACAACTCTCCATATTAGTCCCTCTTGGACATATCTATCTTCTGTGGTTTTGACAAGCTTCTTGAATGCACCATAAGAACCTAAAAATTAATTATTTTTAATTATTTGAATATATAAGGAGTTTAATTATTATTATAACATAACAATCATGTTTTCATAGACCTTCAAACAAATTTTTAGCTCTAAATTCCAATTACAACTTATAAAAATGTCATTTTGAGCTCTTCAGGCCTCAAGAAACCCTAATTTAGATTTGGGGGTATAAAATGAGTTATATTCCTCATAAAAAAACTCCTAATATGTTAATTATATAGGTATAAATTTTTAATACTTGTAAATTTTTTAAAATATTTAAAAATCTTCATCAAACTCCCAAACAAAAATTCACAAAAAAGTGTCTACTTGTTGACCGTGGGGTGACCTGAAGATGTTTTTATTTGATCTAAACCTAGTTTGAATTGTTTTTAATTTAATTTAAATGTATTAATACCTATAAATTAATTATACACCCTTAAAATCTTTTTTTCCCTTGGAATGATCTAAAACACTCATTTCTAACTCCATTTGTGAGCAAAATAGTGAAAACCCTTTATTTCCTTCATGAACACACCCATGTTTTGGAATTTTATGTCTCCTAAAATATATTAAATATTTGATACCAATTTTAAACATTAAATTACAGAAAAACATACCTCCATGTAATGATTTAATAAAATTCAAAATATACACTTTTTAGTGTTTTTTAGCTTGCACTTTCTCATTTTTGAATGCCTGTAGGTTTGATTTTTACCATTTTATTGAGTTTTAAGAATAATAAATATATTATTATCTTTTAATTATGACATTTAATATTCCATATAATCATTACAATAATTATATATTCTCAAACAAATAATTAAATCTTTTAAAAAAATTATTTTTTGACTATCTCTCTTACATGCTTGAAACTTGTGCACCCTGTACCTTTGCCTTTATCCATTATCTAATTTAATATTTTTATTTAATAATGTGTATTAATTTAATTTATTCCCATAATATCTCACACAAATTTTATTTTTCAACTAATAACTCAAAAATGCAGTCACATCTCCTAAAACTAAGCTATTAGGGTTTAAGAAGGGTTTTAGAGCACCTTTTCTTCTTAATAATTGTTCATAAAATTTAAGCCCCTGTAACCTCAAAAAATTTAATTCAATATTTATGTAATAACATCCCAAATATTCCCCTAATACAATTCAAATTGATTCTTATTCTCCTTCATGAAATGAACATTTGAAAATTGCCTTCACTAGATTACAACAAGCTTGCTAAAGGAATAGAAGAAACCTCTATCAAAATTTGGACCTGTGAGATGTTAGATAACATGATTTAGGTTTTATAAAGGATTTATTATGTTTTATATACCTTTTTTAATCTTCACTCCATGAATTGAGTCTTCTTAAAAACCTGCACATAAGCAACCTTGACCATTGATGGCAAAATTTGTCAATGATGCCATTGAAGGCCTTACAATAAAGGACTATGTCCAAGATGATGTATCTTGGATATGATGACATGAATTCATATCTTCTATTATTAATTGTAATATTTAGGGTAGGTTTGGTTAACAAGTTAACTGATTATGTTTTTATGTCAAGTAAAGGAATTGATTATAAGCTTTTAATATATGACATATTTCTTCATCAAGAAAATTAGTATCCACAAGGTCATTAACCTATAGAGGGGAATAATCCAACCAATCTATGATGATTTGTCCCTTAATGTAATTTTGGTTAATATCAGTCAATTTAATTAGTTAAAAAAATTATTGAATGTATTGCCTTCCAAGATAGGTCTAGTTAGGTTAAGAAAGTCCATAAGGCTTGGGATCTTACAACAACTCTCATTTCTTGATTAACCATATAGTGTTAAAGTTTCTTGGTTGTAAAAAATATTTCTAGGAATTATTTATCTACCTAGATGTATCATGTATTATACTCTACAAGGTTTTCTCTAATGAAATAAATTATGTGTTCCTTATTAGTCTTGTCTTTTTGAGTCAACATACCTTGAGAGACACCTTGATCACCCTTATGTAGAGTATCAAAGGCTTGTCTAACTTAGGTTACATGAGTGTTATAGGGAACATGAGAAATAATTTTACTAATTTTATTGTTTCTTAACAATTATTTATCCAAGTTAAGCTACTTATCTTTTTGAGAAGATTATTGATTAGATACATATTATGGGCAAAGTCATGGATAAATCGCCAGATAGCTCCTAGTTTTACTAAAGATGTATTGATGTTAGATTCATTTATGGGAGGGTTTATTTATAATATAGCTTATATATTGACAAGATTAATGTCTATCCTCCATTTAGAGATGATAAATCCTAGGATTTTCTAGTTGATGATTGAACATGAATTTATCTAGATTGAGGATAATGTTATATTGGATCAATCATGTAAGGATAATATGTAATACTCCCAGGTGGTATTGGAACCACCTTGTTTTTCCAAAAAATTAATTTATTTATACCTCTACTATTCTATAAATGAGGTCATGAAATATATGAGTCATTTCCCTTTAATCCATTGCCCCAATGTTCTTTAGGCTAAAAGAAATTATAACATAGTAAAAGGTTCCCCAATGTGTGTTGAATGAAGTCTTGTTTTGATCTGCATCAGAGATGTAGATCTGGTTGTATCCCAAAAAACCATCCATGAGTTATAGTAACTCATATCCTATGGTAGCATCGATAATGATGTCAATAGATGGGAGGGGAAAGTCATCTTTTGGGTATGTCTTATTGATGTCTCAAAAATTAATGCATATTTGAATCCTACCTTTCTTTTTGAGAATGGGGACAATGTTAGACATCCATTTAGAATAGTCAATAGGCTTAATGAAATTCACATTTATGAGGTTAATGACTTCCTCCTTTACCATTAATTTGACCTTGGGATTTATGTGTCTAACATTTTGTTTGATGGGTTTTGCATTAGATGTTGTAATCAGGTTATGGATGACTACATCAAGATTGATGCCTTTCATGTTAGTATAAAAGAAAACAAAGACTCAGGAAAGCTCCGTGAGGAGTTTATTTTAGTACTCCACCTCTTTTTTAGAAAGGGAATATCCTAGATTAAGGAGTTAAGGGATATATTTTGTCTCAATATTAATGTCAATATTTTCCTCAATGAGGACACATTTATCTCCTTGAATATGTCAAGAACTGGGGGAAGGTTAGGGTCTTTAATATTTAGTGTTGAATACATCATGCTTGTCAAAAGAGGAGAGTTAATCCTCTATATAGTAGTAATATTTTTCAAACTTAGTCTTGAGGGACAAGTTGGGATAATAGGTAAATGAGAATCCCCTTTTATGATGAAAAGAGGGGAGGTCATCATAAGCTTGTAGGAATTCAAGGATGGCCTCATCATTATTGGCTAGATCAAGAATAAGAGGGTCTTTGTCTTACCTGATGTGAGTAATTATTTGGTAATTAGGGTCCTTACTTATGAGAGGCTTCATCCTAACTTGGACTATAAAATCTAATTCTAGGATTATCAGATGGGGTTGAAATGTGAAGACAAGGAAACCATAGAGTTAGCAAGCTAGTTACTTTCTTTAGGGACTACTTTGATAGAGATGAAATTGAATTCATTGGTAACCTTATAAATAATTATATATAACTAGAGGTGCTCATCTTTAGTTTGGTAGACTTTAGAAACTTAGTTTTCCATTAGTTTTGAATTCCCCTAGATCTTTAAATTTTATATACCTAGGCACTTTGCATCAGCATACCAAGTAGTAAGGCTTTGTATTTGGCTCCATTATTTGTGCACTCAAATTCTAGTTTCAATCTAAAGGGCACAACTCATCCTTTATGGGAAATTATTATGACCCCTGCTATAGCACCTAGGTAGAACTTAGCTTTGTCATAATGTAGGGTCTACTAATCATACATAAGAGGGGGTCATTAGGTAGAGCATCCCATTTTTTTTATATTTAAACCATGTATATGTCGGGTCCAATGGTAGGTCGATCCACTCTAGTATTAGCTACAATGTTTTCTTTATTTTTGGCCTCTAATTATACAAGTACTATCATCTAATTTTTTCCTTGGAGTCATAACTAAGGATCCACATTGGTTTTTAGCACCACAAAAGTGGAGGCTTTGACATCATGATTACCCATTATCATGGATTTATTATGTTGATTAAGGTGACTAGAAGTTTATTTTGATATTGACCATGAGCAAGGTGTATTTGGTGATTAGGGAAATGGTTGTGGTAAATTTTTAGGTTATAATTTTGGGGAGCAATAAGACCATTTAGAAGTGTTTGGGTGTTTGCATGCACACCCCTAGGAACATATCTACAAAGATTTGCCTTAGACCCTCTAGGATCCTTTGTCTAAACTTGTTATATTCTTGACATCCCTAAGTGTCATGGTCTGTGACTTTTTAGAATAGATGATAAACATTGGGATCATGATACCTAGGTTTCTTGTTATATCCTTTCTACTTGAACCCTTATTTTTTGTTGCGTGTGTAATATTTTTAGTTTTGAAACTAGGGGTATTTTTCATTTGTTTGGTACTAATTTTGGTTGTGGTTTTAATATTATGCATTATGAGGTAATGGTCGGTTAAAATTAACTACATTAATGGTAGGAGGAAGACTTTATTCCTACTCCCTATAGTGTTAGTGTTGGTGGTTTTATTCATAGGTGGATATTGATCATTATTTGTGGGGTTTTATTTATTAGATTGATTAATGATACCATCATTAGTAGTGTTCCTATTTAAATTAAAGATATTTTTACCTTGGTTATTCATGTTGTTTGTTATTTGGTTCATACCTTAATTTCCCCCATTGTTTCAAATGGGGGTGATGATACACCCATTAGTTCCATAGGTTCACCATCCACTATCGATGGTTGCTTGGTCAATGTGTAGTATACTTTCAAAGGCCTCCTCATATGACTAATATGGTAAATTTGGATGTCTTCCATCATTTATTTGTTAAGGTAATGTAGTAAAATATTGCATAACTCTCATTGGTCCATGTTAGGTACATTTATAGAGGAATACATAACCTATCACCATCTTGTGATGAAATAGACAATTGATTCATTTTAATCTTGTTTGATATGCAATAAGTCTCATATGCTAGTCTTTAGGAGTTTATTCATGTCAAAAGCTTTTATGAACTTGTCCATAAGCTAGTAAAAGGAGTGTATGGACCCTTTGTGGAGGTGATAGTACCATTCAAGGGCTACCCCTTTGAGTTTCTTGGGGAATATCTTCACTACAACCCCATCCCAAGGTAGGAGCTCCTTGATAGTAGTGGTATAGGACTTCATATGTGCATTAGGATCCCCTTCCACTTTGAATTTTTGAATATATAGTAAGGGATGTGGGAGTGACTCCTAATATGTTAATGTCGAGGGGATACTTAAGGTATTTAGTATAGGATCCCATGTTAAAATTTATCATCATTGCATTGATGTCATTATGAAGAGGTACGGTAGTGTATGGGTTGGTCTGATAGATATTAAGAGGTGTGGATGAAAATTTATAGGGAAGAATAGATTATTCCAAGGAATAATTATATGGCTGAGTAGAATTCAAATACATATAGAAGTATGAGGGGACACTATGATATGTGGGAGGCATTGTGACATTTTTGACAAATTGTATGAGGTTTTTTGTGGTGGTATATGGGTTGTCTATCTGTATCCTAGTGAGATATGGGATGGTACATATCTCATCTATGGATGATGACTATATATGGGAGGAATTTCACCTAGAGGTATATAGAATGATGGATTATTTGTCACAACATTATTTGGTAGTGCTGGAACATACATGTCTACACTCCCTACTAGAGTTTGAATGAGTGGTTGGTAAGATGAATAAGTTTTTGAGACATCATGGTTGGGGACCCCATGGGTGGGAATGTATCCAAGAGTTTGATGAGAGACATGGTTGTGTTGTGGTATTTGCTCTTACAATGGTGGGAGCATGTAGCTTTGTTGTTGTGATGTAGGGTAATTTATTGTTATAATAGGGGAAGAAGAAGAATGATTTGGTGTAAGGGGGTCTTATCATGTCCCTTGGCTCAGAGCTTGTTGATTATTTTCTAGATTGTTGATATGACCCACTAGGGTTTTAATGAGTTGATTCAGACTAGTGTTGGTATTGGGGCCCTGGGTCTCTAATGTAAGGAGGTTAAATGTCTAAGATTAGGCTATATGAGGGGGTTGATTTGGGGTTAGATCCTAGGAGTAGAATTGGTAGTGGTCATCATTAGGTTGGAGGCATCTTGATTCCTATTGGGAATATGCACAATAACTTGCATGTGATTGACCTCATCTTCTAAGTGACAAATCCTTCCTAAATAGTGATCATATTTGATAATGATTTTTATGTTTGGGATTTTCAATATGATGGATGTCCTTATGTCCATGAAAGGAATAACTAGGCCTCCATTTTTAAGAGTCATGATGTTAGATTTAGGGTTGTTGTTTATTATTTCTGATATGTCATATATATATTGAATGATAACCTAACTCCTTACGTGAATGTCAAGAAGGGAGTAGTCATAACATTGGTGTTATATGTTAGTGTAAAAGATTCGGTTATTATAACTCACCAATGATGGTTTTCTAAATCTAAAATGACCTCTTTTATAACCCTTTAGGCCAAGAGATACACTGATGTCCTATCTAGACATATTCTATGGGTATATGGATGCCTATAGAATAAATTAAAGCGGAGAAGATTGAGAAAGGAAAGCATAATAATAATAAATGGGTACACAAATGATGAATTCCATCACATCAAGTTCACCAATTTGTATGAACATAAATTATCATACATTAGGTACACTAACTTGTGTACTCAAATCCTTGAGGTCTAGTCGAGGAAACTGACGTAATGTATGAGTTAGGGGTTTGGTTGTTTGTTGAGTGGAATGAGATTTGGGATAGGTGGTGGAAATGGGTCCTCATGATATAACCAAAAGACCTTAGCAACATCTTGATGCCCATTCAAAGCATGGAGTTGCATAGAGATAAAGATCCAAGGCCCTTCAATCTCTGATATCACAAGAATGTGGAGTTCTTGGTCAATTATGGGCTCAAATAAATGAGGGAGATTGGGCTAAATGACTAATGGGAGGAGATATACTCTGTTAGGTTGACTTTACCTAGCTAACTTCATCCACTAAGTGTGAATGATATAAGATGAGGCTAGACCCAAGGAGAAGAATATGGGATGAATGTGTCACTAATCTTGGATAACATTGTATTGATGTCCCCTGTTCTATGAGAGAATAATGATAGGTGGATTAGGGATGTGATCTTGTTATTATAGATTAGCTAATTACTTTAGGATGAGGTGGGGAATTGGAATGGATCGAAAGACCTTACATCTCAACTTAGTATTAATGTCAGACTATGTAATAATGGTGAGACCAGCTTCTCTAAATCTAGAGGATAGACTATGATATATAACACCTAGTGTCTTGATAAATATCATCCAAAATAGACTAGGTAAAATATATGGAAAAATATATGAACTTGTTTAGTCAATGGTTTGTAAAGTGTGCTTATTTGAATGCTAAAGCAAGGCTTTGATATGTATTGTTTATGCATATGGAAAAGGCTTATGTAGGATGTTCTTACTTACATATATAGGTAAGGATTTTTACATGATGTGGTTGATTGCATGGATGAAGAGGCTTTTGATATGATGTGGTTGCTTGCATGGATGGCAAGGCTTTTATTGTTGATTATTTTTGAGTTTTTCTAAGTTTTTAACCAATGAATAATTTCTTGATAAAAATAAAGTGTTGAAAGTAAAGTATATAAAAATTAAAAACAACTAAAATCAAAACACTTTTTTTTATCTTTTTCATTGTTTGGAAAGCATGCAATGGGAGAAATAAGAAACTTATACTACTATGCAAGATGCTAATTTTTTTCAGATCTATTTGTATGTGAACTAGATTAAATGTTTTTACTTATGTTAATTGGTTTACATGAAATAAACTAAATACATGAATTTAATTTATTGTGCACAAGTAATATGAGAAGAATTATGATCCAAAATAATATCAATGAAACACTTTCTATGAATTTTACTTGTAAGCAGACTAAGCTAGTTTTTCAACCTTTCTAACTTTATACAAACAATATTTTTATAATGAATTTATAGGATGAAATCAAAAGACATAATTTCTGATTTTTTTTTTTTTTAAAGAGATAAATCACAATTATTTTACCCATTTAAAACTAATAATATCAACAATATACTACCTTCATACATTCAACTATGATTTCCTATGTTTTTATGTTTGCCTAGGTTATTGTTTAAGATGCAATAAGTTTGTCTAGATCTTGACTAAAATAAATGTTGTCTTGTCTAGAAATGAATTAAATATTTTCTAAGATATATTTTTGGAATTATTGAAAAGATTTTTTTTTAAACTTGAAAGGAAACTAATCTATTGAAATTAAGCATAAATCAAAACTAATTATGTTTTTGTAGCAAAGATAAATGAAAGATATAGATATATTTCACTATAAAATTTGATTATTTTCTATTTTTAATAGGAAACTAATTTAATCACAATAAAAATCTATATTAAATCTAATATAATAGATAACAAATATTATAAATAAAAAGAACTCCAACCTGATTCTATAATAGATCAATTGAAGTGCAAGTAGTGTGTTGATAGAATAATCCTCAGCATGTTAGTTTTGTATGTTCTTATGTATATTCAATAAACTCTAAAATTTGAGGATGAAAAAATTTTGGAACAAGATATAAAAGGTGAGAAGACACAATCCACAAAAATAAGAGTAGTTGAGCTAAGGTTGGCTAATATATTAGCTTACAAGGTCTATATTGCTCTCACTAATGACACTTCTTCATTTGCAATTATGTGGTAGAATTGAAACTACTAGGGGATGAATCTTTTGGAAATTATATCAAGGTTTTGGTTGAAAAAAAATTTGATAACAATCTATAATGGTAATTTTTGGATCTAAAATCAGGCCAAATTGGCTTTTTTTTAGGAAGAGAATAGAGTGTGCATGAGAGAGTTCAACTAAATGTGATGATGATTTCAAATTGAGATGATTTTAAAAATTATAAAATTAAGAGATTGAGTGACTTAGGCATTATTATAATTGAACACAAGTGATAAGAATAAGAAATGCAAAGCTAATTGTGAAAAATACATGAAAATGGGAGTCATTGAAGCTAATTTTAGAAGTCATTTCCATTGTGATGAAACTATCACTTTATGCAAGGATGGTTGTAGAAACACCATTTATATTGTCAAAAACACCCTATAAGATAATGTAACTACCTCTCTTTTAATTAATAACCACCCTTCTATAACAAAATCACCTCTTAGGTTTCAAAAGTACCATGATGGTTGTGGAAACTAAGAGGTAGTTTTGTACCTAAAGTGGGTGGTTCTATCACCTAAGGCATAGTTTTATCACTCAAGGCCAATTTTTAAAATAGTGTATAAATTCATAGGAAGGTCATGATCAAGGGGGGAGAAAGGGGTCAAAAGAGGAATGTGGAAGGCATGGGGGGTTTAGAGATGGGGATCTCCCTATGGAGTGTAAATATGAGGTCATTGCATCATCATCAGATTTGTATCATAAATATCACACCATATAATTTTTAGGTCCATACACATATGTCTTATATATAAAGCTTAGAAATGTTACATAGGATGGTAGGGTTGGAGCGAACTACCATTAAAGTATCCTGGAAGGAATTGGCCATCTAAACTTTTAAAACTGAAAGCACCTTTTGGGAGAATATCATGAATAATAAATATGCCATTCCATCAAATTTATATTTTGTTTGAATGGCATAAAATTTGAATTATAGACCAATACATGCATACCAGGATGAAAAATATTTGTTTTGATATGTTGGTCATGCCAAGATTTTTATTTTTGGTTCTTAATCCCTTAAATATAGTATACAAGAATGCATGTTTCATCCAACTAAATTAAACCATCTAGTCGAGCCTTTAAGGATTATTCTTTATCTAATCTATCAATACATGAAATATGTAAGGAAGGTATAAGGAATTCCACTGGTAAGATTGTTTCAATGCTAAAGACAAAGTTAAAGAGAGTAATTTTCTTTAGCCTTTTATATTTGTTTCGGTAAGCCTATAAAATTATTGAAACATGATCATCCAAATTAGTATGACCAATATTTTAAACCTTGGTCAATGATTTACCAATGGCCTTGTTTAATGCTTTAGATGTACCATTAGCTTGAAAGTGACATGGTGTGATCTTATGGTGTACAATCATGAATTTAGCTAATAGGATCTATATCATTGTATTGATAAAGTGAGTGCCACAATCATTGATTAGACTTAATGGGCATCCATATCATGTGATGATATGTTTCCCTAGAAATCACATAGTGGTAGAAATATTATAATCCCATGTGGGTGTTGTTTCATCCCATCATGTGAGATAATCAATGGCAGTAATAATATAGTGCACACCACTCCATCTTATAGTAAGATGAATGGGGCCAAAAAAATCAATAGCCCAATTTTCAAATTTTTCATAAGAATACATTAGATTAAGGGGCATGTCATCCTAAGAGTTTTAGTTTACCTACCACTAATAGATATCACATCGGTGTGCATAGGTTTTGGCTTCTTTAAATAATGTGGACCACCATAATCTATCTAGTATAACCTTTATTGTCACTAAATCATTAGTATAATGTCTTTGTACAACACCCTCATGGACTTCTTGGTGATATAACAAGCAATAAGATTGCATATGAACACCAAATCTATATGTCAGATCAATAGCAAAGATATTCACCATGAAACAATGAGAGCAAAGTTGAACACACCATAACACAGATATACATGAAAAAACATCCAAGAGGTAAAAAAATCACAAATATTATTCATATAATGAGAAACTAAAAAGTACCCAATATAATCTTTCTTCCTCTAACTTCTTATTTTTTTATTACATCTTTCAATATAAACTCTTTTATTATATAGGCAAGGTAATCTATCCATTATAAATGACTTTTTTCAACCACCACATTAATGGGTCCAACCTCTCTAAAGGTCATTAATATATTTTATTCTTTATTTACACAAAGACAAACTCATGGTAAATAATAAAATTTATTATTATTTAACCAATGTAATTTAATGTTTTAAAAGGTACAAAAATAATACCACTTAATCATTAATTATTCCAATACTCCCCCTTAATGTTAAGTGGGGATACATGATGATTTTTAGGAGGTAACAACATAACAAACTTACACTCCATGAACCATACATGATGATTTTTAAGAGGTAATAATTGAAGAAAACATCATTCATCATGTCATAGTCACCTTTAAAGGTATTACACTATTTACACATAGACACCCAAAGGTATTACACTATTTAACTATAGACACCCAAAGGTATTACAATATGTAACCACAATCACATAATCACCTTTAAAGTAATTACATTATACAACTATAGATACCCAAAGGTATTACACTATGTAACCATAATTACATAGTCACCTATAAAAGATTTACACTATACATAAATAAACACCTAAAGGTTTCACACTATGTCCCCATATGCACTTTTAAAGGAATTACACTATGTTATCTTAAACCACTTAAAGTGAGTTTAGGCTAACATGATTATGAGACTACATCCCACAGTGAGAATACATCTCATAATTTCTCATGAATAATCAACCAAACATATTGGAGTCTTTTATAACATAAAGACCTCCATGCTACTATGTGGTGGGTACAATGTAGAATTTCATATGAAGTTTATTAAAATCACATAAAGTGATATATTACAATGCTTTATAATAAGAATAAGTACAAAGAAATAGAAGGAAACACATGACCCACATGGCAATTAAGAAGTGACATTATCCTATACACTCCCCCTGAATGGCAATCTCGATAAGTATAGCATTAAATGAACTTCCATAGGCTTAATTTATTGGTGTTGCATTGGATTTTTCACTAAAGTTATATAATTTTGACTATCATCAATAAATTTGGTATATAAAGAACTTCCACACAATGTTCTTCTATCATCCTTCATAGCCCTAAGGCTTCTTTAGCATCATCCACATGAAGTGTTCCAAGTAAGAGCACCTACACCAAACATAAATATATATCCAAAAGTATACTCATCATAATATGGTTAGCATCACAATAACCAACTAAATTAGAATAATTAAAGAAAAATAATATAAACCAAAATTTATATTTTCTTTTATAAATTGAAGTATTCGCTTTGCTAATTTTCATTGATCCAAGTATAGATCCTGCATGAATATAGAAGCAACACCCACATATTATGAAATATCTATCCTAATAATGGTTAGATAAATTAAAATACAAATAAGATATTTTTAAATAGGGGTTAGCTTTATTACACATGGTTTTTAGATCAAGCTTTAACACAACCTTCAATAGAAATATATGTAAGCTTGTAATCAAGCATGTTAAATTTAACAAGTAGGTTATGTGATGCACATACAATAAATTCACTAATAATTTGATAATAAGTAAACCAAATATTACATATATTATTATGAATAATTTCATATTATAATGAGTCATGAATATTTTTCCTTCCTTTTAAAGTTGACAGTAAAAGTTTACATTTTATACTAAATCAAAAAAAAATGTTTTAGAAAGCAAAATTTTAATGTAATTTATACTTGATTTTGTAATAAACACACACATTCTAGTGTGTAAACAACACTAGACACTTTAGTTTATTTCAAAAACATAAATAATTACAACAAAGGTGAATGTTGTAAGTGTTGCAAGTATCATAAACAGTGTCACAAATTACACTATTTGAATAAATTGTTGTAAAATTAATAGTAGGAGGTTTAAAATAAAATAAAATACCATTCTAATGTATTTGGAAGGTGCAAAAATCTAAATATTGACTGGTCACACAACCATCTTTGACAAAGAATATGACAAGTCAATGGTGTCAAAAGTGTCGAAAGCATTGCAAGCTTCACACGTGAGATTTTGTATGACTAATAACCAAAAATTTTAACTAATTATTTTAAAAATAATTAATTAATTTTGATCAAAAAATATATATAGGTATTGATATTTAATTTAAGGACCTGGAATCTATAAATATTTTTCAAAAAATACTAGTAAACTTCCCTTTGTCCAATACAAGACTTCACATGCAAACTATATGATTTAATTAATTTTGATTTTTTTTTTAAATAAAAAAATTAAATGCATGTAAAATAAATATTTCATGATTGTATAAATAAAAATAAATAAATATTTTGTTTTAATCTTTTTTTGAAAAATACAAGTCAACACACCCACTAAGGACTAACTTATGTCTTATGTTTAATCTTTTTGTAGTCTAATTTTTATTTTTATTTTTAAAAATAAATAAACCATAATTAAATATTGTTATAATAAAATGCAAGCATTTATTTAAAAAAAAATTTAAAAATGATTTTTAAAAAACTTAAGTGGGGTCCACTACTTGGGTGGAATAAAGTCAATTAAATAAATTTTTATTTTTAAAATACTTGCATTAAAACTTTAACATACCCATTAATTCTTTGTTGTAGCATGCTTTATATAGAATCATGGCATAGGTGGAGAGCACGGAAGGATTGCAGGAGCTCTAGACTTCCTTTTTCAGTGATCTAAAGCTTGAAAATATTTACAAATTATCATCTAAAGCTATTGGTAGACCCAGATCTATGATTTTTTAACTATAAAATAATATTTTAATACTTCTACTACTGTTATGGCATACTATGGCACCTAGGTAGAAGAAAAAATCCATATTTCCTTTTGATGCTCTTTAGGGTCTGAAAATAACTCCAACAGGCTTAAATATTATAAAAAATATGAAATCAACCTTTAAATCTCAAAAAATGATTGAGAATATATGATTTCTATTTTTTTCTTATTCCATGGCCATACAAATTAAAGCATGAAGCTTGGGAGGAGAGAAAAAAATTAAAAAATGATGTAGGAGACTACATCAAATAAAGTAAATATCAAAATTGCTTGGAAATGGCCAAACTAAGCAAATAGAAAAAACAAAACTGAGATTTACTACCCAAAATCTGATCTTTCACTAATTTTTATCTGACACATGTTAAAAAATGACATCTGGGAAGAGAGAGAAAATTTTGAAATGAGCTACAAGAGTCTAAATCAAGTGAAATAAAGGTCAAAAATGCTTTAAAAATATCAAACTAAGCCAATAGAGTGACCAAAATGAAGATTTATTGTACAATTTTTTTTTTTTAAAAGGCCATAAAATAATTTCAAGTACTGATTCACTCACTTGTTGGCTCTTTTAATGTTTGTAACACCCTGTAAGTGTTAGATCTATAACTAAAGAGCTTCAACCACCTTCATACATATTATTAATCCAAAAAACAAGAAAAATTTTAAAAAATATATTTTTTAAAAAAGTATTTTTAGCCCATTTTAAGATTCTCAGTTAGATCTATGACATGAAAAAATGCTTAAAATATGAAAAATTACATAGATCTAAAATTTGTAGGCTTTTAAGAGAGGAAAAAGTAGAATAACTCATTAAAAAAAGAAAAGCCTAAAAATTTTCATGATCATACCATGGCTTGAACAATGGATGAATCTAAGCTTGAACACAAGCTAAAAAACTTTAATCTATGATCTTTCCACTTGATCATGCATCAACTAGCTCTGATACCATGACAAAACAAAAAATATGATTGCATATAAACACCAAATCTAGATGTGATATCAATAGTAAAGACATTCACCATGAAATAATGAGAGCAAAGTTAAACACACCATAACACAAATATACATGGTAAACCTCCAAGAGGTGAGAAAACCCACAAATATTATTCATATAATGAAAAACTAATAAGTACCCAATATAGTCTTTCTTCTTCTCACTTCTTTTTTTATTACATCTTACAATATAAACTCTTTTATTGTATAGGCAAGGCAATTTTTCCATTATAAATGATTTTTTTCAACCACCACATTAATGGGTCCAACCTCTCAAAAGGTCATTTAATATATTTTACTATTTATTTACATGAGGATAAACTCATGATAAATAATAAAATATATTATTATTTAACTAATGTATTAAGGGTACATAAATAATACCACTTAATCATTAATTATTCCAATACTTGGCATACATCAACATGTTAATGTTATATTACATACCTTTTTAATACCTCATCATGTCCCAACTTATATAGGTTTCCTCCAATAAGCTATAAGGGGGAAGTACAAACAATCAAGTGTTGTTTTACTTGGGTGTTAAAGTGGTCTGGTGTTGAGCCTATTATGAGAAAAGTAGTATTTTTTCCCAATTTTTTGAGTATGTGCATAACTTAGAAAATTTGAACATAAGGTAAATCATCTTATATTACATGTTTTGGTTCACTATATTGAACACATGAGAGGTGGTATGGGTCAAAATTAGTTTTTCCTAGTTTCATGACATAGAGAACTAAAATTCTTAAAATAAAACAATCTATCAGCAAATTCATCCATGTAAAACTAGCTTATTAACCAAATACTTGATCACTTCATGATCTACATAAAAGATAAATAACATGTCCAACATGTATTGGTAAAACTTTTGTAATGCATAAACCATGGGCAGGGCCTCATAGTCTATAGTATAGTAGTTTTATTCAGCTAGTGTGAGCTTCCACGTAGTAAAGTAAATGGGATGATCAAGGTTTCCTTTGCCTAATTTGTGTTAGGATGGCACCCACTACCATGCTTGAAGCATTGACATGAACATGAAGTGGATGCATCTATTTTGGGAATTAGAGAATGGGCATAGTCACCAATTTTTCCTTTAGAGCCTCAAATGTTTGTTGGTGCATAACAGTCCATATGAATAGACCATTCTATTTGAGTAATTATTCCATTTGAGATGTTATGTTATAATAACCCCGAATGAACTTACAATAGTATCTAGTGTGACTTAAGAATGTATTGACCTCACATTGAGTGGTTGGATCTATAAGTTAGACAATGACTATAATCTTGGCTAGATCCATCAATAATCCATCTTGGCAAATGATGTGTCCTAAAAGGATTCCAAATGGCATGGAAAAGATAGAAATTTTAAGATTTAAGTAAATGTAAAGTTGACTATAGTGCTTGAGCATGAGGTAAAAATTATCATAGTGGTCATGCATAAAACCATACACAATCCAGTCATGAAGGTACACCTGAAGGAAATTATGGATTAAATCTTTGATGGCTTCCATTATAATGCATGAGAACACTGTTGATGAATTATTTAAGCTAAGTGACATAAAATTATATCAAAAATAACCCCATTCAGTTCAAAGGTTATTTTTGCCTTATCTTCTTTAGTAATTTGCACTTAGTGATAGACATAAAATCCATCAATGAAATTGTAGATCTCACATCCATTAACACCTTTCAAAATTTTATTCCTAAATGGCATTGGGAAAGGGTCAATGACACATACAAAATTGAGTTACCTATAATCCATGCAAATATAAATTTGACCATCTTTCCTGATGTTGATCACCATAAGACTAACCCACTTAGATTCATCTATGGGAGTAACAACTCTAGTGCATAACATACTATTAATTTATTCTTTAACTCTAGTGCACATATTAGGGTTCATTTGATATAATCATTTTCTCATCAGTTGAGTACCTTCAACCAAATTGATATGCATCTTTCCCAATGATGGATGCACTCCCTTCAATTTTATGTAATTCCATGGGAAAATATCTTGATATTCCCTAAAGAGTTAAAAATGTTTGTTTAACTCAATATCAAACTAGTAATTACCCACAGTGGCTATTTTAGGCATGTCTTCCATACCAATATTATGTTGAACCATTTTGAGTGGTGTAGAATATGGTTTCTACTCAAACTACATAATATCTTTGACATCATGTGCCCTATAATCTGTATGTAGATATAAGTAGGTGAATGTTGGTTTTGAGAAATTAAAACTGGTACCCTCATCAACATGATGTATGACCTTTTACTTTCCCTTCTGTATTTGTAATTGATAGGCATATCCAAATTGAGATTCAAAATCCAATAGAGTTAAGGTAGGAGTATTGAGTTATTAAAATATGTCCAAGTTATCCTTAGGTATTCCATGCATGTGATGTATGTTATCTTCAACTAGTGCATGATCTCCTACTACTACCTGACAGATTGCTTGCAAGGACAAACATAAATCAATCCATGGAGAAGAAAATGAAAATGTTGAAAGCAAACCACATGTGATATGCCACCAAGTATTTTTTCCCTTACAAATTTTTTGATGGATGTATCATACCCTATCCCAAGTGCATAGATTACCATAAAATGCATGAATCCATAAGGATTCTAGTAAAAATGTTTCTTTAATGATTCAAATGAATTCATAGCTTTTTAGATGGTCTTATGAAGAAGTAACACCATCATAACTCAAGGTGTCATGAAAATAGTTGTCATGGTGAAAGTGACAATGCATAGTGGTGCATACTTATTCCCATGTCTAAAATTTATATCAATGAGTAGACCACCATTTACCATTTTTTCCTTGAAATAAAAATTCAAGTGAATGAAAACATTCACCTTCATTAACATAATAGTATTAAAATTGATGTAAATTCTCCCTAACCTTAATTTGATAATGGAATCAAGGTGCGTGTTCTAACATCAAGGGTGGTAGACCAACAATGTGAATATTTTTATGGAATTGAGATAATTTAAAGGAGGAACTTAGGTAGCTATTAAAGACACCACAAACATGACTTGTAACAGCTTATGCTTCTTGATCTCATTTGGTCCCAATTAATACTTGTAGTGTCTGAAATGAACTGTGTGTCTTCCCATTGTAGTATGCCATCAGGATTAGGACCACAAGTTCATTCCCTTGGGTAGTGATGTTATAAATAGTGTTTATATCCTCATTAACATTGATATTTTCCATAAAGGGAGTACCTTGATTGTTACTGAGAGGGATGACCATGCATTGAGTGTCATCCTCAAAATTGATATAATGCTTCTTTAGACATAAGTCAACATTATTAACATAGCACCAAGGTCTAACCAAAAGAGTAGGAAAGTCATTAGCTTCATCAAGATTGATCATCTCAAATTCACCCTTAAATGAGACACCCAAGATATTAACTATGGCATATTTAAGAATGCATATAGGTAGTGTACAAGTCTTATTGGCCATAAATTAAACATGTGGGGAAGGTTGTAAAGTGGGGCTCCCCATTTTTCTCCAAGTATCCTTTATTATAAAATTAACCTCCATGGTAGTATCCACTAGTATATCATGGATAATATAGCCATCAATGGATGCATTTATAAGGACCCATTTGTCACATTATACATTTGGGTGGACATGAGTCTCTTAGCTATGCACATGGTTCAAATGATGATCCTCCAAATAATTTGTCATTGGTTGTCACAACCAATTATTTAGGTGGGGGATGATGTATTCACTAGTTAATAGCTTACATATCTCACAAAATTCATCATACCCTGATTTTGTGAGTACTTTAATGTTTTGCATATTTGTATGCATAGTAGTATATTTATCTTTCAATAACTCAATTTCTCCTTATAACTCTTATACCAAGGCCATTGTGTCATGAAATGCCTCTTTCTAATGTTAGGCATCTAGATAGTATTGTGCATGAGGTTATTCATGTTAAACCTTTTTAGCATGTGGATTTGAAAGAATAGTTTGAGAATGAGCACCTCTTCAAGTAGTGATAGTGATCTTAGTTCCAACTATTGGAGTCATAGGGCAAAGTTTCCACTAATTAGTTGGATTTTTAGCAAAATTTATCATTCTAGTGCCCTTATCATTTCATTATTTGGTTATAGTAGCATGAATTCTAGGCATTCTTCTAGTTGATGCTCATTTTTTAAAAAGGCACAAATAGGGTAGATTGTGCAATCATGTTGGTAGTGGTCTAAATATCCACACTTGTAACATGTCATGGGTAGAAAGTGACCACCTCCTCATCCATTTCCATATCCTTGACCTTTAAAAGATCAATTCCCACTAGTTTTCCTATGTTTTGGCTATAAAATCTTAGAAATTACCTCATGCACATGCTTCATGAATCTCATCAATGACCCAACAATCATTAGTATCATGGGTATATACACCATATATCTTATAATACAGTGACACTTTGTCTTAGGTGGCATGCTAAAGTAAAGGACAACTTCATATATCATGGTCTTCCTTGCATATTTCATAGGACTATTTTAACACAGCATGAACATTCCTTCATGGACAATTGTTCTTATTATGACCCTCTACTTCACATTCAACACACCATAGGCCACTGTAAGTGTCATGAGCATTGTTGGCCATAATATTCTCTAACTAATAAGCCATAGTAATAATTTTAGACCTCCATAAATGGGTTGATTCCAGTTTCTATATTTCTCATAGCTTTAGCATGGAGGGTAACTTCCAATGACTCATGTGGATCAATAAAGGTCTTGTGGGATAAGGCTCATCAAAAAGGAACTAATAAGTGTCTCATAAACCATTGATAATGTTGTGTTGGATTAATTTCAAATGAAATATTTGAAATAAGGGTCTCTAAATGAGCATCATATGTGTACATCCTATCAGTGAGCTCTTACTTAATATCTTTTAAAGTATAAATTCTTTGTTTCTTAAACTTGGGAATGTCAAATTATTGAATAAAATTAGTTTTGAACATCTCATAGTTTACTACAGCTTGTTGAGAATCAAACTTTTTATACCATTTATATGTGTGATCTAATAGGGTAGTGAAAAACTAAGTTGCCTTCCCTTTAGTAGAATTTATGCCCTACACCCACCAAATGAGTTCACACTTGTGAACATGTCCAAATACATTCTCAACACCTTGATACTTAAGATGATTAAGTGTCTTCTCATAGTAAATTTTAGGTACACTGGGTGGTTATAGTGGACCCTATAGTGGTGGTCCTTCAATTCCCCTCAAACCTTATGTTGAAGGTCCATCAATTCCTCTTGAGCTACCTCCTAATCCTCTTGCATATCTAGTAGAACCACCATTATTACTATCTCCCATGCCTCCTAGATAAATAAGAATAGATAAAACATTGGGTGCTAAGGGAGGTTGATTAGTTAGATTTAGGCCTGTATTTTACCCACTACTTATATTTGGTCTACCTATCATTCCAAGGTTAGCCATATGTATTAATTGCACTAGAAAGGTAAAGATGAATGGTAAATTTAGTCAGCCTTGTTGTGAAATGTTAATTTAAACCTATAATCCCAGAGTTTCTTATATGGATTCATATTTAAACTCCACATTATCAATATCATAATCTTTTATAATAATTTTATCAAACTCAAATGCATGAGTGTGCATTGTGGTGGGGGAATTATGCCTAATTAGATTGGGTTCCACAATTACCAATGTTTGTCCTATGTCTTCCATGAGCATATGTACTAGTGAAAGGCATAGATCCATGGTTAGGGAGTACTCACTATGCCTTTCCACCTTTTTTTGGATTCTCATGGCACTTCTAGTATCCTCTCATTTTCCCTTGGGATATCTACCTATCTTGGCCTTACTCCTTGCATCATCATACTTATACTTATGTAGTTCTTGTTGATTGACTTCCATGTTGAACTACCAATCCTATACCAATGTAAATTCTTTCATTACCCCACTAGTTTTTTTGCTCATGTGTGAGATAGTTTTATCTATCCATGGGGAAGTTCTCAAGTCTAGATTCAACCATAAATTTATTAAGTTCTAACGAAAATTTTCTTAGATACCTTCAGTGTGGTTCCCTTTGGAAATTGAACTATGCTTCCTTAGGATAAGAATATGTAAACATAGCATATTCTAATATGTAGTTATTTAGTGTTCCTTTACATCAAATGTCCACCACATGTGTCCAAGTAGTTCTCAACTTTGCTAAGGTTATTTGACACTCTACTAACTAGGGAGATTTTCATCCATAATTTCTCAAGTGATCTTACATGTATCCAAAATCTAAGTGTATAAATGGAAGGGTAGTTATAAAAATAAGGTTTCATATAAATAATCATATATATGTTACTTTACCCATTATCGCATATAAATTCTTGGTCTAATATATTAAATCACAAAGTTATATTCTACTATGTTAATTTAATGCTTGATGTTTTCCAAAGAGAGTCACTCAAAAATCTTTTTACCATCATGCTAACAATTAAAATGGGTCTCAACAACATAACCAAAATTTTGGGCCTTTATCCTTAGTTTTACTTGACTAATACTATTTATGTTCCTAAAGGAAATGAGGAATCCAATGAGCTAGTGTGCTGGCATAACACATGAGTAGTGACCTCGTGCACTCACCTCAAGCTTGTAGCCAAGACCAGTTCCTATTGATTATGTCATAAAGTGGTATATAAACTTAAATTTATCTATACTTAAGCACTTGGGTTAGTTAACTTTAATTTTGGTTACTATAAACATCATATTAGGGTTAACCATGTTATTCATTCCATACATTCCACATTCTTCTAATTAGTACCATAGCAACAAACTAACACATATTTTAGAATTTATAAATAAAAATAGTGATTCCATTGATTTCATTTGAAGAAGATTACAAGTATAATTCAATAAAATTTTCTCTATAGTATTCACTTTATTTATACACTCCTACATAAAACTAAGAACAGTGATGACTAGCCAAGGAATATTTTAAAAACAGAAGTCATGGCAAGCCATTATAATAGAATCCTTTTTACTCGATCCTAATGGTCCTTATATATTCTCTCTATTTTGGATATGTGTGCTTGTGTTCCTATTCTCTCATGAACCATTTCTAGATTCATGCTTGACAGATCTCCTTAGATGCTTCTGTGTGTTGCTTCATACATGTCTTCACTTCTTACGGCCTCGTCCAAGTCTTGCACTTTTTTTGAGTCTTGCATCTTTTATTTATCATTTTTTTGTGTATCCTTATCTCCCTCAAATCACTCTTCTATTCCAAGGTCCCCCTGCCTTTCTCTTCCATGCCTTTATCTTTTATGTCAAGGTCTTCTGCATTGTTCTCGCACCCTTTCTCTTCCACAGTATGGCTCCAAAACCCTTAGAATATATAAATACAAATTTTTGAGTTTAACAAAACATAATATTTTTATTTGGATGTCCTCGTATAATCATCAATTTTTTTTAAATTTAGAAGGTGCATATAGAAACATTGAGTCCAAGTTTCACAAATATTTGGCATATTGATATCAAATTAAGTGGGAATTGATATGACAATTATAAGGTGATTCATGTAAAAAAATGTCAAGTTAATGTTAAATTAAGGGGAATGGAAATTATAATTGAAATATGTTTCATGTTAAAATGTTCATTCAACATTTCTCATAAATTAGGTTGAATAGGGTCAAATTAAGAGAAAAATAAATTATAGTTTGAAGGAAATCCATGTTATAAACATAAATTCCACATTTCTCATCTATTAGGCAAAATGGGATAAAAATAGGTGGGAATAAAAATGAAAACTAGAAGATGCTTCATGTTAGAAACATATAGTCCACTTCTTATAGATTGGGAATATCAAAGTAAAATTTTGGGGAAGTGAAATGACAATAATAAGGTGCTTCATTCTATATACATAAAGTCCACTTTTCTCATATATTAGGCATAATTGGGTCAAATAATGTGGAATGAAATTGATAACTAAAAGTTGTTTCATGCCAGAAATGCCAAATCCATGTTTCTCATAGATTAGGCATACTGAGTTCAAACTAATGGGAAAGGAAATGAGATTTTTAAGGTGATTCATTCAAAAAACTTCAAATTCAATTTTCACATCCACAATTTACATGTAATAATAAACAAAGAGAAAAGAATATATTTGTTATTTTTAATATAGAACACAAGGTCATAAGCTGAATGTAATACAACACTAATCAAACATGAGTCACACAATAACATATACATATAACTTAAAGCAATAATAAAATTTAAATAAAGCATCAAACTCATTATTAGTCATTTACAGTAATATAAGAATCAAATTATAACTACTATACCTACTTAATATCTATTCACATACATAGCTAGAATAATAAAATTTGAAATCTAATTACTATTAATCATTTAATGGGATTTTATATGGAGTGTTTTAATAAAAATTCCATAATTTTATTTATCACATAATATTATATTAATCATGGAACCCACATTGTTGGAAGTAATGACAATCACATTTACATTATTATGATTTTTCAAGGTCATATAAGGGAAACTTAGAATTTTCATGTCTAGTGTAGGTTTACAAACATTACCATAATTTATTATACATTATAATTTGGGCTCAAGTCATTTTATTTTTTTACATATCTAGTTATGTATAATCAAGTTTTTTTAATCTTGGGCTTTAATCAAGTACTTTAGGTGAGAGGCATAGCTTCTAAATGTTGGTTACATATACCTATGTCGGTCTTATCATATGAGTTTCATACCTCATAGGTAATATATGGTATCTTAATTATAATTCACAATGGAATTTATCAAATTATTAATAAATGTAAGATCAAAGTAATATTTAAATTATTGTGTAAGTAAATATAATTTGCAAGTGATCAAATATGACTTTTTTACCCTATAATTATACTAAAAAGCATCTACATAAAGTTATGTAAGGATTGATGTGTGAGTGAGATGCTCTAAATGCTTAGATTCTTGCATACGTATAATATTTTTAGGATGATGTATGAGAAAATATAATGATTACACAATAAATAAGATGCACAAGCCATGTGCACAATGAAAATAAATCAAATGGAAGTTATGCATGAATGTTGAACATATGAAAAATATGTTGACACATGGAATGCATCAAAACAAGGGGAATGTATAGTGATCAAGTGATTTTTGGGGATGAAAAAATAATAATCCATAAGGGTGAAAGGAATATGATGTTATACAGACAAGGGGATAGGATCCAAGATAAATTATTCCCATATGAGTAGAAATTTGATGTGCCAATTGGTGAAAGGATGAGTTGGTAGCCATTATAAATGGGTCTAGTGAGACTTATAAATAATGGCCTTAACATATCAATATAATATGTATGTTTTAGAATAATATAGATAGTTTGTTATGGAGAAGCACTGAACTAGTGTTTGAATGAATAAATTTTTAGGTTCATGTCTAAAGATCTCTATCAAATGATCATTATAGTTTAGGATAATTTGCACTTTATATTAACATGTGTATATTATAAATATATAAGTAAATGAATGGATTATGTTTATTATTTTATTATTTATTTTTATTGGTGTATATGGATGATGTGTGGAATTATATTTATACATTTTCCTCATAACATGGGTATTGATATTTCCTATTGTGCCTTGAATGAAAACTTAGGTATTTGACCCTAAGTGATATGTTAGTGTGGTAAGGGTTGAGTGTTTTCTAATTTTTATGCTTATAATAACTTGCACAAGGGTATGTTAGGTATTAAAATATCACAACTTATTTTTAATATAGGTTGACCAATCATAATTCATTTATTACATGCCTATTATCCCTTTATAAGTATAAGAAACTTTGGTTTTCCATGCAAGAACATGACATGTATTTATGTAAAGAATACTCTACATATGTTATTAGTCACACACTTACATATACACATAATTCATTCATATTTGGGTACTAATAAGGTTCATAACCTTGAAATTTTGATTAAAATGTTAAAGGTCTTGTATCTTGTTCTTATAATATATCTCGATAATCACTTATTATGAAATTCTCTCTAAAAATTCATAGTAATAAAAGTTATTAGTAAAACCTATTTAATAATCAAGGAAATTATATATTTAAATTAAACCTAAAATTTTTTATAATTTGAATTCTTATATTAATGGAATATATAATATTACATGATTCTTAATATTTAAGATAAAATTTAAAAGTTGATTCACTTTTAAAACATAATAAGAAAATAATTTATCCTTCATTACCAATATATTTGCTTGTTAATATTTATTTCATTTAATAAGTACACAAGGTCAATAGACACTACACTAAACCAATAAAATGTCACAACTCAAAAAAATGAATACAAAATTCTAAACTTTTTAAGGTTATGAATTGTTTTTTACAATAAGTAATTCTTGCTTTAACTTCAAATAATTAAAATAAACTTCCAATTTTAATCACTTAATCTATTATTGCCTTAGATTAAAAAAAGGAATGCATGTGAACCTCATACAGTCCAAATTGGTTACCAAACTAAATATTGCATAAGCATATCATAGCCAATTGGTCTAAGTAAGGAAACTGAAACAAGGCTAACAACATATAATGATAAACACTTTATTTAAAGAGTAAACATGACCTATATCTTTTTGGCCATCATTTATTTTTGGTATTGATTTAGATGTCATAACACCTTTGAATAAATGTGCTTTAAGTCACTATGACCACCCTATAATTCAAAACAAGATTATTAATATTTTCCATGCACTCTCTATGTTTCCATACAAAATGTCCTTGCACATGCAATAAATCATTATTGTTCATAATTTACTTAAAATGTATTAAGAAGGAAGATACAAGAATTTTACCAAATAATGCATTCCTTTTCAAGAAATTAACTTCCTATGATTATTAAAATAAAACACCTTTGTTCCATTTTACATAACTCCAATTTACCTTGAAACAAAAAAATATATATAACAAATAAATATAGATTCACCACTTAATTCTAGTTGGCTATAAATAGATTTGTTTTTTCCACTATGAAATTTGAGATGAGCCTCTCATTAATATAATCTTAAAAACCCTAATAGAACCTTATATGTCTAAATCATATAATTATCATTGTATCCAATTATAATGATCTCAAGTATAACTAATATAATTCTATCCAAGTGAGTTATCAAATTATCAATATCATATAATATTCTAAAATAATTATATTCAAAACAACGTAAACAAATCATTATTTTATTCCTTGATTATAAAAAATACCGACTATGTCAAAATAAAATAAGTCCATCTTTGATGTCCCTTAAAATATTACTAAATAAGAACATGATTTAATTATCCCAACTACTAATTATAATATATTATTAATTAATATAAAATAATCAGTCAAACTTATTACACACCTAAGAGGTAAAAAAAAGCATAAAAATTATTTTATTCCAAAATACATGATTGAAATTCTCAATTTTTGAAATAATAGTTTTTTTATCCAAGTTATCACCTCAACATATTGAGTAAATTTTTCTGAGTGATATTTGCATGACAACCATATATTGAAACAAACTCCAAATCAATTACCAAATAAGAATCATATCTTAAAACAAAGAATTTGTATTAACAATCCTATGATAAAGTAATCCCTTCAAAACTGCTTCAAAAAGAGATAATTTTATGTAATAAACTTATAAAACTTCCACATTTTTTATCAAGGTTTGTTTAGTACTTAAATTCAAATAAGAATGAATTATACTTGAAAAAAAATAAAAAAATTCAAACTATTCATTTGTTTCACAATTTAAAAAGTGACTAAGCAATTTAAAGAAAACATACAAATATGTATAGTGTAGTAAGGATATTGTAAAACTCATGTATTATTTGAGCCTAAAAATATCCAACTTATATAATACTTCATACATGAAGACAAGATAAAAACTATTAATTTCCATGTCTTTATTGAAAAAAAATCTAATGAGTTAAACTTTACACATAATTTACATATATATCTTTCATTATCATATCAGTATGTATGTACACAATATTTTTAAACTTTATCATTTACTAACACTTTCTCTCTTGCATTAATTTATCAAGTTTCAATATCTCTAAGTTCATGACTTAAAATGTGCACTAGTAAAGGGGTGGGTAGATCTATGGTGTTTCATGACAGACATTATTGATTATCTATCATTCCTATATCCATTCTAGATTACCCAGATTTGATCACTAAGCTATATCCTTCTATCTTACATCCTCTAACTAATCAAGACCTATATTTTTTTATCATATCATCATGATTCAATGTAGTTATAATCATTATCCATCCCATACCAAATACATTGATTAGATTGATGTAGTCCCAAACATTTTGGTGCATGATTCACAACTAAATCGATTTGGATAACATAGTTCAAGGTTAGTCAGCATGATTCAAACTAAATTAAGCTAGTATATGGCATCATATAAATATAAAGGATGTATTAGGACCATTCATCACTATAAATACAAGTCATAATTTCAACCTAATAAGGGAGGAACATTCATTTTCAATTTTTATTACTTATACTTTTTCCCTAAGTCTACATTTGGAGGACTTGTTGATTAGATCTTATCTTGGAGGGAAAAACTTGACTTGTGGAATCTTGGATACAATAAGAGTAATTTTAGCATAGATATTGATTAATCCATTGATATTATTACAACCACAACAATATATTCCAAAGCACCATTGGCCAAGGGGGAAATTGAGGTTTGACATGTATTATTCAAGGTAGGTATATTCTAACCCTAATTCTTTCCTTTTGATAGATATAAGTTCTATAATTTCTTGGTATATTTATGTATCCTTGTTTTAATTCTCTCTACACTTTAACTTAGAGTGGTTATAATATATTTAAAATTTTCATTTATCCATCTTAGGTAGCCTAGGCACCCACTTGCTTATTATGGCTCCTTACCAAATTTAATGTGTTTCTAACCCTTCCCCTTACATTACTTAATTATGATATTTTATTAATTTATAAATAGAGACCTAGTTGGGGACATTTCATTATTTTTATTATGTAGATAATTTGGAATCCTTTCTCTCGACAATGTGTTGGAGGTATTCCCCTTGCTAGGTTTAATGGATCCATTGGTCATATTCCAATTACATAAGTAGCAATAGTCTCTACTTGATTTCCCTTGTTCAAGTTTGGATCTTTAGAGAGGATAATTGTAGGTTAATCATAGCTCATTACACACATTCTGGTGAACTTGACATGAAATTAACCATTGCTTTCACCTATGTAATGAATTGTATTAAATAGTTTGATCCATTTCAAAAAAAAATTAGCAAGCTATATCAAATAGGTTAATAAAACTCAGCCATAATTTTTACCCATAGAAAACTATATCAAACAATGCAACATAGTTTTATTTATATGTATTTCAAAATAACTATTTCGACCAAAGTGACAACTTTATATCCATATCTACATTTTATCTTTTCCTACCAACTATATTGATCCAATTGATATAGTTATATCTCTACTTAAATTTTTTATTAAACTGTATAAATTTACTCAATATAATCCTATATTTTCATTTTTGTTAATCTTTAGCTTTACTTCCATCCACTTACATAAAATTATCTAATTTATCTTTGTATTTACAATTTTACTTATTTTTAAAAGTATTTACCGTCAATTGCATTTATCTGTTCAATCTAGTTATGTACTTTATTTTATTTTTGATAAACTATATCAACCTACTCAACTTAGTTTTATAAATGTAATTATTTTTAATCAATTGATTGAGCCTATTAGATTTATTCATCTACCTCTCTCTATAATTCTGATTTCCATAGACTCTATTGATCTACTTGATACATTTTCGTAGTGTCTATGTAATAGCATCAACCAACACTAATACAATTCTATTTATTTTATTTTTCAAGCATAATCAAGGTGAATTAAATTTTCCTTTAAAAATAGAATCATGCATTTTATTTCAACTTGAATTCCTATTTATTTCAATTCATTAAATGTTTAAAATTGGTTTCAAGCTTGATTTCTTACATTTATTTGGCTTTTTATAGAAACTATGTTCTAGCAGTTTTAAAAATACTTAGCTACTATCATGAGGGATGCACAGTGTTTTATTTACAATATTTTTATATTATTTATAGACATCATGGCATCAGGGGATTTCCCCGATACTCATATCCATATTATAGAGCTCAACACAAACTTTAGTTTGTATGTGACTCATGACATATCATAAATGCTTATGATTCCTTTTTTATTGAATTTTAGGAATCCATCCATCCATCTAATTTTGTATTGCATTGATTAGTGGTTAGCATTAGGAAGTTACTCTTAGTTTATCATCAATATTATGTCTAATGTTCTATGGGCATGGTACTTTGTCCATAGTCACTCTAAACTTTGGGCTGAAACTATTTTAACAAATGAGTTGGTATCTATGAGAGCCTAAAAATTAGTCAAATCCTTTAATACATCTACCGAATCTTCTTTTTGTAAAAATAGCTAGAAAAAATAGAAATTTGTTGCTTTCTATTATGTTCTATATTATCTATTACATTGGCCATCATCAATGGATGGTATGTTTAATTACGTAATATATAGATGTAATCAGGTAACTATATCAACAATGGACAATATATTTTTATGTTGTGTGTTGTAACTACATAATCCATTATCGATATAGTTACCTATTTTTGTAGACTGCATCAACCAAATCGATATAGTTTCTTATGTTTTCATCCTTGATTTATCAAATAGCTTGACATAATATATTTTTATTACATCTTATCCCACTACCTTTGCATCTATATCGAATAGATCAATATAGTTAAGTTTTAGCCTATCTTTCTCAGACCTTTATCTTACATACTACATCAAACAACTCAACCTAGTCTATTTATTATTATTTTCAATCCTCTTAAAATAAACCATATCAACAAACTCAATAAATTATAATTATCTTTGGTTTATGTAATTGAATCGAGCAGTTCAATACATTTCATTTCTAGATTATATCTTAACTTTTCCATTAGACTACACATTGTTTGATACAGTCTATTTCACCAATGTCTTGGTTGAAAAACTACATCAAATAATTTGATATAGTTTTAACTATTCTACCTCACTGAGTTAGTTAATACAATTAGTTTTTCTATATTTTATTTCCTTTGGCTATCCAAATTTAGTTCCCACTCTAACCTTCCATAATGTAGTACATATTTTATGATTATAAATAAAGAACACAACATGATATGATGTATTTGACTAACTCCCATAAATCTCCCAAATCTCATTTTTATTATCAATAACCAAGATAAAATCAATATTCACATTACTACTAGAACAACATATTAAAATCCAATCCATATTACTCAACCTCTTGATCATTTTTACTTTCCTCCATACGTGTCTATTATTGAGGATGAAAGTGACCTTAAGTATATGACCAAAATGATACTTGTAATTAATGTCAACCCTCAACATTGGTACAAGTATCCTATGGTGATTTATAATATTTTGATGGGACCCCATATAATATGTCCCCCTTCACCTGCACATACCATTTCTATAGGATTTTGTAAAAATAAATACATGACATCTCCCCTTCCTTATTCTTCCACTATGCATTATATAGCCACTAATATGACATGTCTTTCTTCTAGTAGACCTAATCAAACCACTCAATTTAATACTCATGCCAATACCACCACTAATTCATCTCAAGCTACCTCTACTAGTCAACAAACTCTCAATACTAATCAAATATTTTTACAAACCATGAATTAAATGGATACATTAAAAACTAACAATGCCAATCAAATTATGCAAATGTAAAATCAAATATTTAAATTTCAAAGTTATCCTCAAAATAATCAATGGTGACTACAAAACCCAAATGCCCCCCAATGCACCCACACACCCCATACTTAGAGATGCATAGGGTAATATTATTCCTCAACCCCGACTTCTTATTAAAGTTATAAAACATATAAAAGATTTAACCTTAATTCTTCAAATATAAAACATATGCATAAGTGGTATCTCTCATACTATCACCTATAATGAATCTACTAATATTGATTTGCATTTGAAATGTTTTGGTAACCTTTACAAATATTAGATTAATTTAATACTTTCATTGCTACCAAATTCCTATCCAAAATATTTTTAGGTGATGTTCTATATTGGTACAATCAAATTAATTCAAATATTATATATAGCTTAGAATTTTTAGTTAATGTCTTGGTTTAGGAATTTAAAACTAATGATATTCCTAAAAATAATTTGGCCCATTTCATTAACTATAAATAGGTAAGATCTAAAACTACCCAAACTTTCATTAAATATTGGAAATACTTCTCTAAAAAACCTTGACATAACATTTTAGAATAAACCCTCTTCCATTTATTTATTAATGTTCTCCATCCTAAAATCCAATATAGAGTTAGGACTCTCTCTCCAAAATCTTTAGAAGAAGAACTTGATCAAGATAAATGCCACGATTTCCTCATAATATAGTTTGAGCCTTCCCAACGTACCTTAGGAACTCATATACTTATGAGAAATAAACATGATATTAATGATGGTATTATGAATACTTATGATTTGATACATACCACTCATGTTATTCTTCCCAGTGACTCCAACAAGGCAACTATTTCCCAACATTTCACGTAAATTCCCTCCCAGCCTCTTCCCTCTTTGTCATCATATGTAGATAATGTTTATGTTCACAAAACTCTTTCAATATCATAAATTCAAAATGTATCCAAAAATATTTAGCAATAGAACTTGACACTACTTACCCTATCAAACACTGGTATGATCCACATAAGTTTTGTTGGTATCATGTAAGTTAGGGGACATTCTCATGAAATATGTAGGTAACTTAGGAACTTCATGATTAAATTTATTCTTGGTCCCAATTTTGATAATGAAACTATGGTTCATGAATGTCAAAAATCCTATGACAAGGCATATAAATCCCATGACTCCAAAATTAAGCATGATGCTCTCAATCAATCTAATTTTCACCTTGACATATATAAAGGCCCCCTTCCAAATCATCAACTTCCTAATACTCAACCCCTTTCCTCTAATGTTCTTGAAACCTTAGTTGATATTCATTTATTAACCAATAATGAAAATATGGTCAACATGAACAATAGGATACACTCTCTTACGTCAATCCTTATAAACATTATACTTACAATAACTTTCCCACTTATTGAACTATTGAAGACACATGTCCATCTCATTTTACAACTATTGAGTATATAAAATTTTATTTCAAATCATCTCTTGTGACTATATCAACCAACTTTATATGGTCATACTTACTCCCAATAGTTAAAACTACATTAGAAACTTTGATTTCATTTGATAATCATATCCCAACTATATCGGCCAAATCAATATAATGTGTTATTTTTCATCCCTCTATTTCTACTACATCAGCTAGCCCAATACATTCTGCTAAAATCAAACACACTACATTTACAAACTCAATGTCATTTATTTATATTCCTTATTATGTTACTACTAAATAAACCAAATTGATATAAGATAATATTCATATACGCAAACTAAATACATTGACCTAATCGATGCCTTTTATTTCTATTCATATTTATGTTATTACATTGAACCTCTCAATGGTGTCTGATCCACCTAGTCAAACTCCATCATCCAAATCAAACCAGCATAGTTTAGTTCTATTTAAATATACTTATACTCTTCCATACTCTAAATTAATTTAGCATTATGTACTTTTATCTCAATTTGGTTTTATATCTTCAGGATATGATGCATGAGATCCCATCGCATAACTATCTCACTTCATTTTCAAATTATTTTTCTTGAACTCATGAAGACTTATCCTTATCATCATAATTTATTAATTAAAATTATATTTTTTATATTAATATCCCTCTACCTCCAACTGTAGGTAAAAAATCCACCTTGTTTAGGTTTGAGGATAGTATTCTCCAATAATGTGAATAAATTTCCATACAATTCAAAGCAACTATGGATGTTCCTCTTTCACTTAAATTTTTTATTGATTCTATGATTCTGGATGAAATATTACTTTGTGAAAATGATCACCCTTTATTCATTGGTTTAAAAATGGATGACATATATTTAAAAAGTGCTTTGTTGGATTAAAGATCAAGCACCTGTGTCATTTCTCTTAACTTCATTAAGATTCTTGGATACTCTGAATGCAACCTTAAATTTACCCAAAGTACATGCCAAGGCTATGATTGAAGACAAATTCCTCCCCTTGGTTGTGTTTATATACCCATCATGGTCACTTCCATCATGATTAGATTTAATTTCATGGTTTTTAATTTACCATTATCCTATAACATTTTACTTAGATGATCCTAGACACATCACATGGGATCCATTGCCTATTTTATATGTGAGTGTGTCAAATTTCCCCATAATTGTAAAATATATAAGATTCAAGGGGAAATCCTTAGATTATTTAATAATTAAGAGATCATCGTGTTTCTAAAATACCTACCCTTGAGCCTTTTCCTATCATCTCCTTCATGAATATCAATGATTTAACTATCTCATCAATTCTAATCATAGTTACAATGGAGACCCTAAACTTGTGGGAAACATACCCCCTAACCTTTTAGATTCTAATGATGATGAGACCGATTATATTAGTGTTAAGATAAAAACCTTAGATATCCATTCTATTATTATAACTTAATTACCTCTTTTGTGACCTCATTCTCACTATAAAATCCTCACTTAAATAATTAGACCAATAAAATAATTGATTCATTTTAAATTGATATCCATACACTTTATTAAGATGATGAATATTTTATATATATCCCATTCCTATATAGTTATGTTCAAGCTAAGGAGGCATAAATTCTCCACTTTTAATATTTTGTACAACATTCTTATGATTCTAATTTACATGTACATACCATTCATTTAGTAGATGTAATTCATTATCCTTCTACTACATCTAACATTATTTCATCTTCCATTGATGATCATATGTCTAAGATGGAGCATGGACCAGCCTATTCTCATTATATTATATTCACCTATAATCCTCTTAAGAGTATGCTCCTAGATCATGACATAGTGGGACCATACCAGATCGCTAGATTTTTTAATCCTTCAAGCAACCTTTCTCCCAATATCATCCACATTACTTAGACCACACCATGGTTATCTCTTACAGCTATAATGCTTAATTAAGATCCTAATAATATATGCATGGACCATAATTATCTATTTGATGTGGTATTTCCCATGCCAAAGCCTAATTATCCACCTAGACAATGGAAAACTAAGACATATTATGAATTTCACAAGATAGCTAATCATTGGGCCAAATATTATTAATCATACCAAAGATTCTTAACATAACATTAGACATAGAATTCTATTCCTACCACATATAGTATATCTATTGAGTTATCTAATCATAGGAACACATATTATTTCGATGGCATGATTATGCATACTTCAATACACTACCAAAAACTTTGACACTATATTGAAGTGACTCATCCTAACACAACATGTCCCTCTAGTGATAACATCCTTCCACATCATAATAAATCTCTAGAGTACATTCCAAATCAAAATGAAGTTTATTTACTCTGGAATCAATGTGATACACACCATATAGATAAATTTAGAGCAGTCCAAGATTATTTCCATGATTTTCCATGACCTACACCTTCACCTTCATAATAGGGTTATTAGTATCATTCTCAAACCAAGTCACAACCTTCTTCTATACCCACACATTCATGTATATCAAAGGATATCAGCAATACCCTAGTGTAGGTTCTATGCATTGATTATCCCTTGCAGGAAGACCCATGTCCTTCTCCTTATTCATCCCATACTCATACCTCTTCTATATAGCTTATACAGTAGGAAGTCCTTACACAAATCTCTACATAGATAGATGAGACCATAATCAAAGCTATATATTAGTTACAATAGGACATATCTAATGTTATTGATGATGTATGTACATATATATATCAACATTTGTGAGCACATGTTTGGGTGACATTCCATATTTTTATTCACATTATCATCTAATTGGACTTGATATTTACATTTCATTATGAGATTTGGTGATGCCTTTTTATTTATATATCATTTATCTCATGGTTATCTTTCATTTTCAACACTTTATTTTTCCACCTTTACTTTACATTTTGATTATTTGTGTTATTTCTTCATTCATCTCACTTAAGTTCAACCTTTTTTATAAAATTAAAACTTGGTTAACACCTTTAGATCTTATTTTATTATGTTTTTATTTCATTTCTTAGTGATAATTTTAGTATCTATGTTTTAGATTGAGGTAAAAATAGGTTTTGAAGGGGCCCCAAAACCCTGTAACAGAGAGAAAAATAAAGAACGTCTAAGCCCACAGGCAACACCTAAAAAACACTACAAAGAAGTAGCAAAAATAGGTTTTAAATGGACCTGAAACCTTTAGAGACGCATCCGATCAAAACCCAAAAACAGAAATCTGGTAGCACAACATACAAAAGATAACAAAAGGAGAACAAATATCAGTACCAGTTTCTAAACCAACAAGAAGGACCAGATTATTCATCTAATTCCAGTATCAAGTTCATGGCTTCTTTTCCTTTCAAAGCAGTTTCCTGGGTGGTAGCCTCCAGCAAAGCTCCTTTTTGTGTATCTTTCTTTCTGGAGCTTTGCCTTGTCCTTTTACTGGGACCCTCTAGTGCTTTGGTCTCCTCATTGGCTCGTTTACCTATATTGATAGCAGCTGCACAAATGTTGGATGTTACTTCCTCCATTTTCTTTCTATTGTCCTTTATTAGTTCTCGAAGGTTGTTTTCATAATCTTTGAGCTTGACAGGGATCTTGCTTAACTAATTTTCCATGTTGTTTACTTTGTTCCAAGCAGCTTTCAGAGAATCTTCCAAAGTTTCCACTTTTCTCTTGAGATCAATGATCTCCCTACACAACCAGGAATCAAATTGGGAAAAAGACTCAGCTTTACAGTTAACCCAGGTCATAGGAATGTGTGTTTCATCATTCTGATTCTTCCCTCTCCAATCCTCAGACTTTTTATTGGGGCTATTCCTGGCTTCTTCAAAGAAATCTTCTTGACTCTTTTGTTCCCGCTCATTGATTCCAATTTGAATTTCCATATCCATATTTTGAATATCATCCTAGACAGAAATTTCCTTTTCATTCTTAGAAGTTGGGTCCTCAATAGGATCTTCTTGGACAAATTCATCCTCCGACACTTTCTGGTTTTCCTCCATCTCTTCTGTTCTAATAGCAGAATCCTCCTCTGTATTGACGTTATCTTTTTCAATTTCCTCAGATCCTTCTTCATCATTACTAGAGTTGGTGTCCCAGCTCTCAGTTCCTTCTTCTTCCTCTAGTTTTTCCTCCTCGGGATCTTCAATTCTCTCCCGACCCCTTTCTTCTTCTACAATCTATTTATTAGGACTAGGGGTCTTAATTTTGCCTCTCCTACTTACATTTTCATTCTTTTTATTTCCTGGCAACTTATTTTTCCCCTGTTTGGGATACTTAACCAGTGCCCTATTCTTGCAATAGCCTTCAATAAGCAGAATAAGGCCTTCGTGAAGAATAGGGCGCATATCCTTTTTCCTATGAGCATATAGGCTTTGGATCAGGGAGTAGCGAAGATAGAAAGGGAAAGACAAGCTAACCTTATGCCTGAAGTGGTTGAGGAAGACAAAATGGAACTTATGCACTCGTTTGCTTCTTTCGTCCAGGATGAAGTACTCCCTTATATAGCTTAGGACGTCCCTCCATATCCCTTTAATCTGGTCCAGCTCATAGAAATCCCCATTTTTGACCAGCTTCTGCTCCTCCTCATCCATTTTGGGGAACTTACAAAAGGCCTCGTTTGAAATGCTGGTCTACTTGGAAAATTTGAGTCCTTCCATTGGCAACCCTGTAACCTCAGCAAGAAAATCCTCTGTTAAGTTTACAGTTATACCATGCAAGGTGACCCTGTCATCAGACCAATTTTTGAAAAAGGCCGTCGTGATATGCGGTTTAGAGCCATGGAGTCTTTCCATGTAGCTCATTACTTTTCCTTTCTGTAGAATTTTATAGACTTGATGTTTCTCTCTCCATTCTGCACAGCTCTTGGGCTCCTGTTTATGGGGTTCTCCCTTCCTTTCACGCGCCATACTCATTTTCTTTGAATCCCAATTTTAGTATCTATGTTTATTCCCCCTCTTTTTAGGATAATCACTACTTTCATAAGTACTTGTGTTATATCTTTTATAAGATGATATAGCCTCCTAGTGACTTGGATACACTAAACATAGCCCATGCCACTTTCATTACACTATATTACATGTTTGTGATTAGCTACACGTATACCCATCTTTTATGCCACTTATTACATGAAAAAATCTTCTATGATCCTTATATTCCCTTTTGAATTCTATTTATTTGAGGCATACACCAGTCAATTATGAGATTGTACACTTACTTATGGGAAATTTTAGGAATGTTTTGACACCATGGTCCTCGGTACTTTTCTCTAGAAACTAAGTGTTTGTTATCTTGTGTTTATCACTTATTTCACTCATTATTATTTGTCCAAATTTGTACGGAGGAAGAATAGAAAAAACATAATAAAAAATCAAAATCCATATCAAAATAGAAATAAAAGGAAATAATAAAATGGTAAAATATAATCTTAAAAAGTATGATCACACTAAAACATGTGATCTTCTTTTGTCACATATGTTATTTTATTTGAAGCTCTAACTCCATAGGTAGCCTCAAAATAGATTCAAAGTCCATTGGGGCATGGTAGACTATTAAATTGGGGTAGGTGGTCTCATTATAATATATTATCTAGTACCACCTACTTTCTCACATAAGTACCCAATCTTCACAACATATTCATGGCTCTATAAGGGGTCATGAGGAATGGGGAATAATTCATTAGAAGGTAGGACCATTTTAATGCTTATGCATCAAAATCCTCTCATAGAATGATCTATGTACTTCACTTGTTATTCCAATATTTGTGTTTTCTAGTTGAAGTGATTAGGTCCTTGATGTCAATAATTTTTAGAATTTGCATACTTATCTAGTGTGTCTCATCATTGTTAAAGATTTCCACATCACCCATATGGTACCTCACATTCCTTCTTCACCTCCTATTATCCTTGATATTCCCCTTGATAGATATCACTTATAGTTTATCATACCCTGGATCATATTTTTACACCTTATGGTATTCCCTTTGTGAGTTAAAGTTTAAGACCTTGGATAGGACCATGCTTTCCTCAAAAATATTAACCTCACCACACCTCTTAGATTAGTTTTTTGAGTTTAAATTTAAGACCTCAAATAGGACCAAGATTTATTCATAAACATATTTACACCACTTTATTTCCATCATTCACATGTCATTAGATGGTCATACATTCTTACATCACATGTTAACACAAGCACTAAGATTTAATTTTTTCACTCATATAAAGATTATCTATGTTTTCATTTGATTATTTATTACTTTTAGTTTATGTTATGTATCATTTAATTATTATCCCATTTACATCTCTTTTTGAAATTTACCATTTCATGATTTCATTTACTTACAATGTTTTACATATTTCATCTTTTGTGATGTGTTTTACATTCATATTTACCATTTATTTTTGTTTTTAAATTTTATGTGTACTTTCAAATCCTTGTCATTTTACATTTGTCATTATTTTTAAACCATACATTTATTCACATTTTCTAGAAAATAATAAAACATACATCATACATTTTTCCATAACATAAGAAACCATAATCACATGTGACAGAAAGAAATTACATCCAAAAATAAAATTCATGAGTCATACTAATATCTCTCTCTCTCTCTATATATATATATATGGCTCTAAAAAATTATATACATCACGATACACAATGATCCATAATAAAAAAATAGATCTAAGATTGAGGTCCATCGTGAGGATGTGATACACTAACCATAAAGTCTTGAGACTAATCTCTCTATATAATCTATTTTAGTTATTATGTCAATGATTGTATGCCATCCACTTATCCCTATAAATTGGCCACCAAGGCTTGTAATATTCAAACCTAGATGGTTGTATCTAAATGATAAGTTCTCTCCCTAGGTAGCACTTGACACACATAAAACAATCCCTACCCAACTCATAGAGGTACTATAGCTTGAGTTCCATCTAATAATCTATGTATCATTCAATAAACCTCCCTAAACAACATAAACTACTTAAAATAAACTTGGGCTAAATTCATCAATAGAACTGATCAACTACATAGTATTGCATTGTGATAACATGTGATCCAAAATTTCATGGTGGGCAGTCTCCACCATAGTCCTCCATCAAGCTTATTTTACCAAATAATCTTCAAAATGTAAACCAAAATAACATTATCACACATCTATCTAGGATATATCTCTATATATAAAAGTATAATGTAAGTAATAAACATAACACATTTTACTCACCCATAATAGCATCATCGGCTTAGCTACCTAAGACCTCATGGGTGTCATGCCTCTAAGGATTCATAAATCCTATACACTTCCCTTGCTAAATAACATAATCATCTCACACTTGACTATGTATCTTTCACACTATCATCTAGCTAATAATTGTCTGAGTTGTAGGAAACCCCATTTACATCTATGATGGTAGTTGTGGTCATGGATAATCCTATACCCATCAATGGCTCAATATTCATATAGATGGTTTTGTTAGTGCCTTCTAATGCTACATAGTGACTACTAGTATCACTCCTCTTCCTCTTCTAATGGGTCATCCTCGCTACCACTCCCAAAACCATCTCACCATCCTAGGATGATGAGGCCATATTCTTGGTGCCACAACCAATACCCTTATACCTCCCACACCATTTTTCTCCCTCACATGTTGATCCAAATATGTTAGAACCAAAATAGGTGCTTTTGAGTATGGTATTCCAAATTAACATGGTACATGATGACACGGCTAAGGATCTATCCACCATGGATAGTTCCCAATGATCCTCACCCATGTGTGTGCCTACACAATGGATGTCTATGATGGTTAGGCATCCATAGTACCCACATATAGTTTATAAATTATTTTTCCATGTTACATTATCTACAATGCAGGATCATGAGTAATGGGTCATATAAATTGATCATGTTCCCTCTTTTGTACTCATGGGATGGCATCATCCATGATATGGGGTAACCCTTTTGGTATATAGATAGTGAAACTCTCATAAATCTATCTCCAAAAAATAATCATAGGCCCCATAGTCTTTTGGCATCTCGATAAAATGCCAGACAAATTATGTACAAACTACACCCAAATCACTAGACCTAAATCATATAATATCCCATTATCTGACATAAATTGACATAATTATATAATATATAGAAGCATTCTCCCATCTAACTTATGAAAGATCACTCAAGCTTTCATAATTATAATAATCACCTTCTAGATATCCAAAATGTCCAATACATATACATAAAATAAGTTGACACATAATAGTTACTCATCATATATTTATAAGTATGTAGCCCACACAGCTAAGGCCTTGCTCTCATCAAAGGAATATGAAGTATCTCACACCAATAGAGTAACAAAAATAGGTAGACCCAAGATAACATGGGCATCTTCCAAGGTTATTGTCACCTCAATAGTATCCCTATCCAGCACCCACCTGAAGGCATTACTTAGTCTCTCACATGATCCTAATAACATGGAAACTAAATCTACACTAAGCAGGATCGATCTCATCTCCATAATCCCACCAAATCCAAGTGTAGTTATTTGAGCTTGATCGATTATTGCTAACTACTCTAATAGATCTGGTAGCCACATAACATCCAACAGTCTCTAAAGCTCTAATGCCTATTTAAAATATCAAAAAATAAAACAAAAATTAGATTTATATCCAAAAATAGACATATAATAGATAAAAAAACAATAAACTTTATCATTTTTCAAATTTATTAATCTATCAGCCATGTGTCATACTACATTGGCAATTTTATTTTTAGCACTATATCAACCATGTACCATACTACATCAAACAACTATATATTAGCACTATGTTGACCATGTCCTACTATATCAACCATTTTCCTATACTACATTAGCCAATACACATTCCATTGGCCATCTTATTCAATTTTTATATGCCATCATCCATATGATTAACTACATTAGTTAGGCACACTTCTGATTATATCGAGTATAATACATGTTATCAACCATTATAATAATTTTATATTACATTAGCCACATTCCAAAACATTGGATAAAATGGTTCAACTACATCAAAAAACCTATATTATATCATCTAACATAAATTCTCCTTGATTTCTAACTATATTAACCTAGCTAATACTATTCATACTACGCAGTAATTTTTCACTAGGCCATAATAAATGCCCTTGACCTACATTTTGAATTTTTATTTCTTACCCATTTCCTATCCTATTTTTATCTCTACACTTATGCTTATTGGGAAAATTTTGACTATATGGATTTTCCCCAATGCCTAATTTTCCCAATCTACTCCATTTTTGTTCAAAATGAGAAAAATTAAAAATTAAATCATCTTGTACATGTACCACACCAGCTCTAACTAGGATACATCCACTAGCTCATCAACTTCCTCATGTGCAATCCATTATCTCTCAATTCTCTATATTTGGATATATAGAGCTTTGGTTTTCCAAAATATAAAATTCCCAAATGGATATTAATTTATCCTTTTATAGTAATTTTTTGGAATTTTTCAATCTCTAATTATTTACTAATAAATTTCATATTTTGATCATATATTTATTTATTAGGTCCTTATCACAAACCAAAAGAAACCTTAGAATATTGATGAGATAAATATTTTTCATTGCTAATAGAATATTTTTGTAAAAAAATCAAAATTTCTCTTTATTTTTTAGTCCATCTCTTGCTTTGCATATTGGGTGCCAATCATCATCTCTTACACATGAAATATTTTTTCAAGAGTAAAAAGATAAGTGAAGGTATGTATTTATAATTTATTTACTTTTATTTATTTTCTAATTTATATTATGTATAGTTGTCTCAATTGTTGTGTTTCTATGTTCTTTCCCAAAGTAACATCCCATGTTACACTCTAATGACACATGATCAGCTTCAGATGGGGCATATATATACACACAATATTTTTAAATTTTATCATTTACTAATTTTTTTTACTTGACATAACCTATCAAGATTCAATCTCTCTGAGTGCATGCCTTAAAAATTTCACCCAAAAATGGATGGTCAGACTGATGGTTCTTTATGAGAGACATTGTTGATTATCTACCATTTTTACATCCATTCTAGCTTCCCCATATTTGATCCCCTAAGCTGTCACCTTTCATAGTTCATCCTATAATTAATCAAGACCTATATTTTCCTAATTTATTACACTGATTCAATGTAGTTATAACCATTATCCATCCCATCCCATCTACATCAATCAGATCATTGTAGTCCTAAATTTTTAGGTGCAAGCCTTGTAATTAGGGTAGCCTAACCAACATAGTTTGAGGCTATTCACCCAATTCATACTAATCAATATATACAATATCATAGGATAAATATATATGATGGATTAGTACCATTCATCACTATTTTCAATCTAATAAGGGAGGAACATTCTTTTTCATTTGATATCGCTCACACTTCTTCCCTAAGTCTGCATTTGGAGGAGTTGTTGCTTAGATATTATCTTAGAGGAAAAAACTTGTCTTGTGTAATCTTGATTGAAAAATGATGAGTAATTTTAGACTAGATCTTGATTGAGCCATTGAGATCCTTACAACCACAACAAATTATTGTAAAGTAACATTGGCCAAGGGGGAGATTGAGGCTTAATAAGTCTTGTTCAAAGTAATTATATTATATCCCTAGATATTTATTTTTGATAGATATAAGTTGCATAATTTCTTTGTTAATGAATGTATATTTCCTTTTTTTAATTATCTCTACACTTAAAATTAGTGTGGCTATAGTATTATTCAAGATTTTCATTTATCCATCTTAGGTAGTATAGGCCCCCATTTGCCTACCATGGCTCCTTACCCATTATAATGTGTTTATAACCCTTACCCTTACTTACATTTCTTAATTATGATATTTTATTAATTTATAAAAAAAATACCTAATTAGGACTATTGCATTGTGTTGATTGCCTATAGATTTTTGAACCCTTTCTCTTCACATTGTATTATAGGTGCTCCCCTTTCTATGTTTAGAGGATCCATGGTCATATCGTAATTGTATTAAGTATCAATAAGATCTAATTTATTTACCTTCTCCTATATCTTAGTATAGATATTTATATAGGATAGTTTTAGATCAAACTAGTTCATTGCACATAATTTAAGTAATGATAAACAAGGAAGACTTTGATCTATTATAACTAATTTTAACTTCTTATTATGGATTTCATAGAAAATATACTCCACACTTCTCATATAATATTCCATGTATGGAAAATCTTATTGTTAATGACTCAATAGAATACTTATACCCAAAAAGCATAGAATGAAGTAATTCATGTAATATATAAAATATAATTGTAAACTACAACCAAATTACTTTTGTTTGCTTCAAAAATAAATTCATTTTCAATGACAAGGAAAACATAGCTTAATTTCTAAACCAATCTCTATGAAATATAACATAATCACACAAATTTAATAAATTTAAAACCACTTTTGAGATTAATATTCCATACTTATCCATCAAAGGTAATCAAAGTACAAACTACAAAATTTTACAACAAGCCTTCAAATACATTTGAGCCTACATTCCTACACTATGTTATTAATAAAAGTTTAGGCATCTCAATTAACCACATGAAACCTCATAAGTAAAATTATAGATGTGAATAAGATAAACCAATTAAATACAAACATAAAAATGCTTATTTTTATATCAATAATGACTTTTCCCAAGAAATTAGTTTATATGCTTGAAGAATATTTCAATCAATAAAGGATAATTGCTTATAAGGGTAAACAAACTCATAAATGGAGTAACATACAAATATAAAATTTCTTTCATAAGTAGAATTTGTTAACATAAAATTGCTTTGAAACCAAGATACCCAAAAAAATCTAATAAGTCATCTTTAGATCTAGGTAAATAATTCTAAGTATGAATGGCAAAACTTATAAGGTAAAACTGAAGAATGAGCTAATACAAATTTTGATGTTATATAAAATCATTAACATCATTTTATGATAAAACATGAAACTTGACTCATGTTGGAGATTAATATTTATTTAGGTTAATTTAGGTTATTTATAATTATATTTAGTTTTGCATTTAGTATTATAATAAATTCACTTTATCCCAAATTTATCAAATGTCACACTTTTTTTTCTCTTTTGTAGGGAATTTTTGAGTTACATCACATGTAACTCTCTCCACACTTTTCACATTCATGCTCATCACCTTATTTTTATTAAGCACATATGGCACACATAAAAAATTTGTGTAAGTAATTTCTATTTCCTTCTTACTCTATTTATTCATCTCTCTCCTCTCTCATTCTACACAATACACTACTACTAGTTTTTATCTTGAGATTCTCTTTTATAGCTTGAAGCCCATCTCTCTTATCTATTCTCTTTTCTTCAATTGAGATTATATTTTAAGAATTTTACTTTGTAATCCTTATTTATAGATGTGGGATTTCTTCTGTTTAACTATGTCCCCACTTGAAAAATCTGATCTATTGCATTATCTTTTGGATTACTATTGAGTTAATATTGTTTTCATTTACGCATTCATTATTTCAAGTTTTTCAATGTTATTTTAATCATCTTGACATAATTATTAGCATGGTATTAGAGTAATAATTTATTTTAACATTGATATTTGAGTATGTGCAGGTGTTTGGGTAGAGAATCAAGTTTTTTTTTAATTTTTTTTGTAAAATCTCACATCTTTACCAAAAAAAATTACATCTTTCATTATTTATCCTAACCTTGTACTTGTTTTGATATGTTTTTCTTATATTAAAATCAGTCATAAATCTATTTTTTATACAAATGTAACTATTAACATGAATGTATTTTCTTATATACATTATAGTTCTTTAAGATTTAATGGGTTTAAATTTTTATTAAGCTAAGAACAATTTATAAAAATTTCATGCAAACCCATATTTTAGTTTGAGATATATCATCAAAGACATAAATGTTGCATTTCAAAAAATATTTTTTTTTATTTTATTATGAAAAATAAAAAATAATAATTTATGTTTATTTACATTTTTACATGTAAAATTATTTAAATTCTAAATTATTTGAGTTTTGAAAAGCTTGACATTTGGAATTTTAATTCTTAAAGTATAGCATTTCAATGTTTTGTTTAAAAAAATCAAATCCTTTCTCTAAGTTTATTTTTAAAAGAATTTTTATCAAATAAATAATAAATTATGTATTATTTTTTATTCCTTAATATAACATTTAATTTTAAAATTAGTTTTTAACGCTTTGATAATTTCATTTCTGCGTTAAATATTTTCAAATCCAATCACTTTTTAGAAAATGGATTTTAAATTACTCTTATTTTTAGCATTTAAAAATGTTAAACATCAAATTTAATTTAAATATAATGAACTTATGTTATTAAGTGTCAAATTGCATGCACAAACATGACATTAATTCTTTGCACAACACTTTCAATGAGAAAATGGAAAATATGCATAACGTAATTGACACTTTGAATGTTAAAAAGGCATATTTTGATCAAATTCATGCCTCTAATAATTATTATACAAAATATACTTATTATAACCCTTGAATTCATTTGCACATCATTATTCTAACCCTAGACTAACAATTATGCAATCAATGGTATTCTAGCGGTGGTCTTGGAAAAATGAAAATGTCATTGTAGAGGCCATTTTTCTTAAATATAATTCAAAAAATTTAAATATTGGTTTTAATTCCTATAAAAATAATTTGAATTTGTATTATCCCCCTCACCAAACTAAATTACACAATAGTGATTCTTAATCACATAAGAATTCTTATAATGTTTTTTATGTTCATATTTTGGTTTAAGATGATAAAATTTGTGAGCATTGTGGTAAAAATGGGCATCATATTTATATATGTTGTAAAACACATCCATGAAAATATCATGATAAATCACTCATGACACTCTACATTATTGGAAAACTACTAAAACACCTAATTATAAGGCTAAACTAATTTAGATTTCTAAAGTTGCGGTATCTTCTTAAGACTTTGATATGTGTTCTTTTGATAATTCCTAAATTAATTAAATAAAGATATATTTTAATAAAAGTGAAAAATCTTATTTTTATCCCTTTTGATAATTTTACAACTCAATTTTTATGCATTCCCCACTTTTATGCTTACTTTTTTTTGCAATATGTCAAGGAAATATTCTTTGTTTGGAGCTAATTATTTTAGACTAACTTATTTTTTTCATGTAGGATTTTATAATTTGTTATGGAAGTTGTATTTTTATCCTTTTACCTTTTTTAGATATATTTTTATTATGTTAATTGTATTTAAATCATAGTTTATTAAATATTGTTTACTTAACATAAAACATTGGTGTTTCTTTAAATCTCCTTTTTTGTTGGTATTTATTCCTATGTATATTGACCATATTTTCTAAAGATTATTATTAGATATTTTTTATGATAATTTACTCTCCTTTTTAAGGTTCTTGATGACACTTTCTCTTTTTCTTTCTTCTCTTAAAACATTGTAATTCATCTCAAAAGAAGTTTCCAGTAAGGGTGAGTATTATGTAATATCAACTCCCTTATTTTTTCATAATATTATATCCTATTTTGTAATCCCAAAAAAATATTAAGGGGAAGTCTTGGAGATTAATATTTATTTAGGTTAATTTAAGTTAATACTAAATCTGTTTAGTTTTATATTTTTTATTATAATTAATTTACTTTATCTGAGATTTATGAGGTGTCACATATTTTTTTATTTTTATAGGGAATATTGGTGTTACATTTACATGTAACTCCATCCACACTTTTCACACACATCTCCCTCACCTTATGTGGATTAAATAATTTGTCACACACAATAAGGTTGTGTAAGTAACTCTTCTTTCCTTTTAACTCTATTTATTGAGCTCTCTCCTCTCATTTTACACATTAGACTACTACTAGTTTTTATCATGAGATTATCTCTTATGGATTGAAACCTATCTCTTCTCTCTATTCTATTTTCTTCTAATAATATTTTACTTGGAAAATTTTACTTTACAATCCTTATTTATATATGTGGGGTTTTATTTTGTTTAACAATTCTCCACTTGACAAATATTATCTATTGTATTCTCTTGTGTCTTGCTATTGAGGTAATATTGTTTCATTTACACATTAATTATTTTAGATTTTTTAATTTTATTTTTATGATCTTAGCATAATTCCTAAAAAATCATGCCTCGTGAGTCATATAACAAAGCAAATATCATATTGTCAACTAAATCCCATTGTGTAATCTCTAATGTGAGGAGAATAAAAAAATGAGTAAGATGAGCCCAACTATTTATGGCCCTTACCACCCCATCCATCAACCTCAATTTTAAATTAATTTTATATATAATAATATGATGATTTAAAGATATAAATTTAAAGAATCATGAATAGAGTTTGGTTCCATAAAATAATAATAGGGTTTTATAATGTAGTCTAATTAATGGTTACAAGCAAACACAACCACACAAAAATACTTTAAACCCAATAATTTATAGTAGTCTACTTTCTAAATATACAACATAAGTTAATATTACGATACTTTATGAGGTAAATTAAACCTCATCATTTAATTTAATTTTGTCAATCTAAGAAGATGTCCAAAGTTATATGCAATAGGGAAAAAGGAGATATTCTCTTAACAATTATTTTTAATTGGAAATAAAATCAACACTCATAAAAAATAATTTAATAAATTATAATCTAATTGTAAAAATCTAATCTAATATACTATTGGAAAATAAATCAAAATTTAATCTAATTATTAGAATCAAAACCTAGAATTTAAATTATAGAAATGAAACTAAAAAGTTATTGTAGTATGCTTCTGATTATTCTTATGGGTTAACTCTTTAGCACAAATCACAAAAATTAAATGATAAAAATATAATTATAAAACAAAATTAAAATAGTACAAATATATGAATACTAAATTTTGTCTTCTTCTTTGGGAGGTTGGATTTGGACCAAGACCAATCAATAAAAATTTATTGTCAATACTCTAGATTATTATTGATGAAAAAAGTACTAAAAATAAACAAACTTATCTCCTCTTTTCTAATTTTTTTCTTTACCAAAATAAAAACTAATCTCCAATATTTTAGGATAAGATATTTGAGATCTCCTCCTCTTAAGCTAAAGGAACAACCTCCTTTAATTTTTCATCTATTAGTAGAAAAATGAAAACTAATCTCCCAATATTTTAAGATAAAATATTGGGAATCTCTTACTTATATGCTAAATTAATAATCTTCTTTATTTTATCATCTATTATTAGAGAAATGGAATCTAATATCCCAATATTTTAGGAGAAAAGAATGGATATTTACTAATCATATGTTAAATGAACAAACTCCTTTATTTTATTATTTATAATTATCAAAATGGATGTTAATCTCTCAATATTTTATGAGAAAATATTTGAAATTTCCTACTCCTATGCTAAAGGAACAACCTCTTTTATTTTCACATTTATTATTATCAAAATAAAAATTAATCTTCTAATATTTTAGGAGAAAATATTGAAAATTTCCTAGTCCCATGATAAAGGAATAAATATCCTTATTTACATTTACATATTTATCATTGATCACCAACATTATAGGAAAAAAATATTAGGAGAATATTATATCCAAGTATTTGACAAAATTGCATTGTTTTGTTGGAAAATAAAGTTCATATTTTCCATCAATTTTTGTTGAAATTTTTATTTCATGTGAATTAAAAATTCAAATATTAATATCACTTTGAAGTGTTATATATGTTTTTGCCTATTTATCTAAATTTTAGATATAGACATCTTTATCTGTGTTTATACTCCATCGATGAGGTTAACACTATTTTATATGAGTCTCTAAAACTAGTTTATGTAAGCATTATGGGGTTAGATTTAAATATTATATCATGGTTCTAAACATTTATATATTTGTTTTTTGTCCCATTTCAACCTACATATATAATATTTGTCATATATTCTCTAATAACTATTAGAAAACATCAAAAAATAAATTACAGTAACTTTTAAAGAATAGACTAGATATATATCTTATATTTCACTTTAAATAAGTTATAAGCTTTTATAATTGCATCTAAGTACACTTTTAGACCAATTAATGGAAGATAAAATGGAATTAGTTTTCGATATAAATGATATATTATGGTCTCCTCATCTCCCCCATAATTAGACCCATGCATGCTACTGGTTTATCTATAAATTCATATTTTTAATTATTTATTATAGTCATTTTTTGTAAAGTCTACCAATTATGTCTAAAATTAGCATGTCCCTTGTATTTTAATAAATTATATAATTCATCCCATATTTTATGATAATCCTTATATGATAAAAATATCTCAGTGAATATGTATTTTATTTAGTTCTCCTTTTGTTTTCTTTTTTAACATATGCATAATAATTGAATTATTTGAAAAGAGCACATATATTGGGTATTTGTGTCTCATTAAGAGTCCTAATATTATTTATTTTATGTTTATTATCATCTTATAAGGTTTTTAAAGTGGACTTACTTTTAATTAAAAATAATTTATAACTATATTTAGAAATAAAATAATAGAATAAATACTTTAGTAATACTCCCAATTTTCTTTGATCTCTTCTTGTCAATGTGGTTGAAGTCCTTTGACACTTTATTTGGTAGAGTAATAACTATAATAATAGGACACAATTGAATATTGGTATATATATAATTTAATGCATAAATAAAACTTGTGTGTAGTAGAGAAATCAAACATGAGCCAAAAAGAAGCAATTATTCAACAATAAAAATATTACAATATTAGCATTAGCATCATTAGCCATAAAAGACTTACGAAGGTAAATTATATAGGTGAAATATAAACATGTCTTCACATCCTCATGAATTTGGGATTATCTTTCACAATGACCTAAAAAGACATATAATCAAGTTAACTAAATATGTGTAGGAAAAAGCCATTAAATGGAATAAAAACCTACACTAACACCCCCCCTTAAGCATATCTTACATGGGTAGTATAATTTTGTCCTACCATGGAGACCTTTTGAGGTACCCAATTAATATAAATGCCCTCTCATAGGAGGATGTCAAAGTTGCTTAAACCCCAAGAAGAGCCTGCAAATGAAGACACTTTCTCTTAGTGAAAGGTTTCATGAGTATATCAATAATTTACTCTATTTTCTATATGTAGTAGAGATCAATGACTTGCTTATGGATGAGATCCTTAATTAAATGCATGTTAATCTCAATATTATTAGTTCATTGATGGAAACCAGATTCATGTAGATCTATATTATGCTTTAATTATCATAGAAGATGATTGTTGGTTGTCAAAATTGGATGCCAAACTTAATGAGAATCCTGTAAAGCCAATTAGACTTAGTGGCAGCATTAATAGATCCTAAGTATTCTACCTATATATAATATAAATCAATAATACTCTACTTCTTACTTGACTAATTAATCATCCCTCAAAAAAGGGAGAAACTATAGCCTGAAGTAGACTTATGTTTCTGAATATCACCAGCACAATCTAAATTTGTATACCTAATCAAGTCAATGTTTATGCCTACTCAGTGAATCTTAAAACTATGAGTACCTTGAATGTAGTATATAGTATGTTTTTTTCTTTCAATTACAACTCATGTGGTTTCTACATAAATCTAAAAACCATGCCCATTTCATATGAAATACTAGGTCTAGTGTGCATATAGTATATGAGACTACCAATAAGTTGTCAATGTAGGGTAACATCAATAAAAATATATGAACAATTAGCCTCAAGATTCACACCAGATAAAAAAGGAATTAGAGATGGATTACATTCAACCATGTTAAACTATGCAAGAAAATCAAGAGCATACTCAGATTATGCAATAATGATATCAAAGTTAGACTGATAAATTTCAATCCCAAGGAAGTAATGCAACAATCCCAAGTTAATAATTTAAAACCTATCAAACAAATCAATTTTGATGATTAAAATGGTGGATGAAGAACTCACTATGATCACTAGGTCATCCACGTAGAAAACTAGAATCAATAGTGAATCATCCTACCATAATATGTAGGCATTCAAATCAAAATGGCATCTGGTGAAACCAGGTAAAAGAATAAATGAGTCCATCTTGGTATTCCAAGTGTAAGGAGATTATTTAAGGCCATAAATAGTTTTCTAAAATTTGTAAACTAAAGAATAATCTTCCATAGATCTTTATGGTTGCTCCATGTATATTTCCTCTTTGAGGTCACTATGAAAAAATGCACTCTTCACATCCATCTGATGATCATCCCAGTGATGTGTTATGGTAATGGTGAGAGTGAGTTAGATTGATTTTATTTTGGAAACTAGAGTGAACATCTCATTACATTCGATGCTAGGTAACTGAGAAAAAACCTTTACTACTAAATGTGCTTTGAACTTATCTACAAACCCATTTACTACAAATGTTCAGTAGATCCACCTACATCGAATAATATTTATTCCCTTAGGAAGAGGGACTAAATCCCAAGTGTTATTCCTCAACAAAGAACCATACTCCTCTTCCATAATAGTATCCCACTCGAAAATGCTTGATGCCTCATGAAATGATTATGGATCAAAATCATGTGTAATGAAAGCATGTGGGGAATTATAGAATTATGAATGTGTTCACCTATTATTTGATGGATCTCTAACCCATAGGCCAGCACTTTAAAGTGTCTATCTATCCTAAAGATGACCAGTGCTCAAATATGTCAAGAGGATATTCCTCATCCTCTAAATATATTCTAGAAGAAGGAAGAGGTGTCCTCATCAGTACTCTCATCATCAAAAATAGAATAAGAATCTAGATCATCAAGAAGCTGCTCAGGTGGATCTAAATCATCAAAACTATCATCAAATCCCAATGCATCTAAATAAGGAGGAAGAGTGTCAAGTGACGAGTATGAATGACCCTATTAAAAATGAGAATTATTCTTAATGAATAATTCATGAGTGGTGGGATTGAGAGGCCTATATCCCTTAACAATCTTAAGATATCTAATGAAGATGCAAGACTAACTCTGAGGTTCTATTGCCTTACATTTCTTCTTTAGACTATAGGTCATAGTAGGAGATCCAAACACATGAAAGTGCTTCACTATGGGTTTTTGACTACTCCAAGATTCAAAAAGAGTGACTCCATTCAATGTTTTATGAGGAACCTGGTTTTGGATATAACAATCATAGGTGATCCCCTCAACCCCATACTAAGCTTCAAGATACTTAGAGTGTAGCATATAGTTTTCTATTTCCTTCAAGGACTTATTCTTGTAATCTGAAACAACATTTTATTGAGGACTATATGGAACCGTATGTTATATTTCAATCCCCTTTAAAGTGTATAATTATTCAAAATGATTATTGACATACCACCATTGTCAGTTTGAAAAATATTGATGGCTTTACCTGAATCTTTTTATACAAGCACCTTTAAGTCTTGAAAATGGTCAAAGACCTATGATTTATGCTTAAGAAAATACACCCAAGTGTGACTCAAAAATTCATTTATGAAAGTAATCATGTATTTATTCCTATTAGACAAATGTTTCAGAAATAGACCAGCAATGTCATTATGGGCAAGCTCCAATATCTATTTATATCTTCATGATTTGACCTTGTCATACTTTTTATTCAGGATGCTTACCAATTATGTAACCTTGGAAAACTTTATCAGAAATCTTGACTCATGGCAACCCTAAAACCATGTCATGATGACTAAGTTACTCTAGGTAGTGATAGTTGAGATTATTAAATCATTTGTGCCATAGTTCACTAACCACATCTGAATAAGTAAGTAGTGTAGTAGAAGTTTGATTAAGAGAAAATTTTGAGAAAGTATACAATCATGATTGGTAATCTACTTTCTTATATGTAACAATAGTGTCACTATCTACTTCCCTAATAACCATTGAATTAGGTGTGAACTTGACTCTCTTTTATAAACTAATGTGAGTGATCTAATAAATAGATAAGAGATTGGTGGATAAAAAGGGAATAAATAAAACATCATGAAATATCCCATCATTTAATTTAATAAATCCACTCCCACTAACTACAATGGTTGTATCATCACCCAATAATATGGAAGGAATAGAATAAGGCTCTAAATATAAGAAAATGTTCTATCATGAATTCATGTTGTGTGAGGGAATAGGATCAATAACCTATGGGGAAGGTTGGGATGGAACTATAACAAGTGATTTTCCCTTTTTACTATATTTGGCCTTAGATTACTCTTGTATTGATGAACTCTAATTTAAAGAATCAGGGACACTGATATTATTCTTTCAGATAATCTTAGTCAATTGGCCAATCTATTTCATGTATTTGGATTCATCATGCCCAAATTTCTTGTAGTATCCACATGTGAGTCACTCCTTAATTTTCCCATCTGAAGAGGAGGAATATTTTGATGCTTTAGACTTAGAATCATATTTTTGACCCTTTCTTTGCTTTGGGTCCTTATTATGTTTATTATCCTTACTACCAAAATCCTTATATTTATAATAACTCATGATTAAGGCATGCAGTTTAGATGACATTAGTGTACCCATTTGATTGGGCTTATCTTGCTCCTGAATCAAGTCAGTAGTAATTTCATCCAAGGATGGAATGGTGAATGTAGCTCCAATGGAAAACTTGGTATCATGGAAGGTATAAAAAAAGATAGAATAGTGAGATCCTAATTTGGTAAGGATGGAAATAATTTATTGATCATCCTTTCTTGTTAATGCCATAGTTTAAACTACAACCTAAGTGATTTAAACTTTATGAAGAAGTATTATATCATATCAAAATTATTTAGGATTAAACTAATGAGCTCATTATAAAAATCATGACCTATCATTATGTCATACTTTCCAAAGAGTTTTTCCAATGTGGTCCATACTTGATCTAGATTAGTTATAGATTCAACATGAAAGAGCAAGTTAGGAGATATAGATAGGCACAATCGACCATAATATTCATCACTTCAATTGTACCACTTCACCTTATTTGATTCAGATGTAGGTTTTATTTTCTATACCCATATTGATCTAGTATAAGCCTTTTTTTCCTCAAGAATATTTACACTTTGAATTTCCATTCATGATAGTTGAATGGTGTAAGAATCAAAACTGAACTCTAGTCCATGGTGTAGAAAATAATTATGTGTTGAACTACATGTTCTAAAAGACTAGTAATATGAAACCCCCCTAAATTTGTATGGGTTCAAATTTACAAGGCACTAGAATAGTACCATGCATAGATATCTAAAAAAACATACACTTTCAAAAAAATGGCACCTCAAAAGGATCATGAAGCTAAAATTTATGCTTTTTTAAAGTTTTAGATGGCAAGAGCAATCTCCACATTTACAAAATTTATAAAAATATGGGTGTGCAAAAGTTTTGTTGGGTATTAAGGTTAAGATCCTACTTGTATGAATAAAAATTTAAGCTCACTCCATATAAGCACACTATATGACCAAGGTGATAAGACCTTTTGTGATTCCCCCCCACTTTGATTTATTTGATTGATGTGGAAGTGACATCATCTAAAAAATGACTCCAAATTACCAATCAATAGTGATGCACTTCACAAGATTAAATTTGATGTTCATGTGGTCATCTTTAGAGTTTGGATGTCCCTTTATAGTTTTTTATTAGGATTACAGTTATCCCCTATAGTTGTTGAGGTTTATGACTATCTTGGGTAGTCCAAGTTTCCAATGCAAGACTTTGTGACTATAGATGCAATCCAAAGTCCCAATTTTAGACTATAGGACTATAAGAGTAGTCTAAAGTCCTTATGTTAAAATGTATGACCACATGAGCATTTTGGAGTCCTAATGTTAGACTTTATGACTATGAATGTAGTCCAAAGTCTCAACATCAAACTTTATGATTGTAAGAATAGTCTAAAGTCCCGATGTCAAACTTTATAACTATAAATGTAGTCCAAAGTCCTAATGTCACTAGAATTGAGGGTGTTAGAGTTAGGAGGGGTATATTTAGGTGTCCAAGATGGAGATGGTTATGTAAGTGTTGGGAATTATAGAGTCTTTGGTAGTGTAGGGAAGACTCAAAGTTCTGACAATAAGCACACAGGGACAAAAACTCCGCCTATCACAAAATCACTAGATCTACTACACCTCTTGAAAATTCACTTAATACTCACTAAGGATCACTACAAAATTATAAAAAAACTTAAATTATTTTCCATTAAATACCCTAGATAATACAAATTTGTTTGAAATCATCAAAAAAGCCCCTGCACCCTCTAAAAATGGTAAAAATTTATTGTCATGAAACTAGGTCATGTTTATGGTGGATCCTAGGGTTTTGACACCTTATGAATCTAATGGTGCATTTCATTTTATATTAAAACCTACAAAATAAAATATGACCTGAAAGAGACACCTTTCTCTTGTTTTTTTCTAAATCTAGATCGATAAAGGACCCTAGAAGAAGAGCAAAATATAGGAAAGGGTGAATCTTCAATATGTTAGATCAATAAATAGAATATCTATGACATGTAATTTAAAACTCAAGATTTAAAAAATGGATAATTTAATTAATCTACCATAAAATATTTGATACCATGTCAGAGTGGGCTACAATCAAGGATCAGTCTAAATAGAATCAAATCTACGAAGAAAATATGTATGTAATAATGAAATCAAATATGGGCCAGAAAAAAGAAACTACTTAACAATCAAAAGATTTTAATATTAGAATTAGCATAATTAGCCATAAAAACTTTAGGAATGTACATTATATAGGTGAAAAATAAGCATGTCCTCACATCTTCATGAATATGGGATTATCTTTCACAATGACCTAAAAAGACACATAAACAAGCTAACTTAACATGTGTAGGGAAAACTATTAAATAGAATAAAAATATACACTAACACTAATTCCACTTGTTAAGTTTTTAAAAAAAAGTATAATTATCATTTGATTCTCTTGAATCTTTGACACGTCATGTTATCATGTTAAAAAATGTCTTTCCACCTATTCTAGAGTTATTACATAATAATCAAGAGCCACCTAGAATAATTTGAACCTTATAAATAATCATTAGGAGCCACCTAAAATAGTCCAACACCAAATTATTATAAAATTATAAACTAAAATAATATGAGACAAAATTCCCTTACAAATTTCAAATTGAAATAGTCTTGAGCCACCCTTTTTTGGGGGAAAGATTTGCCATTGATATTTTTAAACTCACAATTTTATTTTAATTTTTAATTTTAGGAAAGAGCTTCTATTATTTTTTTTAAACTCTCCCTTTATCTTTCTCTTTATCTCTTGTATCATATCCATTAACATGCATGAATCTAAATTTTCTTTTCTTTTATTGATTTTGTAAAAGAATTAGTACTTATAGGAAGCGAATTGAAAGAAATGAAAATGGATGGATTTACGGGGTAATGATTTTCATGGTGTGAATATAATAAGAATTTTTTTTGTGGAGTAATGAATTGGGTATTTTTAATGGAAATGGAAACCAATGAAAGACATGCAAGCAATAAATTCTTAGTTGGAAATCCTCACTGCAACAAAAATAATACTTCGAGTCATATTACTGATATAAATTATATTTCATGAAAATTATACCAAATCAATTTGTTTCTTTATGGATTTTATTTAAAAATAATAAACCTTACAAATCATGACCTTTTCATAAAAATAGTGGAAGTTTCATCCATACCTATAAAATTACCCTTGTTGAATTATTTAGTAAGGATAAACTTCAACTATGATATGTTAAAAAAATCACGGGTTTTGTAATTTGGCATATAAACTAAAAAAGTTGTCACCAAGTGTCTCTATGGTTTCCATTTCATCTAAAAAGAGTGAATTTTTAATTATTTATTTTAACCACTGAGTAATATAGGAAGTGAAATCTGGGTATTGGTTTACTTAGTGGAAATATATTTTTACATCTCGAATATTTATTTATTCATATGTTGATTGAGGTAATTAATCACAATTGTAAGTTATAGAATAAAATTAATTTAATTAATATAAATTTAAATATAATATCATAATATAAATACATTTCTATTTATCTTATTCTTTTGATAAAAATGATTACAAAATAAATGTATGTAAAAAGGATCTAAAATAATTCAACATGTAGTTTGATTATTGGTTGCAAATTTTGACCTCATTTGTTGTTTTGTAACATGACCATCATGATAGATTATGATTAAAAAAAAAATCAATGGTAATTCATATAATATGTTTAATGAACTAAAAATAACATAAAATGATCCATAATGCTACAAATTTGAAAAACAACATCAATGGTTTGTCTCTTTTCAACTAGTTTATATATCATGTTTTACAGTGAGATAATATAAATAAATGAACTATATTTTGAATATAATTTTCTCAATTCTATGGAGGTGACTCAAAATTTTAAATTCCTTCGTAGTGACAGATATATTAGATCAAAAATTTGGGCTTTGATTTTTTAAAATGATAGTTTGCATAACTGAAATTTAAATTAATGTTTTTGACCAACAAATAATATTTTTCTCTATCTCTCTCATATGGTATTAAAATGAAATGATTTTTTTTTTTAATAAATTATACTCATAGGAATATCATCATTGTGACATTTTTTTTGATAAAATCTATTTACTATGTCTAATCTGCTTAAAAATAATTAGATTTAGAACAGTTTTTACTCTTGAAAAGCAGTCACTCTTTTGGGTATAAATTATTTTTTATGTCAATATGTAATTATTCTTGTTGGATACAAATATAAACTAAAACATAACCTTACATTTAAATTTAATCATTTCCCTTTCAAAATTCAATAACACAGACAGTTTTTATAATTTTTGCTCTTCACAAGCAGTCGCTATTTAAGGCCTGACATTTTCATTTGTTATAAAAATGACATGATTTTAGTTGGATCTAAATTTATACTCAAATAGATACCTTTTTGTATAAATATAATTTTAAAATTTAATCATTTTCTCATTCTAAATTAAATAATTCAAACTATTTTCCTACCATATTTGACATTTTTAAAGTGTAGTAAAAATAATATTTGACCTTATTAACACAAATTTATAAATTTGAATAGACATTTAGAAGTGAAAATTTACGAGAAACAAATATTTTGAATTTATTTTTTTTGTTTAATATTGTAACTTTAATCACTCATTTTATTTATATTAATTTCAAATTAGTCCCACAAAATTTGTATATCAGATTTGGTGTTTTATAAATTAGTTCTAAAAATTTAGATATGTAGGATCATTTCCAACTAGATTTCATCTTCTTATGTTGTGTTGGGTTTGACTAATAAATTTTCCTTTTGAGTCCCTTCACCTAATCATTATCTATTTTTTTTTAATTTTAAATACTACTCCTAAAATATTATTAGATTAATATTTGCTATAAACTAAAACATTGTGAGATAATTTGGTTCTACTTACTCCAATTTTCCAAAAAAGATTTTCTATCACTACTTAATGATGTTTTTAATATTGGTAGTGGAGTAAGTAAATATAATTTCTAAATGGAAACTTAATATAATTTCTTTCACAGGGCTTAGTTTAATGAATGTTCTCTAATGACACTTTTTGTCCCCATAAATGATGTCAAAAATTATGAGGGTTATTGAGCCTTGTGATTTGATTTAACTTTTTCAATATAGTGTAGTGTCCAAGGATGTATGTAATAAATAAAATAATCTATTCTCTTAACAATAATTTTTAATTGGAAATGAAATCAATACTCATGAAAAATAATTGAATAAAATATAATCTAATTGAAAAAATCAAATCTAATCTACTACTAAAAAATAAATCATAATTTAATTTATTTGTTGGAATCAAATTAAATTAAGAAATTTTTGTACTATGGATTCGATTACTCTTTCAGAATACTCTTTAACACACATCACAATAAATAAATGATGAAAACATAATTATAACACAAAATTGAAATTATTTATATATATATATATATCAAATGTTGTCCTCTTCTTCGAAAGGAGTGGCCTCCTCCTCCCTTAGAGTTGTACCAAGATCATTCAATCAAATTTTGTACTCAATGATCCAAATTCTTATTGATGAACAAAGTATTACAAATCAACAATTACATTTCCTCCTCTTTTCTCATATATTTATTAACAAAATGGTAACTAATCTCTCATTCTTTTAAGAAAAAATATTTGATATTTTTTACTTATATGCTAAAGGAACAACCTCCTTTATTTTTGAATTTATGATTATCAAAATCTAAAATAATCTCCCAATATTTTAGGAGAAAATATTAGAGATTTACTACTCTTATGATTTATAAAGGAGCAACCTCCTTTATTTTCTCATCTATCATTAGCAAAAAAGAAAACTAATATTATAGTATTTTAGGCAAAAAGATTGGATATTTCCTACTCCTATGCTAAAGGAATAACAATCTTTATTTGTATTTACATTTTTAGCATTAATCCCCAACATTCTATGCATAAATGTTAGGATAATGTTTATCCAAATATTTAACCGTATTACAATATTTTGCTTGTAAAATAAAAATCATAATTTCTATAATTTTTCCTTGAAATTTTGATATCATATGAATTCAAAAGTACAATATTAATATCACTCAGAAGTACTATAAATATTATTTTCTATTTTTTGATATGTTAGATATAGACATCCTTATTTTTGTGCATACTCCATTGGTGAGTCTGACTCAATTTTTATATGAGACTCTAGAGCAAGTTTGTGTAAGCATTATGGAACTAACTTTTAGAATTATATCCTAGTATTCAACATTTATCTAATTATTTTTGTAGCCCATTTCAGCCTACATAGACAATATTTGGCATATGTTCTTTAAGAACTATTATAAAAACATCAACAATTTAGATTAAAATGACTTCTAAAAAATATACCAGATATACATCCTATAGTTTACTTTAAACAAGTAATAAACTCTTAGAATTACATCTAAGTCAACTTTTAAACCAATTCATGGAAGATAAAATGGCATTAATTTTTTATATAAATGAGACATATTATGGTCTCGTCACTACTTTCCAAAAACCCAACCAAAAATAACAAAAGTTCAATAGTATGGTATTTTCCTAATTTTTAAGTAATTATAACAAAATTTTAACCAAATTGACTCATATAATCCTTCTATGAATGAATTTCATCAACTTGAGGCTTCCCAATTAGGTTTTTGAATAACATAAATCCCAAAACAACTAAAACCAAATATTGTATAACACAAAACAACATCATTCTTAGTATTTGAATAATTATATAGAAATAAAGGCAAAGAATGGAAGTCATGAAAACCCATGGTTTTGGATGACTCTCATTAAATCTTATCAAGTTATTTCAAAAAAAACTTATTTCTCCATTACCATAACTACAATATATAAGAGTTATAAATACGTAGAGGTACATTACTTATTTTTCAAGAAAAAAATCTGAATCCTTATAACTAATTTCTCATAATCTACCTCCTAGACATATTTTCCTTATACTTCTACCTTTTGTTTTGTTTCCATGTGTGTATTCTTATACATGTAAATTCTTATAAAAAAATATATAAATATGTCTCTAATAAATTTTATCCATAACTATTTTCAATGTGGTTTCTAAAAATATAACTCGATTACCTTATTGGTAATATCTTCTACGAAAAAAATATGGATTGGTTTCCAACACTTCCTCTTAAATTCCTTCACCATTCTATATATCAAGTTATTTCAAAAAAAACTTATTTCTCCATTACCATAACTACAATATATAAGAGTTATAAATACGTAGAGGTACATTACTTATTTTTCAAGAAAAAAATCTGAATCCTTATAACTAATTTCTCATAGTCTACCTCCTAGACATATTTTCCTTATACTTCTACCTTTTGTTTTGTTTCCATGTGTGTATTCTTATACATGTAAATTCTTATAAAAGAATATATAAATATGTCTCTAATAAATTTTATCCATAACTATTTACAATGTGGTTTCTAAAAATATAACTCGATTACTTTATTGGTAATATCTTCTACGAAAAAAATATGGATTGGTTTCCAACACTTCCTCTTAAATTCCTTCATCATTCTCTATATGCCCTTGTTTTCTATTACCTCAAAAAACCCAAGGTTAATGGTTCTATCAAGGTTTGTTTTTCCAAATTTTATCAATAAAACAAAAATTATTTCCATTATCACTTCTTGACTTAGGTTCTAAACCAATAAATAAAAAATATAACGATTTAAGCCATTGACATATATTAAGTTCTAAAAAAATTAAATTATTAATCCAATTTATCTTGACCATGACCAAGTTTATGATCTAACTCAAATAAGATTCAAAGCTTACAAACCACCATGCATCCAAATACCAAGCCTAAGTCAAATCCTTGACCAAAACAAAGTAAAACCCAATAAATAATAAAACATGCCAAATAACCATCAATCGTTATAATTCCACTTACAAATTATGCCATTAAAAATAAGATGAATGACTTCATAATTTATGTGACTAATATGTCTAAATCAAAAGCTACCAAGATACTCACTGAAATAACAAGCAACATGCACATTTGGTTTCAAGACAATGATGACTATTAAAATTAAAATATAATATTACACATAATATTGGGAAAATCACATTATAGACATAATAGTGAAAGACTTGGTGGAACATTGGAAAATCTATTTTGTGTCTTACCCATTTTATACCAATACAATTTTGTTTTGTTTGTGAAATTATTTCACTCTTGGGCTAAGGTCATCAATTGTACCAAAACCATACAAATAGGATCATTAGTACCTATATCAAGAGTTAATAATAATCACAATAAATTTTTTTTCATAATCAATATATAAATATTAACTAATAAATTAAATTGTATTGAATACACAAACATCACATTATTATGCTTACATAAAAAACTGCAAGTTTTTTTTTTTTAAATTCCAACAAGGTGGGATGTGACATTCATTCCCCTAAAAGAGGTGTCATCTCAGGACCTATACAAAAAGGTGATAATAGTGCTTTATGAAAATATTTTCATTCTCTAACATATTAATATTATCACTCAGTTGGTCACATTGGAACAACATTTGATAAATATATTTTTCACATAGTTTAACACATTATTGATCCAAAATGTGAATCGAGTTCAACTAGATTGTCTCTTCTTCAACCACCTAAGTATTATTCCAATATAAAATGTGAGATGGGTCATGCATGTATTTTATTGATAAACATAAAACAAACCATGAATTTTTAAGAGATAAGGAGGAAGAGTTATACTATAGGCAATAGGGCTAATCCTTTCCACAATGTCTAATAGTCTAATAATGCATGGAACTAGTTTAGATGCCTTTCCAAAATTTATATAAATTTTCTAAGGTATCAATCTTGTAAATACTTTTTCCATGACCTCAATTTCTTTTAGATTTATTTTTAAGCTTCCATAACTTTTGTGCATATAAGAGGTAACTTTCAGCGCTCATTGAATAAGAATCATTTGGTTGTCATCTTCTTACAATAGTTCACATCTAGCCAGCACTATATTTATAATCCATCCTATCCAAGTCTAGTAAGACATTTTTAACCATACAAGGCATCATAAGGTGTCATATTTATCACTGAGTGATAGGTGTTATTATAATAAAATTCAACTAAGTAGAGATAATATTCCCACTTATATTTTAGATCTATGATATACATTCTAATCATGTCCTAAACCACTTCATTAAATATTTTAGTTTTATTATTAGTTTATGAATGATAGGATGAACTAGATTTCAAACTCATACCAAATGAATCATTCAAGGTTTTCCAAAACTTTTAGGTTAATAACTTATCCCTATTAGAGATAATTACTTTAGGTACCCTGTGAAGATGAAAAAATTCCTTCAAAATTTTATTAGAAAAAGTAGGGGCATCATTAGTTAAGTTTCCTATAATTAAATGTGAAACTTTAGTAGGTTTTTCAATGACAACCAAAACTACTTCATGCTTACCTCTTGACTTAGGTAATCTTAATATAAAATCAATTGGAATAATAACTTATTTGTTTTTTGGATTGAATGTGGATATATAAAACCTCATGGATGACAATGTTTAACTTTAACATGATGACATTTTGGGCACTTAGCAACAAAAATAACCACATATTTTTAAAACTATGCCATAAATAGTACCTTTTCAATTCATGTGTCATATTTGTGACACTTGGGTGAGTAAAATGTCATGCATTATGCATGTATCCAATTTTTGATCTCTTAAATTATTTAAATCTAGTATATTATTTTTTTAATATTTTATAAGACCATTTGAGTTAATATAAAAATTAGAAAAAAAAATTATTACCACTCCTTTTCAAAAGTATATATAGACTTATCTGCAAATAGAATCTTTTAGTTGTTATTTTAGAACAGTAGTATAAAAATTGACTACAAAATATAAAGTGAAGCAAGGTAAGTTCTTCTAATAAGGGCATCAACAACCCTATTTTACTTACCTTTGACATAATAAATGTTAGTATCAAATTTTATAATAAAATCCAACCACCTTCGCTTCCTTACACTCATCTATTTTTTAGTAAACAAATACACAAGCATATGATGTTCAAATTTTATTTTAAAGTGTTTACCAAGTAATTAATGATTCCATTATTTGAGGGCATTCACTATAATAACCAAATCAAGAGCATGGGTAGGATATTTAGTCTTATGTGATTTGAGTGTAAAAAACTCATAAGCAACAACCTTTCCATATTGGGTCAAAAAACCTAATTACAATAGTAAAAACATCTGCCTAAATGTCAAAGTTTCATTCAAGTTTGAAATTATAAGCACAATATTAGAAGTTAATAAATCCTTTAATTTATGAATTTATTCCTTCACATTTAGGAATCCAAACTAATTTATTACCTTTATTTTCCAATGAAGTGATGGGGTTAACAAATCTAAATACATAACTATTTAGATCCATAAAACTTCTTGCCTAGTGCACATTTTTAGGAGCAAGTGATTCTTTTATTTCCTTCATCTTGGTAGGATCGATGGACAACCCTTATTTTGAGATTATATTCCCCAAATAATGAAACTTGTCTTAGAATTAGCACTTGGATAGCTTTACATACAACTTATTATACCTTAGTATTTATAATACTAAACACAAATGTTGTTCATGCTCAGCTTCATTCTTAAAATATATAAGAATGCCATCCATTAAAACCAAAATGAAATGATAAATAAAATATTTGAACATGTTATTCATTATATTTATAAATATATAAGGTACATTAGTTAATTCAAAAGGCATAAAAATAAATTCATAATGACCATACCTTGCATGAAATGTAATTTTTTTCACATCTTCCATAAAAACCAAAATTAAATGATTAAGAAAATATTTGAACATGTTATTCATTAGATTTATAAAGTTAGAAGGTGTATTAGTTAATTCAAAAAGCATGATAAATTCATAATGACCATACCTTGCATGAAATGTAATTTTTTTTTGCATCTTCCTCTTTGATATGGAGTTGATAGTACCTTGATTTGAGATCGATCTTGGAAAAAAAAATATCCTTTGTTTAATCAAACAGGTCATCTATTCATGGAACAGGACACTTTTTTTTTAAAGGTAACTTTATTTAGCATTTTATAATCAATGTAAAGTCTTAAATTACCATACTTTTTTATGAAGACAATAGGAGCTCCCTAGAGTGACACACTAGGATGAATTATACCTTTTTTCCAATAGTTCTTGAAGTTTAAATTTTAATTCCTTCATATTAGCCACATTCATCAGATATGGAGTTTTATATGTAGGTGTAGATCTTGATATAATATCCAAGAATAAATTGAATTCCCTCTTAGGAGGTAAACTAAGGAATAATCCTTGAATTCATTCAATATTAAATAGTCTTCTACGAAATATTGGAGATATTTATATATCTCTTTCATTTGAACATTGTAGAGCTTGTATCCCTTTCAATTTTCTCTTTTTATTTATGTGGTTATAATTTTGTGATCCATTCGCTTCACAACACCTTGGATTACCACCCAATTTATCATGTCATCAAGACATTATCATTTTTTGATAAACAATCAATATGATCTTAATGTTTTTGCAACCAATCCATTTCCAAGATCATATAATAAAATCCTAAGGGTGAAAAAAATAGAATTACCTTGGTCTTAAGGACCTCGAGATCAAGTTTTTGTTCCAAATATTCTAACATGGAAATCCTTTTCCCTATGATAAACTATACCTCTCATCCTTATCTTAACTTAGATGGTTTATTTTTCACTTAAAAATAATATAAGGTGAGATATAAATATTTGTAGCACCATAACAACCACTTTATCTAAATGAAAAATAGAAATTTTACTACTTATCCCAATCATAGTAGTTTTTAGGTCTACATTATGATTATCAATTGCAACATATACTCAGTGATTAGCTAATAAATTTTTCCATAACAATAGGAAATCCTTATGGTAATCCTTATGGTAAATTTTTCCATAACATTTCCATATTGGGTCAAAAAACCTAATTACAATAGTAAAAACATCTACCTAAATATCAAAGTTTCATTCAGGTTTGAAATTATAAGCACAATATTAAAAGTTAATAAATCTTTCAATTTATGAAATTATTCCTCACATTTAGGAATCCAAACTAATTTATTACCTTTATTTTTCAATGAAGTGATGGGGTTAACAAATCTAAATACATAACTATTTAGATCCATAAAACTTCTTGCCTAGTGCACATTTTTAGGAGCAAGTGATTCTTTTATTTCCTTCATCTTGGTAGGATCGATGGACAACCCTTATTTTGAGATTATATTCCCCAAATAATGAAACTTGTCTTAGAATGAACACTTGGATAGCTTTCCATACAACTTATTATACCTTAGTATTTATAATACTAAACACAAACGTTGTTCATGCTTAGCTTCATTCTTAAAATATATAAGAATGCCATCCATAAAAACCAAAATGAAATGATAAAGAAAATATTTGAACATGTTATTCATTATATTTATAAATATATAAGGTAAATTAGTTAATTCAAAAGGCATAACAATAAATTCATAATGACCATACCTTGCATGAAATGTAATTTTTTTCACATCTTCCATAAAAACCAAAATTAAATGATTAAGAAATATTTGAACATGTTATTCATTAGATTTATAAAGTTAGAAGGTGTATTAGTTAATTAAAAAAGCATGATAAATTCATAATGACCATACCTTGCATGAAATGTAATTTTTTTTCGCATCTTCCTCTTTTATATGGAGTTGATAGTACCTTGATTTGAGATCAATCTTGGAAAAAAAATATATCCTTTGTTTAATCAAACAGATCATCTATTCATGGAACAGGACACTTTTTTTTTAAAGGTGACTTTATTTAGAATTTTATAATCAATGTAAATTCTTAAAGTACCATACTTTTTTATGAAGACAATAGGAGCTCCCTAGAGTGACACACTAGGATGAATTATACCTTTTTCCAATAGTTCTTGAAGTTTAAATTTTAATTCCTTCATATTAGCCACATTCATCAAATATGGAGCTTTATATGTAGGTGTAGATCTTGATATAATATCCAAGAATAAATTGAATTCCCTCTTAGGAGGTAAACTAAGGAATAATCCTTGAATTCATTCAATATTAAATAGTCTTCTATGAAATATTGGGGATATTTATATATCTCTTTCATTTGAACATTGTAGAGCTTGTATCCCTTTCAATTTTCTCTTTTTATTTATGTGGTTATAATAATTTTGTGATCCATTCGCTTCACAACACCTTGGATTACCACCCAATTTCTCATGTCATCAAGACATTATCCTTTTTTGATAAACAATCAATATGATCTTAATTTTTTTGCAACCAATCCATTTCCAAGATCATATAATAAAATCCTAAGGGTGAAAAAAATAGAATTACCTTGGTCTTAAGGACCTCGAGATCAAGTTTTTGTTCCAAATATTCTAACATGGAAATCCTTTTCCCTATGATAAACTATACCTCTCATCCTTATCTTAACTTAGAGGGTTTATTTTTCACTTAAAAATAATATAAGGTGAGATATAAATATTTGTATCACCATAATCAATCATTTTTTCTAAATGAAAAATAGAAATGTTACTACTTATCCCAATCAAAGTGGTTTTTAGGTCTACATTATGATTATCAATTGCAACATATACTCAGTGATTAGCTAATAAATTTTTCCATAACAATAGGAAATCCTTATGGTAATCCTTATGGTAAATTTTTCCATAACATTTCCATATTGGGTCAAAAAACCTAATTACAATAGTAAAAACATCTACCTAAATATCAAAGTTTCAATCAGGTTTGAAATTATAAGCACAATATTAGAAGTTAATAAATCCTTCAATTTATGAAATTATTCCTCACATTTATGAATCCAAACTAATTTATTACCTTTATTTTTCAATGAAGTGATGGGGTTAACAAATCTAAATACATAACTATTTAGATCCATAAAACTTCTTGCCTAGTGCACATTTTTAGGAGCAAGTGATTCTTTTATTTCCTTCATCTTGGTAGGATCGATGGACAACCCTTATTTTGAGATTATATTCCCCAAATAATGAAACTTGTCTTAGAATGAGCACTTGGATAGCTTTCCATACAACTTATTATACCTTAGTATTTATAATACTAAACACAAACGTTGTTCATGCTCAGCTTCATTCTTAAAATATATAAGAATGCCATCCATAAAAACCAAAATGAAATGATAAAGAAAATATTTGAACATGTTATTCATTATATTTATAAATATATAAGGTACATTAGTTAATTCAAAAGGCATAAAAATAAATTCATAATGACCATACCTTGCATGAAATGTAATTTTTTCACATCTTCCATAAAAACCAAAATTAAATGATTAAGAAAATATTTGAACATGTTATTCATTAGATTTATAAAGTTAGAAGGTGTATTAGTTAATTCAAAAATCATGATAAATTCATAATGACCATACCTTGCATGAAATGTAATTTTTTTTCGCATCTTCCTCTTTGATATGGAGCTGATATTACCTTGATTTGAGATCGATCTTGGAAAAAAAAAATCCTTTGTTTAATCAAACAGGTCATCTATTCATGGAACAGGACACTTTTTTTTAAAGGTGACTTTATTTAGCATTTTATAATCAATTTAAAGTCTTAAAGTACCATACTTTTTTACGAAGACAATAGGAGCTCCCTAGAGTGACACACTAGGATGAATTATACCTTTTTCCAATAGTTCTTGAAGTTTAAATTTTAATTCCTTCATATTAGCCACATTCATCAGATATGGAGCTTTATATGTAGGTGTAGATCGTGATATAATATCCAAGAATAAATTGAATTCCCTCTTAGGAGGTAAACTAAGGAATAATCCTTGAATTCATTCAATATTAAATAGTCTTCTACGAAATATTGGGGATATTTATATATCTCTTTCATTTGAACATTGTAGAGCTTGTATCCCTTTCAATTTTCTCTTTTTATTTATGTGGTTATAATAATTTTGTGATCCATTCGCTTCACAACACCTTGGATTACCACCCAATTTCTCATGTCATCAAGACATTATCATTTTTTGATAAACAATCAATATGATCTTAATGTTTTTGCAACCAATCCATTTCCAAGATCATATAATAAAATCCTAAGGGTGAAAAAAATAGAATTACCTTGGTCTTAAGGACCTCGAGATCAAGTTTTTGTTCCAAATATTCTAACATGGAAATCCTTTTCCCTATGATAAACTATACCTCTCATCCTTATCTTAACTTAGAGGGTTTATTTTTCACTTAAAAATAATATAAGGTGAGATATAAATATTTGTATCACCATAATCAATCATTTTTTTTAAATGAAAAATAGAAATTTTACTACTTATCCCAATCATAGTTTTTAGGTCTACATTATGATTATCAATTGCAACATATACTCAGTGATTAGCTAATAATTTTTTCCATAACAATAGGAAATCATTATGGTAATTGTTATCACCACATTCCTAGTATTACACCATCCTTTTTGGAGGTAAGGGGAAAATAATTTCTCTAGTGGTTGGTCCATAAGAGTTAGCCTTATGTTGCTTGTTATTTCTAGCATTTTTTCTAGAGAAATTATGAGTCTTAAGGGCTCTTATTCAAATTTGGGTACTTTTTAAAATTAACAAACTTATAAAAATACTTATTTTAATTAGTTATTTTAAATTTTTTGACAATATTATAATTAAGATTATTAGGCTTGGATTGCAACATTTTATTCTTGAATTCTCATCTTGCCTTTTAGTGAGACTTCTCCTTTTCTTATACTCAATAATAAAATTTAATATCTACATCAAAGGTAAGAGGATTAGTCATGTTAAAAACATACATTAATACCTCATGTAATCCTAACTTAAACTTAGTTACCTTTGTCTCTTTATTATGCATATAATTTACATAACATAAAATACTAAGAAACTTATTATCATACTCAACCATAGTCATATTAACTTGTTTAAAAAGATGAAACTTGGTTAGTTTTTTCTCCTTGTAGGTAGCATTTGGGTATCTTTTCTAGATCTACCTCTCAAATATCTTCGATGTAATGGATATAATGTCATACCCTTTGAGAGCACATAGGTGATTTCACCATAAATATGCATCACCCACCAAATGGTAGGCACTAATACTAACATTAAAACTCATATTATGCAAAGTAAATTACTTTTACAGATTGACTATACATGCCTTAACAACATATTTGATCATTCCTCCAACATAAGCAGGAGGTGAAAGCTTCTTAATCTACTTAATAATTGGGTCCATGATAAATTGAGGTTATGCTTTTCCACCATTCCCCTCCATGTGATCCTTATCTTGTTGATTTACACCATGTCCTTTAAGATTGGTTAACATGTGACCTTTTAAGTCCACTTTCTCTTGAATTTCATTAAGTACAACTAAGCTTCCATTAAAAATATCTTCATTGTCTATCAAGTTGTTAGAGTTATCCTAATTTTAATTTATGTTACCATTGGGTTTATTTTAAACCATCATAAGGGGTTCATTCCTCCTTTGGTTCTAGTTAACTCTTCAGGCAACTCTTCCTATATGGGCATAATTGTTTGAAAGCCCATCTTTACCTATTTTTTCCTTACCATCCTAAGAAACACAAATTAATGTTTAGATAAAAATGTTTATTCCTAAAATATCCCTAGAGTTGGAACTTGGGCTTTGACACCAAATGTCACAACCCCAAAAAATTGAATGACAAAATTCTAAACTTTTTAAGGTTATGAACTATTTTTTTATCAAGATATTATAGATTTTACTTCAAGAATTATAAAACCTAATACACTCCAGATGGATTGTTTGATTAAGTAATACACAAGCATGTCATAGATAATTGGTCTATATAAGGAAACTGAAATAATGTTAGTAGTATATAACAATAAACACTATATTTAAAGAGTAAATAGGATCTGTACCTTTTTAGCCACCATTCCTTCTTGGTATTGATTAATATGCCATAACATATTTGAATCAATACGCTTTAATTCACTAATACTACCTTCTAATTCTAACAATATTATTGGGATTATCCATGTACTCTCTATGTTTCTATATAGGATGTCCTTGTGCATGCAGTAAATCATTCTTATTCATATATTACTTCAAATTTATTAAGAAGGAATATATAGGACTTTTACTAAATAATGTGTTCATTTTAAATAAATTGACTTTTTAGGCTTATTAAAAGAAAACGCCTTTGTAATATTTTACATAATTCCAAGTTACCTTGAAATAAAAAATGTATAACAAATAACTTTAAATTCACCACTTAATTTTGGTTCGCTATAAATTGATTTAATTTTACACTATGTAATTTGAGATGAACCTGTAAATAATTAAATCTTACGTAACCTAATAGAATCTTATATGTCTCAAGCATATAATTATCACCATATATAATTATAATGAGTTCAAGTATAACTAATATACTTATTTCCAAGTACGTTCTTGAATTATAAAAATTACATAATATTCTATAAGCCTTATATTCAAAATAAAATGTAATAAGTCATTATTTTATTCCTCAATCATCAAGAATACTAACTATGTCAAAATTAAATAAGTATATATTTGATGTCCATTCAAATACCACTAAAAATTAACATGATTCAATCAACCCAACTTCAAGTGATAAGATATTATAATCAATTATTATAAAAAAATGTTAGTCAAACTTATTGTGCATCTAAGAGTTAAATGAAAAATATAAGATTTATTTTCTTCCAAACCACATGATTGATATTCTCAACTATTGGAATAAAAAAATTGTTATATAGGTTATCACCTCACTCAACCTACTATTTAAAATTTACCAAGTGGTAGTTTCATTTCAACCGTAGTTTGAAACAAACTCCAAACCAATTATCAAATAATAATTATATCTTAAAACAATGAATTTGTACTAACAATTCTATGATAGAGTAATTCCTTCAAACTGACATTAGAAAGAGATAATTTTATGTAATAACCTCATACAAATTTCCAATTTTTTTTCTAAGGATTTGATTAATAATACCATTCAAACAAGAGTGATATAACATCAAAATTATCCTTGAAAATAAATAACAAATGCAAATTGTTCATCCATTTCACTATTCAAAAAGTGACTGATAAACTTTAAAAAAACATATGAAGATGTACAATATTGTAATGTTTTCTTCAAACTCATGTATTATTTAATCTCAAAAAAATATAATTTACATAATAATTCATACTTGAGGACAAGATAAAAACTATTCATTTATGTATATTTATTGAACATAATTCTAATGAATTAAACTTTACACATGATTTACATATACAACATTCGTTATCATTTCAATGTGAGTAATGACAAACAAGGAAGCCTTCAATATATTATAACTAATTTAAACTTCATATTATGGATTTCACATAAAATATACTCCCTACCCTTCACACAATATTCAATGTACAAAAAATCTTCTTATTAATGACTCTAAATAAAATACTTATACCTAGAAAGCATAGAAAGAAGCAACTCATGAAATATATAGAATACAATTGTAAATAACCAAAGTACCTTTTTTAACTTCATAAATAAATTCATTTTCAATTAATAGAAAAAAATTATGTAGTTTCTAAACCAATATCAATAAAATATAATACAACCACATAAATTTAATAAGTGTAAAACCATTTTCAAAGATTAATATGCCATAATTATCCATCAAAATAATCGAAGTACAAATTACAAAAATTCCGACAAGCTTCTAAATGAAACTGAGTCTACATTATCACATTATATTATTATTAATAGAATTTTAAACACCTCAGTTAACTGCATGAAACCTCTTAAGGAAAACTAAAGATGTGAATAAACCAAACCAATAAAGACAAACATGAACACGGTTTTTTTATATCAAGAATGAATTTTAATAATAAACTAATTCATAAATTTGAATAAAAATTAAATCAATAAAGAATAAATGTTTATAATGGTAAACAAATGCATATATGGAGTAACATACGAATATAAAATTTCTTTTATAATTTAAACTTTTGAACATAAAACTACCTTGACACTAAGATACCAAAATTTGTTCCCACTCAGTCTTCTTTAACTCTAAGTTAATGAATTGTGTGTACGAATATCATAATTTATAAGGTAAAATAAAATAATTATCTATTAAAAAAATTTATGCTAAAATTTTTTGATGCTATATAAAATCATTGACATCATTTTTTTATAACACATGCTACTAAATCCATGCCTCTTGAGTCATCTAACAAATCAAATATCTCATTGTCAACTAAAATACCATTGTGAAATCTCTAATGCAAGGGGAATAAAAAAATGAGTAAGATGATTCAAACCATTGGTGGCCCTTACCACCCCATCTATTGGCCTCAAGGTTGTAATAATTCCATAGATAACCACATGATGATGTAAATATGTATAAATATAAATAATCACAAATAGATCTTGGTTACACTAGATAAAAATAGGATTTCTTAATGCAATCTAAGTAATGGTTATAAGAAAACATAACCACAAAAAAAATTTAAACCCAGTAATGCATAACAATCTAATTTCCAAGAGACAACATAAGTTTAATAGCATATTACTTGCCAAAACCCCAAGAAAATATGACAAAAGTTCAACAATAGGATATTTGTCAAAAGTCCAAGAAAATACAACAAAAGTTTAACCAAAAAGATGCATTCAGGAAATTGAATCATATAATCCTTCTATGAATGAATTTCATCAATCCAAAGCTTCCCATTTAAGGTTTTAAAGACCATAAAGCTCGAAATGAATAAAAATAAATAATGTACAATAAAAAACAACATTTTTAGTATTTGAAGAACTATATAGAAATAGAGGCCAAATAGAGGTCATGTAAAACCAAGGTTTTACATGACCCTCTTTCATCTTACCCAAGTCTTTCAAAACTAACTTATTTTTACATTACCAGAACTATCATAGAAAATAGTGAGAAATACACAGAGGTACATTACTAATTTGTTTCTCAATAAATAAGTATGAAACCCTATAATCAATTTCTCACATATCACCTCTTTTACATACTTTCCTTTTGCTTTTACCTTCTGGTTTGTTCCCCTGTGTGTATTCTTCTACATAGAAATTCCTTTAAAATCTAGATAAATATGCCTCTAAAAAGTTTCTTCATAATTATAGGCAATGTTATAGCCAAAAATATAACTCCATTACCTAAATATTAATAGCTTATGTGAAGGAAAGGATCAGTTGGAAAGGTTTAATAAAAAACTTCATGAGGCAAGGATGTGTTTAGCAAGTTTAATCTAGGATTGGAAGGCCACAAACAAGGAGGTTGCCAAAAATGATCCAATTTTTCACTCAAGCAGCAAAGTCAGAAGGGACCCCCCTGAAACAACATACCATGGAGGTAGAGACTTATTCCCCTAAGCTCCCATGAATAACCCCCACCAAGAAGACCCCTATGAAGGAACAAATGTGGAAGAGACCTAAAATGATCCTACCTAAGGAGGATGTTAAAGGCCTCAAAAATAGATTTAGGTCCAAAATCACAAAGAATAAATAGGTCATATAGGAGAATGTGATCAAGGATGAGAAGGTACCTATAGAGGGATCCCCCCTCCTAAAATAGTTTTTATGTTTACTTTCCTTTTATTTTTCCCTTCGCATGGTTAGTTAAATTACTAGTGTTATTTTTTGTTTTTTATTTTTCATCCCATGGGACTTGCTCTTGTTTACTGCACTTTTATATATACTCTGGTTCCTGGTCCCTATAAAACTAGGGTTTTTACCATATCAAATGAATAATAAATTATGTGAAGAAGACAGGAAATGGTTTTGAACATTGCCTCTTATATTCCTTCACCCTTCTCTCAGTGCCCTAATTTCCCATTATTGACATAAAATATAAAGTGGTTGGTTATAAATGGTTTATGTTGATTACGTTAACTTCAGTGAGAACCAATGTGATATAGGAGTTAGTATTTACTATAAATAGTTACTGCATACATTTATAAAATAAAAGAAGTAGTTGTGCTCATTCATAGGATTTAGTACATTATACATAGTAATTCCTACTTCTCTTTTATTTATATTTATATAACAATAGTGAAATAGAATGTTTAGATATCTCTTTACATTGTACCCCCTTAATCTATTATAAAGGTTACTCTACTTTGTAACCTCTTACTACTATGTACTATTATACTTCAACTCTCTCTATGTTATATCTACTCTATTACAACATTATGGTATAAATATTGACTTAATACCTTATAATTCAATGGTCATGTCTGTGTGAGACATGCCCTTTCTCCAATCAGGGCATCTCATGTTAATGTAAGAGTTAAGTTTTTACTGTATTTCTTACTCAATATAAGTCTTTATTTTGTCAACATAGATAAGTATTATGTTATTTCAATAAAGGAAAATTTTGTGGTAACTATGGTTTGGACCTTAGCTAATTGAGAATACTCCCAATATTTCCAAAAAAATTATAACTTTATCTCATCCTAGAGACAACTCTAAAGTATTAATAATTACAAAAACACAATCTACCTAACTATAACAAAATTGACCTTTTAAAGTTTTTCAATCACAAAATTGATTGCATTTGCTTCCCCGATTTTGCCTTCTAAAGCCATGTTCTACTTTGTTGCCATTACTATATCATTCAGAACTAGAGATTCTTTTAGTATTTGTAAGTAGTTTTCATGGTATTTTATTTTTACCTCCATATTATCCATGTGGGTGATTGGGTAAGTGTTATAATCCTCCATATCCTCATATAATGATATCCATTGTAAATGTTTCTCCTTGTATTACTCATACAAAGATATTATATTGGCTCATTTTGCCTTGGATGGGATGTGTTGGGTTCCAAAGCTAGTTGAGGTAACACTTGATTTTTTTCCATTGCTTGTAGTTATGCTTTTTTATCATGTTTCCAAAGGGATAGCTAAGTGAATAATCAAAATAGGTAGTTTCATATTCTATTATGTCTCATAGTTTCCCTACCTACTCCTTGTATTTTGTTCTCTTAGTTTGATTTTATCATTTGGGTGGCCCTAAAAACTCTTCCTTATATTCCTCCTTTGTCTCAAGATTTATTATGCTTTTATCAATTGTATCTCTTATATGATTTATAAAAAAATTGATAGTGTCTTCCAACTATTTCTCTATCAGTAGGGTTGTATCATGATCATACTATGGTTGAGCATTAGTTAATGCATTAAGACATGTTTTAATGCCTTATTCAAGGCTCACAATTATGCCATCCAATCTCCTCTGGCACTCTAAATAAGATTTTTTCTAGCTATTAATTTTTTATTAATGTTATTTTTTGTAAGGCTACTTGAGTTTTCCCTCCTGTAGTAGGCTAAAGAAACCTTGTCAACACCATGATGGTATATGTTTCTTGTCTATGCCTTGATAATTCTAATTTTATCCTTTGCATAGGGTTCATAAGAGTAAATATATTTATTTTACCCATTTCCATTATGCCAAAAATATTAGGTTTTAAAATTTGAATGGTCCCCTTATTGCTCTAAAACTTATAAAGAGGTTGCTCACCTCTTCACCCTTCCCCTTTATTTCTTGTTTTATGATTTTTCCTCTTCTTTTTTCTTCTCTACGTCCTTTTCATTTATATTTACTTCATCTAATTCTACATTTTTATTTCTATTCCTTCCCTCATCTACTATTATTTTTGTTTCTCATCTTCTACTCTTCTATCCTCCTATGCTTTTTTTTCTTCTCCTCATTTTTATTTTTTTCAAATTCTCCTATTTTTTTTTATTTTATTATTCTAACTCCCTTTTTATTCCTTTAATTTTTATAATTTTATTATATTTGTTTCTTCTTTCTCTATATTCTCTTTTTACAACAACTCTTTCACCTATTAGGTGGTAGATTCTACAATTTCTTAGGTTTTTCTATTTTATTCAGCTAGTTCTTGCTCTAGTTATTTCCTTTGCTAAATTATTGCATCTTCTAGTTCTTTAGACCATTGTAGTTCTTTTTTTCCCAAGATTATAAGGCTATTTCTAATTTGTTTTTTTCTTAATTCTACTTTTTGGATTTTTCTTATCCATTCCTATTTAGATAGAGACATAGCTACTTATTATGTGGTCCTCTTTAGTGTCTTCTCCTCATCCTTTACTACAGTCGTTTCAGCCTCTTTGCTCTTCTAATTATTTTTGTATGAGTATTTCTTATAAATACGTTAGGAGTCCTATTATTATGTCATCTAATTCAAATGGACTTAAATTTGTGTAGTCCAAGATAACTCTGACTACCCTATGTCTATCTTCAATATTTATATTTATATACAAGTTCCCAACTATGCATATTCATCCTTTATTATGGCACATTCCCATAAATTTATTTATGTTGCGTACCTCTATTGTATCATATTTATTTTCACCTATTTCCATTTCTTACTGGTCTCCTTCTTCTATGGAGTCTGTCTAAAAATATTTTACTAAATTCTCCTTATTATCTTTATTTTACACCAGTTTTTACTTTTTATTCTATTTTTGGAGTGGCTATGATGAGCAAATTCTCCCTCTTTTTCATCCACTCATCTGTAAAAAAGTTTTCCTAACCATCAAATATGTTATAGGGGAAACATCTTATTCTTCTATTGTCTAAATTTTAATTTTTTTGTTGATGTCCCCTCCCCTGATGTAGTGTCCATTTTGCTTAAATAGTATGATTGGGTACCATTACTTTCCATTTATTAATACCCTAATACATCTCCAATAGTAGAAAAATTAAACACAAATGTATCATCTTCTTCTTATTCTTCAATAGAGGGGTCTAGTTCTATGATCCCTTTCTTCAACATGGATGATCTATGCACATCAGGGTTTATCTATGATTTCCCTACATCCATATGTGGTAATCATGTTTCACTTCCAAGGGTATCCTCTTCTTTCTTCCTATGCTAATAACCCACCCCTAGTTCATTAAATAATTTTTATGCCCTAGGGTTCAGAAGTAAACTCTAAGCTCCAATAATTACTGCCTCAACTTTTTCATCACTAACTTCATAGGGTAAAGGTAGAATGGGTGCAATTTTTATATCAAAAGGCTGGATGTAAATTTTATTTATATCTAATATGAATTAAACCTATGTAAAGTATTTTTGGACAATTTGTTTGGATATAAATAATCTCCCATCTACCATATTTCTAATCATTTTCTCACACTAAAGAAAATTTCCCACCTCATACAATGTATGGATGCATTTCATAGTAGTTGTTAGTTGGGATCCTATGGGTGTATTTAAGTTCCATTCTATTAATACCTCATGTTTATAAATAGTATGCATAAAGCACATAGTTATCACTAGGAGAATTGAAACATAACAAAAGTTATGGAAATGTTTACCTCTTTTGATTTTGTGGAGGTTCTCTAGGTATTATTCATGGAGAGCATTATCCAAATCCTATTGCATGCTTGTGGAGATCATATCATATGTTATCTACACACTTTTTTCAATTGTCAAGTCTTAATTATTTGTGTAATAAACCTTCTAAGTAATGACCTTTGTTTCAAATCTAACCTTAATATCCTTGATGTTATAAATTTATAGGGCTCAGTGATTGAAAATTTTCCCTATAATATAAGCTATTGATTTTATTCTTACATTATTTTTCCCATCATACTTATGGGTATTATGTACCTCATTCATCAGTCTAGTCACAGTTTGAATTATGTTTGGGTTAATTTAGAAGGGTTGGTATAGGTATTAAATATCTTCATAAGCTCAATTAAGCATCATTTATGTGGTTTTTATCATATATCAAAGTTTGGATACTCACTTCATGTGTCTAGTTTCATCCTTGATATGATGTTGAACTCTGAATTGTACTCTAATTATTATGTTTTGGGCTTATTTGCATCATCCCAATTCTCTTCACCTCCAAAACCCTATGATCAATTTATACTAAGTGTGACTTAATATACTTTTGAATATATTATGCATGCATTATGAGAGGAAAATTTAGAAAAATATCTCAATGGATCTGAACTTTTTGATTTTATCGAGTGTTTCTTCTATTTAGGTTGTTTTATTTGTTCTATAGCGATAACCTGAGAAAGCTCCAAATTTTATTGCTCTCAGTACCTAAGAAATGACTTAAATAGAGAAAAATAACTTCACTCAAAAAAAATTTAGAGTGTTAATATTCAAAGGATTGTGTAATTTAATTTTAATGAAACCCTTTATAGTCATCTAATTTGTCCATTATCACACTGCTTGACTCATGCATCAACTCACATTTATTATTTTCCATCTATTCATCCTTCTCATCTACTTTGGTAATTTTTTACTTATATTTTTATAATTTTCCTCATTTATTTTACTCTTATCCTCTTAATGTTAATAGTTTTAGTAGTTTTTTTATTGTGTTTATAGTTCCTACCATCCACTCGTTTGATTTTTTATCTTGTATTTTTTATTTCCAAACTAGTTTGTGCCATAATTATTCTATGTATATAAACTCAAATATTTTTTGGTATTTCCAACCTAATTATTTCATTTCTACACTTATTTTTCTTCATCACTTGTTTTTTTATTTTAACTAACACTTCTTATCTATTCATTAATAATTTTGGGCATCTAATTTTTTCCCTTCTTTTTTTTCCATTTTTTTCAAAATTATTTTTATGTTTTTTTATTTATTTTTTCTCAATAATTATTTTATCTTTTTCAATTTTTTCTCTCTTCATCCCCCCTTTCTTCCTACCTCCTACTTTTCCTTTTTATCCCACTAGGATGTTTTGACACTATCAGATAACTGGATATCAATATAGTTGGTTTTAAGACATCACAGTATCCTATTTCAAATTTCCCATCTAGGAAGATAGTTCCAACCTAATGGGGAGGTAACACAATCTACGACTAGAAACTTAAATGTTTATTATACAGTACCATGGTAACTTATACCTGAATTCACTCAAATGGAATGATAGTGTCACCTAATGAGATCTATTGATGTTTTACCATCATTCATCATAGTTATTTGTAATGTATATTTTTAGTCAATCTCCATTCATAAACCCTTTTCTAAATGTATTTAGAAGTTTTTTTATTTTTATTTCACCTAAATCCAGTATATCCTTAACTATGTAGGGTCTAAGCCATCTCATTTTTAACTTTCCTAGATTTTTATATTTTATATCATATAGTAAAAATTTATCCCTAATATTAAACTATTTAACCTTGATATGCCTATCTTTCCAAGATTTTTAACATATTTACTCTCGAGTTTGATTATATTCCACTAAGAACCTCTTTTCATCTAATTTTTCTATTTCAATCAATCTCTTTTGAATGAAATATTTATCATTAATTATATATGTTACCACAAGTATCAAACTTGGTAATATGTATTCCATTAGTGTTACCACTTCTAGGCCATATACTAATTGAAATGGGTAGTACTTATTTAATGTTTTGTAGGTAGTACAGTAATCCCATAATATTTTTACTATCTTAGTATCCTAATCTCTAATATTTATTTTACATACTTTGGTTAGTACCTTATTAAATGCCTCAATAGTGATAGTTTCTTGAGGGTGGTAAGGAGTGCTCATGTTATGCTATATTAAGAAGTGATTAAATTGTTTTTCAATTTTATTATTGATGAATTGTTTACCCTGATCACTCGTTATGATTAAAGGACACCCAAACCATATGATTATATTTTCATATAAGAATTTTTTAGTAGTCTGGAAGGTACAATATTTTGTGAGTGCAACTTCTACCCATCTTTATTTATATTAAGTTAAAGTAATAATGAATGTGGAATTGTTATTTCTTGTCACATATTTGATGGGACCTATAAAATTAGTTTCTCATTTATTGATCTAGCACTAAAACTAGGCAGAGAGGCATCTCATCTCTATCATTCAGTTTACCCACTCTCTAGCACATGTCACAATTTATTGTGTATTGATATTCATTTTTAAAAATTTGATGCCCACCATAAGTTTGCTAATAAAAAAATTTTAGCCATAACTTATTTGGAGTTTTTCCCTCTTGAAACTCCACCATGGTCTTCACTTAATATATTATACTGATCATGTGATAATTCTACTCTCTAAAACACCTCATCTCTTTCTTTATAATATATTACTCCTTACAATTAACATGAATGGAAATGTTTGGATCATCAATCTCTTCCTTTCTAATGTATTGTACTCTTCCAAAAACTCAATAGATAGAAATTATGCAATACTCTTCATATCCTTGGGAACTATTTCCACATAGAAGAGGTGAGCTCTGGGAAACTCATCCTCAATTGGTACTATATATTCCACTATAGTTATTCAAGATAGGTAATCATGTCCATTGTTTACCTTCCCTAATTTGACAACAATCTTGAAATCAAATTCTTAAAACAACATAAGCCAACAACAAATTATCCTTGTATTATTGGTCTATTTATCAAGTATTTCAGTGGTTTCCACTCTGTAAATAATATAAATGGATTTAACAATAGGTAATGTCTAAATTTCTACACCACATACACCATAGCGAGTGCCTCTCATTTTATGGTTAAATAATTCCTTTCCTTCTTAGTTAATTTTATATTATAAAATAATATTAGATGGTTTATATTACCATTGTTTAACCTTAAAATAGAATATAAGTTGGTTAGAGTTATCCTTAGATTAATATTAAAGGATATATATAAATTAAATGGCACAAGGGTGATAATTAGATCTATAGTAGGCCAATTAGATGTTAAATTCAAATATAAGAATACACTTAATTTATTATGTTGAGATAGTTTAAATATAGAAAGTATAACTATGCTAGATATAGAAATGACAAATAAGAGATGTACTTATATTATTATGATGTTAGTGTAGTTATGGATCTATTTTAGGTATAAATTAGGTAGGAAGGAGATTCTAGAATAGTCACCTGATTCTAGCTCTAATGCTTCTAAATATTTGAATAGTAATGTCATCCTAGAATGGTTGTATTGATGTTACCATATGGGTTTGATGTTAGTGTCTTAATTAGAATATATATTGGAATAAGATATGACCACCTAAAAGCTTATGGGATTTGCTTTGCCTTCACTTTGGTACATTCATATCTAGGTCATGGATTGTTTCTCCTTGTGAAATGGCAAAACCTTAGTTCTCCACCTTCATAGTGACCTTGGGGGTAAATGGGTTAGTGGAAAAATGATGTCAATCTGACCCAAAAGGCCATACTATCATAGGGCACTACATACATAGCCAATACTCTCTAGAAGAGGTCTTCAAACTCATGTAGTTCTCCCCTATGTGTTTGCTTGTGTGTGAATAAACCAATATGTGTAAAGAAAGTACAATAATGACCTAGATTTTAACTTAGAAAATTGAGCTCTTGGGTTACTCCTTTACTAATTCAAACATGTAGATGTGCATTCCCTATAACTAGTATATAAATATGAATAAATAGGGAAGATTTGTTTAATTGAATACTCTTTGAATGTTCTTTGGTCTTTTTTTAAGTGTATCTATTTTTTTAACACATGAGGAATTGAGGTTTGATCTTGTATTTATATCAATCCCATTAGAGTAATAACTTGCATTAAAATACATAAGCCAACCATTAGGATTTGTTTCATTTAAAAATTTGATGACTTTAGGACATTGGACACTTGTGTCAAGATAGGACAATAATGTTGGCATTATTGTCTACCCCAAATGTTAGTGTGCAAGGAGCAGGAGAGTAGGTATATATTTTAAACTTAAAAAGCTAGAAGATAAGTATGTTTTAAGCATTTTTGGAAAGATAGAAGACCTATATCATCAACATAAGACTGGTTAGACTAAGATATATAGGTAAATGGGGCACAAAGATAAAGTAGATGTGATACTTATAGAAGTGGAAAAGGTAAATAACTGAGAGGAACAACCAAGGTCTGATTTTTCTAAGTGTACAAGATTCAAGTGATATATAATCATAAAATATCATCTACATTTTCCCCCTTTAATCTAGTAATGAAATTGCTAAATTAAAGGAAAAGAATGTGTGCCTAGATGTGTATACATAGGTTATCTTTGTGTGGGACCAATTAGAGTGCTTTGTTAGTGACTAACCTACAACCAATCACATGTTAAAATATAAAAATAGTGCATATGATATAGGTTTAAAATAATTGAAATTGATTAAAAGTGAAAGAGCAAGGTTTAAGAGTACATTTATGTGTCGATGTAACTGCCTTCCCCATTAACAAGTTATTTTGAAAAATGTGTATCATTATAAGACTCTAAAATTGATATTAGGACAAATATACATAAATATTTTAATTTCATTTATCTAATGAGATATATATATAGATTGGAAGGCATATGCCCCCAACTTTGAAGCAAAAGTGAGTTGTCACCTAGCAGTTGAGATTAGCTCAACCGTGCAACCCAATGATACTTATAACCTAATGAGGCTAAATGATCAATTCCAACCTAAAAACTTGGAAATATTAAGTGATTTGATCACCTCAACCATACCAAAAGTTGAACCAACTATTGTAATAGATTAGATCAATAAAATTCCATAAAATATTGTGAGGTATTAGTACAAAAAATTTCATGATGTGTCAACAGTCCATAAAAGAGTTTTGGAATCTAAAACTAATTTATATGTTGCTATATTAAGCACATATTACATATAAAATACACCTTAGATATTTTTCATGTTGAAATTATGTATAAAAATAGTACCATTGTATATAATTCTACCATAACTATGAATATGAATCATATAAATATGTGCTTTGGCCAATTCGAATAACTATGTAAGTATGGATAACATGCTTCCAAAGAATTCCCCCACTATATATGGAGAAATATAAAAACTAATATAAGTACCAATGTGGAGGACATGTTTTCAAAAGATGCCCCCATTGTAAATTGGAGATGTTGAAAACTAAATAGGTGTGGAGAACATGTTTTCAAAGCTTTCCACCACTAAATTTGAGAACTGTGAATGTGTGTAAGCCATGCCTATATGAAATTCCCCCATTGAATATATAAATTAATATAAGTACCATGTATTGAATAAGTGTGGATAACATGCTTCTAAAGCATGCACCCACTAAATCTAGAAACTGTGTCAAGTGTGGATAACATGTCTCTATGACATGCTCTCACTAATATTACCCCCTTTAAGGTGAGGTAAATATAGGAACTAGTAATTACCTCACCTCAAAATGATAAGACAACTATATAATTTGTGAATGTAACCATGTATCATATAGAAGGAATGTGTCTATGTATATGTATCATTAAATCACATAAAACCAATTTGATCATACGTAAGCCTAATATGCATGATGAATACCATGGCAACATCTAGATAGTAATATTATAAGTTCAAAAATAAAGTAAGCACATGCATAAGAGCACTCAAAATCAATTCAAAAGATAATGGTCTAAGGAGACTGTAAATAATGGGCATGTTTAAATGCCACACAATCAAAGGGACATGACTTAGTCAAATGTCCATAAAATTAGTAATGACATATTTAAATTTCCATACAAAAAATAATGACATATGTAAATGTCAATGAAATCATTCATAAGCACAAGGGCTGCAAGTAAGGGAACATATTTAAATACTCAAACAAGGAATGCAATAGCAAGGTAAGACACTCAAGGAAGTGCATAAATTTATAGATCAAATGTTTTATGAAAAATTCTCAAGTGTATATCATATCAAGTACCCTATGTAAGATATAATCATGGATAATAGGCATGTGTAAGTATAGATGTAAGCTCAAACATGATAATGTAGAGTCATCATCGCATCATATAATTTATATGTATCAAGATCAAAGAAGTAGATGCCCCCAATGTCCATATGACATGAGTAGAGGTAAATCCCAACATCTAAAATAGGAATTCATGATGTGTTTGGGTATGTTTGTATCACACTCAAGTAGAATTGTGACACATATGTGTATGTAGAAGTAACTAAATATGCCTTCCATAAACATGAAACTAACACATAGATGTCAAGGAGCTAATAGAATATGTAAGTGTCAAAAAAAAAATTAGATTTTTAGATGTTTTTAATTTTTGGGTTATTTTGGGAATTTTGGAAGAGGAAATATCATCCTATGATGCCATATAATGGATGGTCACAGATATCTCCCCCACTGTGAACCTTACAACTTTAAGTTAGATATTTTATATTATTTGCATCATGATTAAATAGGTTGAAAAGGTACATAGCATGTTCCTCTTCACATTTTGAATGTGTAGTATAATAATTAATGTTATCATTTGAAATGTGTATTAATTTAACTTTGTGAAGAAAGGAGATACCTTGCTGATTTAGATCAATTTTTGCTTCCATTTGGTATATCCAAAGGGTTCCTAGTGTAAGTGCATATGTATATGTGGAAAGGATAACCCAAAATCATGTTTCAATTACTTTGGGACCACAATAAATTGGTATTATTATGTTTCCCAAGGAGTCTTTCCAAGTAACCTTGTTTTGCAAGTCTTGTAGTCCAATAACAATCTACTAAAAATGATTTATAGTGTAATTAGTTTTTGTTTGTGTATGATCAATATGGTTATGCCAAAAATCATAACCACCCATGTATAATGTAATTTTTAAATCTTTTTGGTGTGGATTCTTTTTGAATTGTTGTGAACCTAAATCCTTTGGAATATCCTCAAATATAAGGTTTTGGTCATTGATAAGATCTTAGATCTTGTGCTTCAAGGTAAAGTAATGGTTCATAGAATGTCTAGGTCCCTGATGATAGTGATAATAAACATTTGCATCATATCCTTTGGATAGAGGTAGACTCATATCAACCTTGATAGGATGATGGATAGATATAAGCTTGTACTCTACTAACCATGGGAGTAATAAATCTAGAGACTCAATTAAAAATGTAAATTATCTTTCTAGTACCTTGGATATATTATTATGATTAGTTTTTTATAATAGTGTGTTATTTTTGAACTCACAATCAGTGTATTTTGGTTTATTATTATCTATTTTTTGGACATTTGAATAGTGTTCGATGAGATAATGATTTGTTGGAGATTTGTAAAGGATTCCTTTGATGACAAAATTTTAAGCATGCATGCAATGTAGAGGGAACTTCATACATTTTATGTATCTAATACCATCCCAATAAAATTTTATAGTTCAAATAATTTGGCATAACTTGGTAAGAAGTGGGAAATGTATAGGGACCCATAGTAATATCCAATGTAATTTAACCGACCAGAGGGTTTTGTGATTTGTCAAACCTTTTTATTTGTATAACTATTTTTTGAATAAGATTTAGGTTAACACCGATGGTGTTTAGTAATTATATGCTAAAAATATTTAGGTTTGATCCATTATCAATGATCACTCTTTTGATACATTTATTTTATATTATCACTTATATGAATAAATAAAGAATTTGATCAACAATATCTTTGGATGGAAAATTTGTTGGATCAAAGGTAATAAGTTTGTTATAGTTCTTTATATCTTTCATGATATCCACAAAATAAGCAGGATCAATATCACTTGAAACTTGTTTCTCACACAATGTCTCATATAGGATATCCTTTTAGACATTAGATTGCTTTACGAGGTCAAGAATTGAAATTTTTTCATGTGTATTGCTAAATTGGTCAATAATGTAATATCCCTTAGATTCTGATTCTATGGCATTGCAAAAGGGATTTTGAAGAGAGATTAAGTGTTGCTTTCTATTTAAAACCCTCTTATTGTAAAGATTAGAATAAGGAGGATCCTATAGGAATGTAGGTTTTGAAACCCTTATAGATCATAATGAGTTAATTAGGCATGATATATAACAATTAAGAACCATTATAAGGTATTAAACCATGAAATAATTAATAAAACTATCCATGGCAAACATGATTTAAAATTGTAATTTAGGGATCAACAATTAAAAAAAATTTAAAAACCATAAATGAATAAAGTGTTTGATGTTCAAATATCAAGTTCACCAAAAAATTTACCCTAAAATAGTATTAAAGTTGGTTGGATTTACCCTTAGATTAATATTAAAGAGGAATTTAGAAATGAAATGGCAGAATGGTGATAATCAGATCTATAGTAGGATAATTAGATGCTCAACTTAGATATAAGCATACACTAAATTTATTATGCTAAGACAATCTAAATATGGAAAATACAACTATGCTAGATATATAAATCACAAATAAGTGATATACTTAGTTTGTTATGATACTAATGTAGTTCTAGATCTAGAATAGATAGAAATTACGTGGGAAGGAGATTCTAGAGCAGTCATCAAATTCTAGAGCTGATGTTTTTGGCTCTTTAGATAGTAACATCATCCTGAGATAGTTGTGTGATGTTACTATTTAGGTTCAATGCTAATGTCTTATATGGAATATCTACTAGAATAAGATGCAACCACATGGATGATTTTGGGTTTTGCTTCACCTTCGTTATAGTGAATTATATCTAGGTCATGGATTGTTTCTACTTGTGAAATGATAAAACCCCAATTCTCCACCTTCATAGTGACCTTGGGGGAAAATTGGTTAGTGGGCACATGATGTCAAGATGAACCTAAAGACCCAACTATCAAAGGGTTTGCCTACATAGTCAATACTCTAGAAGAGGCCTCAGACTCATGTAGTTATCCCCTATGTATTAGCTTATGTGTGAATCATACAATATATGTAAAGTAACTACAATAGTGACCTAGATTATAACTTGGAAAATTGGGCTATTGGGTTACTCTTTTAGTAATTCAAACTTATAGATGTGAAGTCCCTATGACTGGTATGGAAATAGGAATACATAGGGAAGCTATGTTTAATTTAATGCTCTTTGAATGCTCTTTGGTCTCTTTATTAGGTGTCGTTAAGTGTTTGATAGGTGAGAAATTAATGAGGGTTGATCTTATATATATATCAATCCCTTTGGAGTAATAATTCACATTAAAGTACTTAGGCCAACCATTAGGATACATTTTATTTACAAATTTGATGCCTTTAGGGCATTGGACACTTATGTCAAGATAAGATAGTAATGTTGACTTTATTTTTTGTCCTCAACATTAGTGTCTAGGGATAAAGAGATTAGGTTTATTGATAAGGGAAATTGAATTTGATCCAAAAATCAATTCTAGCTCGAATAAGATAAATCACACTAGCCCTTCCACTTATTGGTACATTTATACAATTGGGTTCATGACTAATATAGATCCAATATACCAAAATAAGGGGTCTCTTACCACACAATATCATTAGAGAGGATTCTAAAGCCTATAGTCAATCAATACCACATAATAACCCTAGCTAGGTCATATGGATTCTAACAAAGTAAATACAAATTAAATTAAATCTAATATAGTGCTCACCAAAGCTTGTGGCACAAATGAGGATAATAAACATAAAGTAAACATTCAAATAATGACTTTACTCAATTTGATGTAGAGGTAATCCTAATACATGGAGATAAATAAATTCAAAAACCATCACTTATGTTACTTCTATCTACCAAAATAAAGGAATAAGAGTAAGGAATACTTAACTTGAAGATGAATCCATCAAGGCTCACTCTCTCCCTTATCCAATGCTGCTTTGAAAGAGGTTGTTTTGGTTCATAAGGATCACAAAGATAGGTCAGCTCTAATCTATAAGACTTCTCATATGTATCAAAGATGTTTTCATAAGATAAGATGCTTATCTCCAAGTGTAAACCCTAAGGAATGATTACTCAAGTAGAATGGTGGAAGAGCATATTGTAAAGAAGTGAAAATGAATGATTATTTATCTCTATCTAATGAAAATGGTGAAAAAGATGTTTTAATATAGCCAGATCTAACCCTCAACCCTTTCAAATTTTTAGTTGACATAGTCGACCCAATCAACCCAATTTTTTGGGAAATAAAGTAGTTAGGTCCCAGATTATGTCAACTAGGATGCTTAGTCCCATAATGTGATAATTTTTAAGAACAAATTTGGCCCATTGGCTATGTTTGGTGGATGATAATAAGAAGTTTTGGCTTGGGTAGGGGCTATTTGAGTTGATGAATTTCTTGGAGGATTGTGTAAGGGAGGTGTCAAAGCTTAGAGAAATGAATAGGAGAGGTTTTTGTTGGTTGTAAGTGGTGGTATAGGGAATAATAATCTTGTGAAACACCAATGGTATACACATCCCTTTCTCAGTGTACCTTTTAAGGCATGCACTCAAATATATTGAGTCTCAATGAGTTCTTGAAAGAGAAAAAGTATCAGTAATTGATAAATTTATAAAATATTATGTGTATACATATGCCCCACTTAAATCTCATCATGTGTGACACAGTTATAATGTGGGATGGTGCTTCAGGAAAAGAACATAGAAACACACAAGACTGAGCTAAGTAAATTGTATTATTTTAATGCATAAACTAACTAAAAGTATATAAATAAAATGAAATAATTGAAATAAACAAGTAATATATGCATACCTTGACTTACCTTTATCATTAAATGGTTATTTGTTGTGTTTGAATTTTTTATCATGGAGGGCACAAAGAATGCTTTGGACAAACCCTAAGGATACAAAACTTAAAGAGAAAAAACAAACATAGGAAACTCAAGATAATTTAAATGTGTAGGCATGATGTACTTTAAAATTTGGTAAGCTAGGGTGATAAATGCCAAGTTAAGATAAAATGACCAAGTCAAAATTTAGACTAAATTGGGTAATCAAAAATCCAAGGCTATAAAATGACCGAAGAACTCAAACAAGTGCACTTTAAGTAATAAAGGTAATAAACCCAATAAAACTAAGGATATATGAAATATGAAAATATAACATCAATGTGAAATCAATAACAATCCTTACTTAAACAAAGATGGGCAAGAAATGGTAAAACAACATTGATGAGTGAGAAGTAACAATAATGGAAAAGTACATGAAAAAAAAACATTGGTGAGTGAGGAGTAATAATCCAAACTCACTCAATAATGGAAAAAGTACAAAAATATAGAAATGGATGCAGTTGTCTAAAAAAGGATGGGAAGTAAAAAACAACATTGGTGAGTGAGAAGTAATAATCCAAACTCACTTAACAATGGAAAAAGTATGAAAATATCAAAACAAACATAGTTGTCTAAAAAAATTAATGATAATGAAAAAAATCAAATGAAACCAAGGCAATTCTATAAATATAAAGCAATGGTGTAAAGAAAATAATCCATAGTCACTCAAGCATATTATTTTGTTTTAAAGATAGATAAAACCATAACAAAGTAGTGCTAACATGTTTTAAGATGTGAAGAAGAGGAAATATAGAAGTGGGAAAATAGATTTGGAATCAAACCTTCCTATTAAAAGGGAATGAAATGGGTGGTGAGGTAAATGAAGGAAAAATCAAGGTAGGGAAACTCTTTATCAAAGTCAATACACTTAGAATTAGGTTTGTCAGAAAAAGAGGACTTTCAACACTAAATAATCTCTCCTAAACACACAAATATTTGAGTTATCAAATGAAGTATGGATATCATCCCATGAATGTTATATGCTATAAAATTAAAATGGACCTACTTACCCACAACATGTTCCTCCTTCCTCAAGACCCCTTACAGAGTCGTCAGTCTACTGTGAATATTGGGTACTTATGTGAGAAAGTAGGTAGCACTATAGATTATTTTGAATTCTTTTATCCCAATCTACTAGCCTATCACATCCTAATGGACCTTGTCTTTATTATGAGGCCAACAATGGAGTTTGAGCTTCTATTGTAAATAGGAGACATGTTATGAATCATGTCTTTTGATGTGATGTTGAGTTTTAGATTTATATATTACCTTTTTATCATTTCCTTTTGTTTTAAATGATTTGGATTTTAAATTTTGATGGATTTTTATATTCCTCATCCATAAGGATTCAAAGAACCAAACATGGGTGTGAAAAATGACTATCATTTGAAAACTTTGAACTTGGTTGTTAAGAAAGAGGACTTAGAGAGCATCATGTCTAAGAGTCTTGTTTATTTATGTGAAATAAAAGTGTTATCTTGACTTTAACCTTGTTTTATCTAAAGAGGAATGAAAGGAAGGGAAATCAATGGGAAAGAACATGAAACAATTTGAATTACTTCAAATTGCAAAAAATATGACAACATGAAAAGGGATACAGTGACATGTAAGTATGATTCATTATCATAACAATGTATGTAAGTATAGGTAAACATGATAATCATAGTTTATTGTGAAATTTTTATCTACAAAAGAAATAAAAATTGAGGTTGAGAATATGTAATCGCAAACTTGTAACCATTTGTTAACATTCTAAAAAAAGAACACTTGGTTTGGTAAAAATGTGTGAAATAATATGTAGATGCTATGAGGAGAGCCTGGTCCTATATATGGTCTTACACAACTCATAAAAGAGAAACTCAAGTGGGTGCAAAATGGGGAAAATGATATTTGTGAAGATAGTCTGGTCTTATCCATGGTCTTACACTACAACTCATAAAATAAAAACCCAAGTGGATGAAAAATGGTGTGAAAAATGGACAAGCTTATGATTAAAAGAGAAAAAGTATGAAAAATCGATGTAGGAAAGAAAAAAGTATTCATGAGGAAAATTGAGTCCTATCCATGATATTACAATTCAAATCATGAATTAAAGAAACCAAAATACCAAAAGAAGGAACTAAATTTTGTATATAAGATATATTTTTGTAGAGGGTGAGATCATTGGAGAAGTCTTGAAAAAAGTGTTAGTATGAAAATATATCTAAGTATGAAAAGAAGAGAAATATTTAAGCCAGATATTTTTTTAAAAATTATGCATTAGTGGGTTCATTAAAAACATGGCCTTCATTCGTTTGTAGATGGTAAGCGCTATGACCAAGAATGCCTTTTACTAAATAAGGGCCCCACCATTTTTGGGCATATTTTCCTTCTTTATCATGGGTCTAGTCTAATTTTAGGACTAGACCAACAATATTAAAAGTATGGATTTGGACCTTTTTATTATGTTGTTTGGCTATGCAAGCCTTGTATTAATGCTTATGTTGAAAAGAAGCTAAACGGTGTTCATCAAGAAGGTCTAAGGCATAAAGGTGAGATTCATTTAATTCTTTAGCAAGAATGATACCATGAAGAGATATAAATAAATATGGGAGTTAAACTTCTAATGATAAGATTAATTTAGAACAATATATTAAGGAGAGTGATGTCACCTCAATGGCAGGACATATGCTAGTATGGTAGGCCCAAAGTGTAGGATATAAGTGAATATGTCAATCAGTGCAGGTTTCTCAAATGGTTTTTTATAAGATTTTGTTGATAATTTTGTTAGTGGCTTCAGCTTGGCCATTACATTATGGATGGTAAGGTGTGAAAATTTTTAAATTTAGCACATAAAGATTTCATGTATTTATTTTTTAAATTGACACTATTATCAAAAATGATAGTATGGGAAACTCTAAAGTAACAAAATATTTGACTAAGAATAAATTTATAAATAGTGGTTTTCATGACATTGATAAGAGGCATGACTTCTACTCATTTATTAAAATATTTAGTAGTATTAATGATAAAAACATGACCATCTTATGACCAAGGTAATTTACCAATGAGATCTAATCCCCACATGGAGAATGGCCAAGGAGACTCCATTGTTTAGAGATTAATCGGTGGTGAATGGATTAGATCATCATGAATTTGGTAAGAATTACACCTTTTGGGAAAATTGATAGTGTCTTTCTCTAAAGTAGGCCAAAATTATCCCATGCGTAAGTATTTGTTTGTTGTAGTATGTCTACTATAGTGACCACCACAAATGCTCGCGTTTGTTTGAGGAGAGTATGAACCTCTTCTTGCATCACACAACATAGTAAGGAACATTTTTCATTATGATAATAAAGGGTGTTGTATTTAAAGATATATTTAAATGCTTGTTTACGCATTCTATTATTTTCATGAGAATCATATTTGGAGGGTAAGTTTGATGTTCAAGGAATTGGATTATGTTTTTTTACCATGGGCTTTGTCTAATAGTGATAGCCTCAATATGAAAAATGAGTGAATCATTTGGTTGGATAGAATAATGTGATTTTCTTATTTGGATAATAAATTGGGAGTCATTAAATACTTGATGAGGATGAAATAGAGATGTTGAGGATGCAAGAAAATCAGCTATGGAATTTTAATCTCTTGGAATTATCTCAATGGTAAATGAAACAAACTCTTTGGCAAGTGTGGTTTACATTTGATGATATGCAATTAAATTTTCACTTTTACACTAGCAATCACTATTCACTTGGTGGAAGATAAGTTGTGAGACACCCAAAGCATGTAGATATGGGATATCTAAGTTGAATGTTACTTTCATGTCTAAGATTAGAGCTTTATATTTGGCCATGTTATTAGCAACATCAAATGTGAATCTAAATGCCAAAGGGATGATATTTCCATGTGGGTTTGTTAGAATACATTTTGACCTAGCTCCTAGGAGGTATTTAGCACCATCAAAGTGGAGGGTACAAGTGTCTTCATACAAATCAATGGTAACTTTAGGCAGATCTTTGATAACTAATTTGGATTTTGTAATATCAAGAATTATATTGGTATCTTCTTTCTTATTTTCCTCTAAATTAGTAGTGAAGTTTTGAAAATAATGTTTAAGGGAGATAGCTTAGTTAAGACCTTAAATAAAAAGAATGTTTTCATTGGGGAGATTATCTTGAAGGTGACTCATAGCTAGTATAGGTGTCACTACAAGTTGGTCAGTGATTACTTTCCCTTTAACAATTTTTTGTGTGATAATTTGAAGGTCAAATTCCATAAAAAGGACCATCCATTTGCCAATTCTATCTCTAGGTAAGAATTATTTGGAGATTAAATTATGAAGTGGATCGAAGTGGACAATGACATAAGTAGTTTGATAAATCATATAGTGAAGGAACTTTTCATCTACGAAGTAGATAGCAAGGCAATCACATTATAATTTTGTATAATGTTTTTCCTAGTTAATGAGGCCTCAACTAATGTAGTAAATATAATACTCTCTACTAGTATCATCTTATTGTAAAATCATTGCCCCAAATTATATTAGGGTATAGGAGTTATATAATATTAAATGATGATTGTTTAAAGGTGGTCAAAGAGTGGGATGATGGAGTAAAGATTATTTCATATTATCAAAAGATTTATGGCATGAATATATTTCTAGATCATTAACATTATCTATAAGGGAATTAATAGAGTGGATATGGTAAGCCATTTATTGGATGCACCATCAGATTTACCCAAGCTTTCTGAGGTAAGTGCGAAAGTTGGGAATGGAATGAGGAAAGGGCATGTTAACTATAGCATTGATTTTAGCTGGATCAACATCAATGCCTTGAAGAGAGACTAAGAACCCTAAAATTTTACCAGATGTGACTCTAAATACACATTTATATGGGTTAAGTATAACTTAGTATTTGATGAGTCAATCAAAAATAATAGTTGGATCAGACAGGGTGTTGTGCAACTCTTAGATTTGGCAATGAGATTATCGACATAGTTTTCCACTATCTTATGTATAAGATCATGGAAAATGTGAGTCATGGCATGTTGATAGGTGGCACTATCATTTTTAAGGTTGAAAGGCATTTTGACGTAGCAATAGGTGCCCCATTTCATTGTAAATGTTATTTTGTGTTGGTCTTCAACAGCTATGCAAATTTGATTATAGGCTGAAAAACCATCCATAAGTGTCAATATTTCATATCCAATAGTGGAACCTATGATAGCATCTATTAAATGTATTAATAAATTATCATTTGTACATATGAGTTTAAGATTATGAAAATCAATGCATATATGAATGACCATGGTGACTTTTTTATGAATGGGAACAATGTTTGATACCCATTCAGAACAGTCAATAGGTTTGATAAACTTGGCATCTAAAAGCTTAATAATTTCTTTATGACATAAGGTGGAATCTTTTATTTTTTTATCTAACATGTTTTGCATTTGGGTAAGTGATGATGTTATATAAAATGATACTAGGATTGACACCTAGATATCCTCATATGACCAAGCAAAGGTTTTGTGATACTTATCAAAGAATAAGCTAAATTTATCATGTTATATTGGCATGAGTTCAAGGAATTTGATAAAAGGTTTGGGAGAAGTACAAATAGTTTCAATAGTATGTAATTTTATCAATAAAGGATTTTTAGGGGGTTGTTCCACTTCAAGGGAAAGTGGTTCTTCCATGTCTTGTAAAATTTACAGTGATATGGATAAGTATGAACTAACTCCATGATGGGTATTTTACAAGGCATTGAGTTGATCTCTTCTAAGTAATTCTAATGAGATGTAGAAGATGAAAAACCAAAATGATGCTTAGAAGGTAAAATGTTTTTGGTGAGAAGATAAGTGTTTGAGGTTCTATTTGTGGGAGTGTTTCCTTAGTTGCTTCAGAAGGTATGGTAGTGGTAATGGTGTCTTTGAGAATTTATTCATCAAGTGATGGTTTTCTGGCTTAGTGACAGGATCTTTATGGGTGGGTTTACATTGATAATTAACTTTAGTTGGGTTCACATATTGATATTTGGTATAATATTGGTTATAGTCAACATCAATTATACATATATCTATGTTTGAGTGTTGTGGATTGGACGTGGAAAAAGGTTTTGGATGTTTAGAGGAGGAAAGATTAGTAACTTATTTCTTTTGAGAGGTGCTAACATAATCATGATGATGTGTTTTGATCATAGCATCATGATTGAATGTATCTCCTAACATAAAAGAAATAATAAGTTTGGTAAGTCCACAACATGTTTCATGTGAATGACCCACATCAGCATGAAACCAAAAGATAAAATGTAGGATCATACCATGTAGGTGGATTATTGGTGTAAGTGAAAGGATTAGAAAGTGTTAATAATTGCTTCATTTATTGAATAATTAAGGGTGCAATGGAAGCTTGGGTATTATACCCTTTGGTTATTCTTGGTTTTTTTGGAGTATGATTACTATTTATTACATTAGTGGAGTTTTGAAAATATCCCTTCATGGTTTTAATGTTGGGCTCAAACTATTTCATAAGAGAGTCATGTCTTTTAGCATGATAAACTGCATTGTTTAGAGTTTGGCGAGAAAAATTTTGAACCCTATATTGAAGGGAAAAGTTAAGTTAGTTATGAATAGATTAAATAAGTTATCATCGGTCATGTTATTATTGGCTTTGTGAGCCAATGATTTCCATCATTTAATGAAATCATGAGCTAATTCAGAAGGGGATTGTTTAGCATTAATGAAATGGCTAAGATAATTTTCAAGAAGATCATTGTGTTGAAATTTCTTAATTAGAGGATTGACTAAATCCTTGATTTTCCATATAGAATGTTGAAGAAGTTCATTATACCATTCTAATACATCTACTGTGAATATTTTAACTAATAGTTTGGTAGTGGCAAAGGTATTAATTTGAATCCACTCTTTGTAAATATTACCAAATGCTTTAAGGAAAGATGTTGGGTCTTTAGTCCCATCATATTTAACAGTTGGAGAGATATTTCCAATACCAATAGAAATAATGAAGGGGGTCAAAGGTTTGTTTTGAATATTTTGGAGCATATTGTTGTGCATAATAGGTTAGGGGATGATATTTCCCTTAGTATCTAGATTAAAATTTTGGTTATTTTGAATAAGGAGAATACGAGGTTGATTATCCATGTTTAATAAATGATGTTGTATTTGCATCATTTGACAAGTATTGGATGTTTGAATAATATTCATTTGTTGCAATATTTGCATAAGAATTTGAGTGGTTTCAATTGGTGGATTGGGGGGTTATTAGTGTTTAAAGGAGGATTGGTAGGGTTGGTAGGAGGAAATTTACCAAAACTGGTATTAGGGGATGGGTTATTGGGTGGAGGATTGTTCGTGGATGGGTTATTAATGTTTTAAAAAATTTCTATAGGGTTATGAGTTAAGTTTGTGTTAATTTCCCCTATAGTGTAATAAGGTGATTTAGAGAGAGGATTGTCTCAAGAAGCGTGAAATGGATATGATCCATCAATGTCATCAGTTGGGGTAATTTAAACCATATTATAGTCCAAATATGAGGGGTGAGAGAAGGTACACCAAGAGTGAGTATCCTCTTGGGTAACAAGGGTAGGAAGGAAATAACACCCCAAATATCATCTAAATCGATTAATTTTATTCAAAAAGATTATGATGGAGGATTTCATGATACTTGGAATAAGAATCTAAGATCAGAGAACAAAGATGAAAATTAGGAGCAAAGTCAGCCAGATATAAAATAGGTTTGGCGAAGAGGTACAGAGTTAATATGTCGATAGAGTTTGAAAGGAAGATCAATAAAAAAACTTAGGAAATGGTAAATGGATTGGTAGACTATGTTTTATGGGGAAACACTGAAGACCAACCTATGAGAGATTGGATCGAATAGAATGACTATGTTATGTGGAAGACAAAAAATGTATGATACATAGTTGAGAGGGTTGACTATGATTTGAGGGTAAAGATAGGTTTTGATAGTTATGAATCTGGAAAATTTAGTATTAATCTTCAAAATACTTGAAATAAACACACAAGAAACTAGGTCAAACTAGTTAATCTAGTTTTGGTACACAACACAAACCTTATATCAATGTTCGCTAATACAAGTTTTACAATACATCATATAATTATCAAAGAGAAAGCAATAGAAATAGAAATTCTAATCTATGTGGTCATTCTATAATGTTTTAAATTATAAATTTATAAATAAATGTGATAGGTACTTGGCTATAAAAAGGAGCTAAAAATGCAATCTAAAGATGGTTTCAATTAGTTAAGGTTGAAAGGGATAAATTTGTTGGCTTGATATGGTATTGTCTTTGTAGACACCTAAAGTTGGCCACCAACGGCTTCATATCCAAATTTAGATGAATTATTACCAACCATTGACTATTTAAAATAAGAATTTATAAATGTCTCAAATCTAGATTCATAACCATTCAATAAATCAATTTGGCCTATTAATCAATTAAATTGAAAAAATGCACCATCATTTAATTTAGATCTTGCACAAATGTTCAAAAGCCTAAAAAGATTAATTACCATGTTAAATCAAATCAAATCCTAATCAAGTCCTAATTGAATTAATCCATGAAAAATTAAATCAATTATCAAAAAGTAAAATTTAGATATCAAGAGCATCTTAAAAGTAATCATTTCTTTTTTGAGTTGTCTAAAATCCAAAATATCCCATCCATGCCTATTTATTGAAAATCATGAGTGTTTGACAACTCATAACTCTATTGGAGTTACTTTTAACTAAAATAGGTCAAGTTTGAGCCCATTCCAATCTCTAATTACCCTATAACTCACTTTGGGTTTGGGTTAGTTACTAAATCTATAAATACAAGCCTAGAGCTCTTCATTTAGAGAGCTTGAAACATAGCAGAGTTATAATAATGGAGTTGATCTATAAAGCAAATACATAGTGTTATAATGTTAAAAACAAGACAAGTCAAGCCAAAAATAGTGTCAAGAGGAGATGGAGATAGCCAAGCCCCATTGATGAAGACCTTTTGAGCACAATCCGAGCAAGCCAATGAAGAAATCATTTGGAGCTCTCAAGGAAGGTAAAGATTGTTGTTCTTTATATTTTAGTTGGGTTTTCAATTGTTGTCTGTTCATTAAGCTCCCCCTAAGATCTAGGCCTAGATATGTTATTATGTTGATTTCATGGTTTTATGTACTAACACTTGATCTAACTTTATCTCTTTTTCAAATTCCTTGATCACAAATGGCACATTTGGTAGGACATGATTGCGCACCCCACATATTTGAACAAAAATGGTTGTTCAAATAGCTCTTATTTTTAATCCATTTACTATTGTTTTTTTAATTTTTAACAAGTTTTTCTTACTATTTTCATCCTAATTCTCTCAAAATTTAATAAAATCAAGATTTTAGTTTAGAAGTTATCACTCTTTTAGTGATTGTCACTTTTTATTTTCTATTTTTCTTTTAAAAATGGATAGTACAAAGCTAATAACTTTTTTTTTGTTTACTCTTTTGAATTGGTTTTTTGTATGGAGGTGAGTCTTAAAGTTATTGACAATATTCATAAATTTTATGAAAAACTAATAGATATTTTAAAATTTATGATTAAAATACTAACTATAGGTTTTTATGTTTTATATGTTGAGTTTATTTGTTTTAACCTTCTAACTTGTTGTTTGCATGTTTCATTTTGAAATTTATGAATTTTTTATTAATAGTTTTGTTAAATTTTTCCTAACCTAATGTGTTTTTATTTTATGGTTTTGCCTCTAGGTTGACAGGTCATCCAAACCCAAGAGCATACTTTTCCAAGTTACTTATCTCACTCAAAAAAGAGCTTCAAAGCTAAACTACACTCTGACAATTTTTCTTACAAGACCTATTTAAAAAATGATAAAATAAAGATTAATTACATATTTTTAACCTATTTTTATATGGTTAAAAATAATTAACAACTTTCATTTGGTGCTTAAGGAAAAACTTAGATGCCTCTTTGAATAGTTTTGTTGTTGTTTTTTCAAAGTTTTGCAACTTAAGGCCAACAGGACAAAGAACACCACAAAATATTTCATTTTAGCGATCTAAAATTTAAATCACTTTCAAATTTTTTTTTATTCAAGTTAATCATATATTTATTAGTTATTTTTATTTGAACAAAGAGGAAGTTGTGCGTGTATTCTCTCCCCCCGTCCCCTATAGGGAACTTGTGAAATTAAAAGCGTCATCTTTATTGCAAATTGCCTTAGTCCAAAGGCATAAAAGATATTTTTTGAAGGCTCTCTTTAAGACCCACATGGATTGGGTGATCTATAAACAACCATAAATCTCTTTTACTTAGTTTTTATTTCATTGCATTTTGGCTTATGAGGGGTACTTCATTAGCTCCCATAAGTTCTATAGGGAAGCTTTGACTCGGCACTTCATCTTCTAAAATTGTCTTCAACCCCTCTCCATATCAGGTATATAAATTGGGATCCCCTCACTAGAATGATGGTTTGAGTGGTTAAACCATATCTATTATTAGAGGTTAATCCTGGTATGTTTGAGTATGTTGGACATCACACTACATTGAGCGAGTGATAGATGTAGTGGTTATAAAAAGGGCAAGACATTTTTACTACAAACCATATGATGTGGACCCAAATGATGTGTGCTTCTCTTGTATATTGACATGAAAGTCTTGTGCATTTGAACCATCTAGATAATCAAAGACAAATTAGTTTTAGTCAACCCCACTTTGCCACACCCTTGATATGATTTAGGATGATTTACTTAATTATATTTTGTCATTTTCTTACTTGGTGTTTTTGAGACTAAAACTAATGTTTTTTGTTTATAAACCATGTCAAAACAATTTGTTTATATGTCACATATTTTTTTGAGGAGGTGTTATGCTGGCCATTATACACCACACTTATGGCTTGTAATTTTTACTAAACTTATTTGTGTGTGTGTCACTTGAATGAAATAGCTATCGTTATGATGCCCAAATCATTATCAAGTTTATGTCTTTTGATTATTTGAAATAAAACATTGATCACATCAATAAAACATGCTAACATCATTATGTTTCTTAATTTGTTTCAAGGCTTGTTTACCTTATATCCAAAACCATTACTTAAAACCATGTCACATATGCCATTTGGACCTTATTCATGTGCCATCATGCCATCCAATATTGTCTAGCTTATTTAGTCATAAAAATATGAGTCTTCAAACCTTGAGATTTCAATTAAATTTTACAATTTTCAATCCAAACATTGATTGATTTATATTTAGGCCTCGATACGTAGGGGATGATACATAAATCTTTTTCTTTTGGGTTACATAACTTAAGTTAATTTCTTACCAAAATTTAAAAACTATTATTTGTTTGTTTAGAGCCTATCTTCATCATTATTTGTGCCTTTATTTGGGAGAAAACAACCTTTATCCAAGATCCTTTTGCCTTATAGCTTATGCCAATTGATCATGTTTATGTTTGATTTTGTGTGTCAGTTATTTTCAAACTTGTTAGATTAAATCAAATTACATCAATCTTTTGTTTTAAGCCTAGATTTTGATGTCATTTGTTTAGAAGTCCTATCACAGCCTATTTGAGCCTAGCTTTTGACTTCATGTTTGAACAAAATACCTAACGACTATTTTCCCTTTCTTAGTTTAGACCTTGTTTGGAACACTTTGGCCTAGACTTTTGACATGCTAATTTTTGTTCAAATACTTGACCTTTTATGTGTATGACATTTGACATTAGACATTTGAAGTTAGACTATTTTATGCCAAGCTTTAGCATAAACTATTTTAGAGATATAACTCCACAATCAAATCATTGTTTAGAGATACAGTTTCACCTTTTTGACCAAGTTGGACCAAGTTTGAACCATTTGTACTTTTGACATAGTTTTTCAAATTTTGTAGAAATCTAAGCATTTTTGTTTTTAAAACATTTATCATTGATTCAGATATGTCTAGCTACACTTATGGAGTCACGCACAATCCAAATTATGATAGAATGGCTACACAAAATGGCTTTGATTTTTATAGATTTATTCAAGACCCTTTTGATGATAACATGGTTTTTGAGACAAAATTTTATCCACCTTACATAAATTAAATCATAGACCAAAGTCAAGACCTTAACTGGGATGATATGGTTGATGATGAGGAATTGGGTACAGACCTCTATAATGATAATATTCTTTGGGAGATGGATCCATACCCTCCTTAGAATAATAAATATAGGTAACAAAGGCAAGGACCATCTTACAATCTAACTCAAGACCTTGACCAGGATGATATGGCTTACAAGGACTTGGATGCTTTAGCTTATGTGATTAATCAGGCCCTAAGATGCCCTACCATTTGTATTCTAGGACCACATACTTTAGCTTGTGTTAGTAGTAAATATCCATGATGCCCTACCATTTATATTCCACGACCTCATCCTTTGGCTTATGTGAGCAATCAAGCTTCATAGTACCCACCCATTATCCAACCATTGGCCATTATTCATCTAATTCTGATCATTCCCCACTTTATAAAATCCCAACCTAAACCAGCGTAATCCTAATTTCAACCAATCTAATTCTAACCTCAACTAGTCCCATTAGTACCTCAACTAAGCAAATCATTACCTATCTAACTAATCCAACCAGTGCCTATCAAACTGAGCCAATCATGTGAGGACCAAGTTATGATCAAAACTAGTATTTTCCAACTCATTAGAAAGTAAGGCCAAGAGAACCAACTGATCCAAGATGTTTTTATTGAACCAACCATTTATGATAAGTTAACCTATGATGAATCACCTTTCAATCCTATACCTATTGTTGAGGAGTCTCACTCTTATGAGCCAGTCTTTGTTGAGTCACTTCTTAATGATTATAACCACCTTTGAGAAAATTATTACCTCGACCATATACATATTTATCAAGAGCCTCCTATTGATAAGCCAGTCTCTAAGGAGTTATCTCTTGACCTTTTCCCCATCACTAAGGAGTCTCACTGTGACAAACTAATCTTTATGGAGCCTATTATGCTATCATAGGTTATTACTTATCCAATACCAAACATTCAATAAGACGTCATTGTAACAAAGCACCCATCAGATGAAAAAATCAAAATCAGATTAAATTTCTATTCTTGGAATAACATTAGAGTTAGCATCATAATTAAAATTAACATCAATCTTAAAATTAGATTTAGAGTCCATTGAGTCAGAAGCAGATTCAAAAATAGAATACATTCATGGTTGTTACAACATTGGTTACGCATACCTTATAGATCATTTTGAATACATTTGTGATCCTTTTATGGATTTTGAAGATGAGTACTTCAACATCGACACAAATTCTCCTAGTATCTTCTATGAGGATTGTGCTACCTCACCCCATTCCATTACCATTCCACATGCCATTACCACCAACCAACATAGCCATATTATTGACATTTTATCTCTCATAAATGTTGATTGGGACCAATAGAATCACACCTTGTTGAACTACATCCATGGTGACATATCACATGAAGAATAGCAAGGAGGTCAAGACCAAATTCATGTAGAAGAACCATCTCCTAGTGAAACCTTTTTGGAGGCACTCGGGGACAATCAAAGTTCAAACTCGGTATCTTCTAGTGAAACCTTTTTGGATGTGTTAGAAGACAATCAAAGTCAAAATTCAATGTTATTTAGTGAAACATTCTTGAAGGCATTATGAAATATTCAAGATAACTTCATTGGTGAAAATATCTTTGAGGCAGCAATAATTGAGCACCAAATGTCTTCACTACTTAATGAAGACAAAATCAAAGATGAAATAAATATAGCTTTCAATCTATATCCTAATCAAATGGTAGCTACTCTCAAGCCTAAACAATAGAAGAATTTGGTGGTCTTATTGAGGGAATATTCAGAATTCTTTGGCCCCCACCACATCTAAAATTATGTTTAATTTGGAATCATCAACATTATGTGTGCCTAAAAATCCTAATCCTAATTTTCTTCCCAACCATTATACATTCCATTATAATCCACCATTCCATTTCACAAACAAACCTATCAACCAACATTTATCCTTATTTATGATTCATGGCCACACTTTTTTTTGTAGAGGCTATGAAGATACCCTGTCTCAATGCTTAAAGGAAATAGAATTAATGACCAACAAAGATCACAACAACATCATTATAATCCAAATTTGCATCATGTTCTTTATAGAGCAGTTATTCAAACGAAGTGTGGGCTAGCAATTTACATGATTGAGTATTTTATTTGTATCAATTGTTGATCAAGATGTGCATCTCCACATCAGCAAGAACAACCAAATTATATGCCATTTACTATACCTAGACCAACCACATCTAAACCCAACCAATCATGCCTAGGCCAAACACATTAAAAACCAACAAACATCATCAGCCAAAAACATGTACCATGCCATTTTCATTTATCATTCCTTTTGCCATTGTTGCATACCTATCCAATCACCTTATCACTTGGGGAAAACCCTCTTGCCATTATATCCAATCTACCAAACCATCATTATCTTAGAACAAGACCATTCCATTTTACCATATCATTCCTATCTAGACCAAAGCCTATTTTTAGTCATCTAATCCAATCCTATTTTAATCTTGGTTATTTTTGTTCTCCTTGAATGTTTTGTGAGGGGATTCTAGTCAAGTTTCAATAACTAATCAAATTCATGTTTATAATGATAGTCTATGAAATTAGGGTGATAATTGATTTGGCAAGGTATTTTTCAATTTCCATCCTATATCGAGTTTATTTATGTGAGCCTGATTATATCACCTGCCAAGGTAAATTAGTGTTCACCAATCTTGCTACTAATTATAACACCTATGGGAAAATTAGTATCATTGATCTAATCCATTTTATCCTAGTTATAACCTCCTATGGGCAAATTAGGGGAAACATTTATTTATCATGCATTATTGCATCACCTTGCCATTGTTGTTTCTGTTTGACTAGCCATTTGTCAAATTTGAGAACTTGTTAAGACCTGGTCAAGTTTTTCCTCACCTTCTGTATGGATAGAATTAATATGACTTGAGGTCATCTTAGGACTCTATAGGTTATACTCAATTCATGTTGAGGTCACCTCAGTCCCCCTTTTCATGTGTTCTCACCATTTTGTGATCAACTTAAGCTAATACTCTCATCATTTTGTGATTAGGTATCTTGTCATTCTCTAATGAGTTGAGATACCTCAAAATGCCAAAAACATTCTAAATATTTCAAAAATCCAAAAACATTTGTCATGTCTAAGCCTAATCAGTTATCCTTAATTCGCCTGACTAGGGCATGGTCATTGTTAGGATGTTTTCTTTTGCTTTTATTTTCAAGATTTCTATTTGCTTGTTTATTTCCAGTTGTTTATTTGTATGATTTCTATTTGTTTGTTTATTTGTTCACTTTCTTGTTTGTTTGTTTTTATCACTATTGTCATGACTCAATTTATATGCATTCATTAGGTGATTCCTTGAGCACATTATTCTTGAGTCTATCTACATTTAGACATGAACATTATCATCATGGTTTTTATCATTGGTGCATTATTTTTAATTATTTATTGGAACAGGAGTTAGTCTTTATGCACATTTTGGCCAAGTTATAATGGTGTTTTATATCATCTAGCATACCAATACGTGATATAGAAAAAATTAGCTAAAGATGTTGTACAAGCAATGGAACCACAGAAGTTTCTCTTTAGTACCTTGGAAAATCCTTCCACACATCTTGATCAAATCAACCCATTGGCCATTCTAGTTGTATTATTGCCAATAAAGACAAGCATTTCTTCATTGGTGAGTACAACTAAATATTTTCTATTGATCAATCTCATTCATCTATCCATCTCTTTCATCACCTTACATCCTCGTATGTTTGTTTGTGGCTTCTTTAGTCATTAGACCATCACATCAATGTTTTAACCCACTCATATTTAATCTGTTCAATAGGTTATATCTTTGAGTTATGCTTGCTAATTTTCCCTAACTAGGGTACCACCATATCAAACATCCTCTTTACTCAATCCAAGTCCTCTTAATGATTATAACCACATATGGGTAAATCATTATTTTGACTTTTATTTCTAATTATAACCACCTTTGGGCAAATCAACATCCTTTTTAATTCAATACATGCAAGCATTTTCTCATTTAGATTAACCTCACCCATGAGTTAATTCTAATTTAATTCTTTCTTCTTTTTGAGGGACCATCCATTAAACATGTGATGGTCACTCCCTTAATGGGAAATCATAATAGGCTTCCCAAACACCATTTAAAGATTTTTCTTTAGTTATCTTCTTTTTGGCATATAGGTCTTTTCTAATTCTTTGAGAAGACATTATTGTGCCTATGGTTTTTAAACATCTTCCCAAATAGGGGTAAACTATAGACACCTAAATTTGGCCACCAAAGGCTTCATATCTGACTTTAGACCAATTCTTACAAACCATTGACCATTTAAACTAAGAATTTTTAAATGTCTCAAATTTGGTCTCATAACCATGCAATAAATCAATTTCGCCTATTAATCAATTAAATTAAATACATGCACCATCATTTTATTCAAATCTTGCACAATGTTCAAAAGCCTAAAAAGGATTAATTGCCATGTTAAAAAAAATCAAATCCTAATCAAGTTTTAATTGAATTAATCCATGAGCAATTAAATCAATTATCAAAAAGGAAAATTCAAACATTAAGAGCATCTTAAAAGTAATCATTTCCTTTTTGAGTTGTCTAAAATCCAAAACATCCCACCCATGTCTATGTATTGAAAATCATGAGTGCTTGACAACTCATAACACTACTGGAGTTACTTTTGACTCGCCTAGGTCAACTTTGATCCCATTCCAAGCCCTAACTACCCTCTAACTCACCTTGGGTTGGGGTTAGTTGCTAAATATATAAACACAAGCCTAGAGCTCTTCATTTAGAGAACTTGAAACATAGTAGAGTTATAATGCTGGAGTTGATCCATAAAGCAAATGCATAGTTTTATAATGCCAAAATAAATCCAAGCCAATCATGGTGCCAAGAGGAGATGGAGATAGCCAAGCCCCATTTATGAAGACCTTTTGAGCACAATCAGAGCAAGATAATGAAGAAATCATTTGGATCTCTCAAGGAAGCTAAAGATTGTTTTTCTTTGCATTTTATCTGGGTTTTCAATTGTTTTTTTTTCATTAAGCTCTCCCTAATATCTAGGCCTAGAGATGTTAGTATGTTAGTGTGTTGATTTCATGATTTTATGGACTAACAATTGATCTAACATCCTCTCTTTGTCAAATTCCTTGATCACAATCTTGATATTAGGGCCTACCCCCTCACTTCACAATCATGTAGTGATAAGGGTGTTAGGTGCTTTACCAATATATATCATCAACCACATATTTATACTTGTATATAAAACTAAGTCAGATTTTAACTTGGTGATGAAATCCAAGTAGGTAGACCTTGGGTAGAATTTGTATAATGCTTTTTGATATTATGTAATTTGGAAGTATGTGAATAAAATAAAAATAGTGTGACTAAATTGATAAATTAAACTTCTTATTTAGTCTATGTGTGTTACTTTAAAAAATCAAGCAAAAAATGAAAGATGATCTAATTACTAGCAATATGAGTTAATTCCTTTACTTCAATGGTACAAGGTCAGTTTAGATGACCAAGTATACAAATAGTATAGAATAAAATCTATTGGGTTGATTCTGTCTATTAAAGCAAGATCCAAAGAAACACAGTTAAATTGAATGAGTCTCCTAGGCAAGAAAACAAGCTACAAAAATATGTCGATTCCGTCAACCTAGTTCACTATAGGGTTAAATTTTTATAGAATAAAAACTCTAAAAAATAGGAATATAATGAATAAAAAAATGAGTAAGATGGTGAGAATGAACCTGATGATTTTTAAAATGTTGAATATGTTGTTATTTTTATATTGTGTCATCTAGATAAATATTTTTAACCTACTAACAGAGTGGACTAGGTCAATTGAGTCTTAAAACCTATATGTAAAGAAACAAACTGAGGCGAGTGGATTGATCTAGTTACTTGTGATTGAAGATGACGTGCACAAAGAAAAATAAACTCAATCAAATTGATTGTGTATAAAACCTATGCATATAAAGTTATACTAATTTGATATTTTTGATCCAATTATGTAAAAATAAAATAAATGATAAGTGAAGGCATGAAATAAAACTTACAAGGTTTAGTTCACATTGGTTTTACTAGAATGTGTAACAAGGGAAAGTGAAGTTGATCTACAAATCAATCCTAGCTTAGAGAAGATAAATCACACTAGTCCTTGCACCTTTTGGTACATTTAGATAATCAAGGTCATGACAAATACAAATCTTATAGACCTAATTAAGGGATCTCTTACCACACAATATCACTAGAGAGGGTTCCAAAGCCTCTAGTCAAACAATACCACACAATAACCCTAGTTAGGTCATATGATTTTGAACAAAGTAAATATAAAGTAAAGTAAATCTAATATAGTGCTCATCAAAGCTTGTGGCATAAATGGGGATAATAAACATAAAAGTAGACATACAAATAATAACTCTACTTAATCTAATGTAGAGGTAATCTTTATGCATGGAGAGATAAATATATTTAAAATTCATTAATTATACTACTTCTATCTACCAAAATAAAGAAATAAGAGTTAGGTATGCTTACCTTGAAGACAAAACTATCGAGGCTCAATCTCTCTCTTGGCTAATGGTGCTTTGAAAGAGGTTGTTTTGGTTCATAAGGAGCACAAAATAGGTCAGATCTAAGCTATAATACTTCTCCTATACATCCAAGAAGTTTCCACAAGATGAGATTCTTCTCTCCAAGTATAAACCCTAAGCAATGATTGCTCAAGTAGAATGGTGGAAGATCATATTGTAAATAAGTGAAAATGAATGATTATATCTATCTCTCTCTAATGAAAATGCCAAAAATTATGTGTTCATATATTTTGATCTAGCCCCAAACCCTTCCAAATTTTTTGCTGACATAATCAGCCTAGTCAACCCAGTTCTTTAAGAAATAAAGCAGTTAGGTCTAAGAATAATTCAGTTGGGTCAACTTAGTCCTATAATGTGCTCATTTCTAAGAACAAGGTTAGCCCATTAAAATGTGTTTAGTGGATGACAAAAATAGGTTTTGGTTTAGGTAAGGGCTACTTGAGTTAGTCAATTACTTGGAGTGTGTAAGGAAGGTGTCAAATCTTAGGGAAATGTATAGGAGAGGTTTGTGTTGGTTGTAAGTTGTGGTATAGGGAACAATAATCTCAAGAATCACTAATGGTCTGACCATGTTTTCCTGGTGCACCCTTTAAGGTATACACTCAAATAAATTGAGTTTTGATAGGTTCCTATAAGTGAAAAATCACCAATAATTAATAAATTTTAAAAATATTGTGTGTATACAATAGGTACATGTTCTAAACTTGTAGAATTGGAAGATAAGTAAATTTTAAGCATTTTAGGCAAGATAGGAGACCTAGGCCATTAACATAAGATTTTTTAGACAAATAAATATAGGCCAAAGGGCTCAAATATAGAGCAAATGTGAGACTTGTGGAAGTGTGTATGCTAAATAATTGATAGGAATAACCAAGGTTTAAGTCTAAAAAGTGTATACGATTGAGGTGATATCTAATCATAAAATATCATCAACACCTATAAGTTTATGATAGAACTATTCATATTCTAATCATATATGCATCATAATGGACCTAGAATGGGATCTTCTAGTCTAGAAACACTAGTATTGGGGCATCTACTATTTTATATTTTAATATGTTAAATGATTTTTGGAATTATTTTGACCAATCCAGTGGTTTATTATGCCTCTTCTTCAATAATTAATCTATGGGTGTACTTATAGATACATAGATTCTTATGAATCGGTGGTGATATCCTATATAACTATGTATTATTCTAACCTCCTTTTGTGTCTTAGGTGGTGGTAGGTTTATGATGATTTTATTTTTTATTAGATATATCATTAACCCCTCTTTCCATATTATATGTCCCAATAAATTACCAAAAGGTGTGGCAAAGATGCATTTATTGAGATCATGAGAAATGTTAAGTTGTCTACATCTTTGGAGCATCATCTATGATGACTGGACATGGTCTTTTATTAACCCATATATGGTCTAGTCATCAAGGTACACTTCTAAAAATTCAAGTATGAAATTCCTAAATGTATTCACCATTATGAAGTTGAACATAATCAATGAATTATTCAATCCAAAGGGCATCTACGTATACATAAAAGATCTCCATTCTATGGAAATGTAGTCTTTGTAAATACTATGGTGTTATTGTAATTTGATGGTATCCAAAGAATCTATCAATGAATTAATAGATCTCTCTTCTCACAAAACTTTCTAGTATCACTTCAATAAATGTTGGAAAGGGTCATGTAAACAAGCCTTATTTAATTCTCTATAATCAATGCATTTGCATATTTATCTAGTTTTATCATTTTGAATCACCATGGGACTTATCCATTTTGTATCATCTATAGGGGTTATATATCACTAGTTATCATCTTGTCCAACTCAATTTTTTACTTTTTCCTTAACATAAGGATTTAGTCTATATAGTTATTTTGTAATATTTTAATATCCTCTTTCAATTGGATTTTAATATTACCCACATATTATTTGATTCCTTTCAGTTCAATAAACTTTATTAGTAATAATTCTTCAAATTCCCTTAGTAATACTAATATTTTCCCCACCTATTTTTCTACCCAATAGTTTCCTACTTTATCCATCTTAGGATCACCTTATGTGGCTATATTATCTTCTCTGATTTTAAGTGGTTGACATAAATATTTTATTTTGTCTCATTTGGTGTCAAATATTTGTTGTTCTCCTTCTTCAATATTTATTTTCATGTTTTCTAGTTTTTCTTCCTCGTCCTCTTCCTATTTTGTAATTTTTTGATAGTATACCATATGCTTAAGTTATTTTATTTTTGTATTTCTTTATGCATTTTTTGGTAAATCTCTTATTATTGTGCCAATATTATCCCAATCATCCATATGTCCTAACATTGTTCATTCTATTTTTAGTCTAGAAAACTATTTCTTTATGTTAGAGTCTTCCATAAATTTTTTTTTTTTTAATTTCCATAATGATCGATAGACTCTAGTATTCAAATCCCAAAAGTTAAAAGTTATACAAAAATCCATTAGTAGGTCCTCCCATCTACTGGTTTTTTTCTTCATATCTTGATGTATGTACCATGTTTTAAAAATTGCCATTAATGTCTAGTAAAATAATTATGCCCACAGACATCTATCTATTTTACCTTTTATAGTCTATACCTTTTCACATTATTCAATATGTCTTCTTGAACTTATCCCACATAGTTTTGTATTTCTAGAAAGTGTCTTCTAACTTCATAAATTTTGTCTTGACTAATACCCTAAAGTTATTCTTACTTTGAATGGTGGATTTATGAGTGTTCCACAACCTTGTGCTAATGATAATTAACGTGTCATCAATGGCCTTCAACCTTATTTCCTCTTGGGGGAATACACTTATCATCTATTGTGAATAGTCCTCAATAATTCCAATCTTGGTGAATTTAATAAAAAATTTATGAGAACCCCTTTCTATGTGGTAATCCCTCCTTCACTTTAGTAATGTATTTTGTAATGCAGTAGTGTTTTTCCCTTTACATGGTATTTTTATCATATAACATGCCTTCCTTTTTGTATTTTCAGTTGTCCCTGGTATCCATGATTCAATTTCATCTTCTAAATCTATTTTTACCTCTTTTTATCCTAGTATTATCTCACCCTCATCATTTCGTTTAGGGTCATATTTTGATTTTTTTATTTTCTTGGGCATATATACACCAACAAGATCATCAAAATCACTCTCCTCATTATCTTACCATAGTTCCTCTGACTATATTGTTTTCATTCTTGTTTCTATTGGAAGATGGACTACCAACCATTTCCTTCAAATGTAATTTCCTTTTCTTTAGGTTTTAATGAACCATTATATACAACAAACCACTCTAAATTTAATAGATTTTGGTATCTTGTATTGTATATATCGATAACTTCAAATTATAACTTTATTTTTAGTCCCATTGTGTTCACTTCCACATCTCTCAACACTCCAATTGGAGAGCATAGTGTATCATCAACCATTGCATATTTTAAGTTGTGTGATATAGTTATGGTTTACCAAGTGTCTCCCATGTGCTATGTGGTAAGATGTTTGTGTCTGCACCAAGATCCACCAATGTCTTCTTGACCTCATGGCCATCTATCTTGACATTGAGTAGAATGGAAGTTTTCTTCCATTTCCTACTCATTATAATTTTATTTTATTTTTTCCTCTATTTTTTCTCAATTCATTATATTATGTGTTTTCTATGTTTATTATTATATTACTTACATAATTGTGATAATTTAGTCACCAAATCCTATTTCTTAATTATTTAAACATTATTTTTGAATCCCCAATCTCCTCCTCATCAAAATAACTCATTTTAAGTTAATTTTTGTCTTGGTTTTATTCTATTATTTTATATTTTTTTCCACTATGCAGTCATGTTCATGGATGTTATTTATTTTTTATACTTATTCATAATTAGTAGATAATTCTTTTTCTTCCCAAATTTTTATTCTATTGTGAGTGGTTACCACCACCTTGGGTTTTGAATCATCATTAATGACATTGAAATCCTTATTTCATAGTCTCTTCATCTATTTTTTCAATATTTCTTAGCACTCTATGATTTTATCAAACATACATGTATGTTCTAATATTTTTTCTTCCATAGTTATAATCTTATCATCTCCTATTTCTCAGTGAACTTCACTACACTGTCCTTTTTTATTTTTTCCTTTTGGTAGCTTCCTTGGATGTTTTTCCCCTTTTTTAAGGGAGATTCTACTAACTTCTATCTTTATTTTTCCATTATTATAGAATCATGCCAATTTAGGGCATGAAAATGAGTCATGTGTTCCTTTTTCATGATAGAATCCACACTTTATCTATAATTCTTCAACATTATTTCTAGCAATATGTACCACTTGTATGCACTTATAACATATTTATGGGGATCTCTCTTGATTATGACCCTATCTATAATTTTGAGTGTATCCTCTACCCCCTTGGTAATTCTTTGACCTCCAATCAAACCTCCTCTATATCCCCCAAGTTTCCTCCCCTATATCCACCTTGGTTGTTATTACAATACTAGGATTGGTTATCTTGAATATGAGAGTTGTTTGATATTATTGGCTAGGGTGTCACATAATAGGTAACTTTAATAGGGGAATTCACTAAACTATTACTATTCATCTTTGATTAGTGTCTTACACATCTGTTAATGCATCTATAGCAGGGAATGTGTGATTATAATCATTAAAATGTCCATAATTAGTGTAATATATTAATTGATTTGTGGGTGGAATCACTTTCAACATTGAGCACAAATGTTGTGGATGTTGATTTCATATACCCTATAGATTCCATAATACATTTTTATATCACCTGTTAAATGGGAGGATACATTCCCATAAATGTCTATGTTGACCTCATTATTGCTACTCTTTTTGCTATATCACTATAGGGACATTTTGTCCTAGAGTATCCTTCCACACAATAATGTTAAAGATGAACATAGATAAATAATATTCAAGAAAATAATAAGAATGTATTATTCTTCTCTTTACAATAATAGTATGAAGCTTACATATATAAATGAATGCCTTTCTTATAAATATGGATATTTACTTAACCAACGAATCTCCACAAATAACTCAATCTTAACAAAGAACTTATGTACATAATATTGTTGTTACTCACAATAATATAAATCTTAAATAGTGTATTCTAACTACTAACCCAATATACCTATTAGTGAATTATTACCCTCATAATTATTCATATTACAAATCAATGTGAGGACTAACATTTCTTAACATTCGCCCCCTTATGCCTTACATGATAATTTGTGTTTTCACATGACTTAATGAAAGTATATAAGGAACACATCAAGATCTTATCAACCATTCACTATCAATAACACATCTATTGAATCAGTGTGGGAACTCTGAATAGGAACCATCTACCATCAACCATTCAATAAAGGAACCTCATCAACCTATATAGTGTGGGAACTACAAGTAGGAACCATCTATTTAACTTTCACTCCTACATATCCTAAACACCTTCTTCTATGTAGTACACTATGTGGAAAAATATGAAATTCACCTCTTATTTATCACACATACAAACAATTAATGAAAATAAAATAATTGTGCCACTATATCAAGAGTAACCCTTTATTAGTGGTTAGTGAGACACGCAAAAAGCCTCCATCCTCTAGTCCCTCTGACCTCTTTCAAGTGAAGTTGTTTATTTAGTGGATGAAGTATTGAAGATCAAATGCATGTTTTTTTGAAGGGAATAGAGTCCCCCTACAAGATTAACACATTATAAATTTGACTCGGGACATAAGGGTCTCCTGAAAATACATCCTTTACAATATAAGAAGTGTCAAATTTTACTCTTGACTCTAATAAAACAATGATAATATTGAAATTTTTAACAATGACTTTGTCAATACTTTCGACACTATTTAAAAGACTTTTGAAAATAATAATAACCCTAAATTATAGAAAACATAACATCAATCGAAAGAATTTTAATAATTGTCACATTAAGAAACTATATAAAAGATAACTATCCAAACTAATGATAATCTCCACATGAGTGAAAATGTGGTGCATTTTTTGAAACTGTATGGATATAAATAATAAGGAATAAAAAATCATTTAACATAGATTTTAAATATTCAATTCATCTAATGATAATAAATTAAACCTATCGACTCATAAACATAAAACACTAATAACTAACTAGAAGACTCAACTATAACTTATCCCAATATATAAATACTTTGACTAGACATAACATAACTCAAATCATACTAGAACTTAAAACTATGAGCTTACAAGAAAGTTGGTTTTGATATATATGATGGACTTTGGATCTGAGTTGAACATTACAAAAATCCATAGGTATTCTCTACCATTCGCTAAGTCTATAATCCATCTCAATAAATCCTAAATACTCAATGGTATATGGAATTTTGAATTAACATAGTTTGCACAAATGAATCAAAAAATCTAATGTGGCATGAAATGCATTCTTGACATAAATTTTGATAGAGTGTTGGTTAAGGAATATTGTACAATAGGATAGATTTACTATCGATATGGCATTAAGGTAGAGTGTGGAAGCACAAGAAATCTTGGTAATGTGAACTATACTAGTTATATGATCCACTGATCTATGTACATAGATGGAATTGTATGTAACCTCTATTTTAAATCATGAATATAAACTATGTCATATGTTTATGGTGTTAAATCTCTCTCAAACCTTTGGATGTTTTTGTTTTTGTTCACAAATATTCAATATAAATCTTAGAATAATAGACCTTACTTATGATGTCCAATGTTTTTCCAAGCTCGATCTGCACATAGGCTATGTGTTGAGCATTAACATTACAATAACTAATTTTATTTACTTTTCTCTTAATTGTGATAAATCATGCGGTATCATAATCTAAAAAAATACCTTAATGAGTACTAAACTATAGAGATATATTAATGTGCAAAGGAACAAATCAATAGAAACATAATTTTAAACATCAACGGGATAATGACTAGTATGACAGCCCCTAACAAATCAATTAGATTTCCATCACATGAATTAGACATTGTTATGATACCAATAATAGAGTTTTAATGAGACTATACAAAGATTCAGTTCACAAGGATAATGGAAAAGATGAACATAGAGAAATAATATTCAAACACACAATAATATTGTATTATTTTTCTCGTTGCAATAACAATATGAAGCTTACATATTTATATGAATGTCTTTCCTATAAATATGGATATTTACTTAACCAATGAATCTCCCTAAATAACTCAATCTTAACAAATAACCTATGTATGTAATATTATTGTTACTCATACTAATATAACTCTCAAATAGTATATTCTAACTACTAACCCAATATACCTATTAGTGAATTATTACTCCCTTAATTATTCACATTAAAAATCAGTGTGAGGACTAACATTTCCAAACATTTTGGTGGTACACTAAACTATAGACCACGGTGGAGTATTATTAATCTATGATGATCTAAACTCATCACCCTTCATCTATATTTTTTATTTGAGCCTTAGCCACTCTAATTCCAATTATAGTATTTCTACATTTTCATTTAATAATCTAGTTGTGTCACATCTTCATGACTCAGCTTCTAGCCATGATACCATCTTTGGTGTTTCCACAAATGTATTGAAGATTTTTCCATCCATATTTTATCTAAGGCCTAAGATTAGACTAGAAATAAACCATTCAATCCTTTATTTTTCATTTAGTCATTCCACTAGTTTCTACACTATTGATTTAAACCTTTTATCATAGTCTTTGATTTTATCCTTTTCCTTTTATGTCAATTCCATCATATTACGGACACTCTTAATTGGATTGTCCAGTTAGTGAAAATCTCCTTTATTTTTTTTTTGTATATAAGCCCATGTAGTTGCATGTTTGTAGTAAGTTTTCATATACCATTTGAGGGCATCATTCCTCAATGTTCCCACAAAATTAAATAACATAATTTTATCATCAATGATATTGTGACTCCTCCAGTATGAGTCTAATAAGAACAGACAGTCTTTTACGTCCTTCATGTCTTTACCAAATAGTGGAAACTTCATCCTATTTTACATAATGTTAGATTTCTTAGGTGGTGAGTGAATACCATTAGTATTATTGTTAAATATATTTATCATATTATTTGAAGTACTTGTCCCTATGGTATTATTAAATTTTTATCGATGTTTATCTTTATATTCTTTGAATGTGATTGTGTAGGGTGTACATAACTAGTTGAACTTGTAGATGATACGATAATATCTTTATGAAAATAAGAATTTCATCCAAGTAAATAACCATAAAGGAATCGATGAATAGTTGAAATACACCAATCATCATTTGTATAAATCTTGAAATTGTACTTTTCATGTAGAAGGGAATGATAACCATTTAAATAGGCCTTCCTTAGACTTAAATTTTGTCTTCCAAATGTAAGATGGTTCAATGGGTACTTGATGTACCTTAACTTCATATCAATATTTGTGAAGAATGTTTCTATTTGAGCTAGTCTAGGAGCTCACCAACACATGAGAATGGATACTCATTATTTCTATTGATCTTTTTAAAGGCCATACTTAATACAAAATATCTATGTCCCATCCTTATTTAAATTTAACATGATTGGGATTCCATAAGGTGATGCACGAGAATGAATGTGGACTTTGTACATTAGCTCTTAGATCCACCACTTGATCTCTTCATTTAATAGCTTTGAGCACCTGTATATAGGTAATTTTGGTAAATATATCCAAAAAATCAAGTGAATAATATGTGTCACATGGTAGTGTAGGGAACACTTAAATGTGTACTGAATACATCTATTTATTCTCTCAATATTTGCTTTTGTTGCTGAATAGTCTAATTTTTTTAGGGCATTCGGCATAGTAATGTCTTGTTTATTGATCTCTAGCCTAATAAACATTATAATTGACTTCCAAAATTTACAAGTCACATGCTTACATTTATTTTTACTAATAAATCCCATTGTATTATTAAGAGGACCCTCAATGTTCCTGTAGGACTTCTTTTCCAATATAATGATGACACTACATGTCTTAAACTTATAGATTCCATCTTATTTTGACATGTAAGGATTCCCAAGAAAAATTTCATAAACATATATGGGTGTCACAACATAAAATAACTCAAATTTCAACTAATTTATTTCATATAGAAGATGAAATTATCAACTGACATGAATATCTCTACCTTGGTTCAGCCATTCCATGGAGTCTAACTATAGGTGAGATGTTATTTTAGACTCATCCTCTATACAATTTATATAGAGAATATTTTTTCCTCAACATCACTATCCATGATTAAGGGTGGAAGTTTCTATTACACCCACATCTATGAATGAAAAATAGGTTATCTTCCTCAAATGATGTTATTGTAATATACATTATACTAAAATTAGAATAGGGTTCAAAATCCTTATATTTATTGCCTATGTCCATAGAATGAAACAAGTGTTTGTCCTCATTAATTTTTTATTTGATTAGATTCATGTGCCTCGATAAAAAAAAAAAAATTGGAATGACATTCATTTATGTTGTGAGTCATGCTCCTATGGATCTTACACCATTTTTTAATTTCCTTTTATGGGGATTTCTCTGTGGTTTTTTTAATATAAAACCTTGAGTTTGGGAACTTTGAGTTTTACTTCATTGTGCAACCAATCAATTATGTTGCTTTCTTTCATACTTATATTTTCCTCTATCATTTGATTATGCTTGCTTTTGGGTTTGAAGTTTTTCTAAATATTTATTGAATACCAAGAGTTTCTCACATTGATTTAATAGTAGGAATCCCATCTCTATTTGGATATATCAATAAAAACACTCTTCTATTTGATCAATCTATGCATTTCATAATCCTTGATTTTGATAGATTATGAAATATATTTACGTAGTCCTAAATAGATTGGTCTTTTTTTTGTAGTATAAATTATCATTACATGTACTTTTCATTGTAGGCATATTTTGGACAATATTCATTTATACAAAAAAATAAAAATCACTCTAATATGTATACGTGATCATCAAAAAATCATCTTATACATATTCCTTAGTTTGATCAAGGTAAACCTCCCACCATTTTTGGACTTGGGGTTCATATTTTTAGTAGAAAAAATAATAATTTCTCTAAACTTTAGAAAGTTTTTACAAGAAAATGAGATTCTAATTTAAGGTCTAAATTTCAACAACATTAGCTTATGTTTTACCTTCAAACATTAGGATATCAAAATATATATGTAACTTAAGGGCTATGTACCCTTATAAAGGTTTCCTTTTTGGAGATATTGGCATGTTCCTTGGATTTTTTTGAATAATTTGCATGAACTATGTCATCATTTCATACCTTTATTTTACCGAAAGCCTATTCAAACATTACCTTTATAAATATGAAGAATGTTTTCCTCCTTAAATGTTAATTTGTGATCACTTTCATCTATCAAGAAGATAAGCAAATGGATCTCATCTCCAAGCCAAAATTTTGGTATATTAAGCTTGTTCAACATGACATGTAGGATATAACTTGATATGATATCATTAATCTCAATTGAAGACTCAATCTAAAGGATAACACAACAACTTTTATGGATTAGTGTGTTATGCAAAATATTCCATACTGAATCGATACATATTTACAAGAATATATAAATGTTTATCTCAAGATAATAAGAGAGTTTCTAAAAATAAAGCAATCTCTATGGAATAAATATATGTTGTCCACTCTGAATTATAATGGGTGAACCATTAACTTAAAGCTAAAGAAAAGTAATATTAGTAAACTACTTTAAAGTTAAACAAAGTTAATAGCATCCACTCAACATGCATACAAATGTGAATATGAGGTGTAATTAAAGATAAACAAAACTAATAATATATTTTCAACATGAATAAGCATGCAGATAGGAAAAAATATTAAGAATAAGTGATCTATTGGAAGAAGAATTGTTGTATACACCCTAATTTGGTCAAACAATCACAAGTATTATGTCTTTTATTATTATTTCACATGAAGTTCCTAGTGATGAATGTAGCTCTTGTTCACTTGGTCATTTTGGGTCTTTTGGTCTTTTTTGTCTTATTTTCCCTCTTTGTTTCACCCCTAGTGGTCCTAATTCATCCCCTCCCAATCACAAGGCCCCTAACCTATTTTTCCCAATCTTAACCTTTTTTTTAGACCTCAAGATACTAGCACCCTTATTTGAATAGTATCACCATATGATGTTAGTATCCACCTTTTGGAACTAGTGTCCAATGATCATTTTCTTCTGTGTTTTGGTTCCTAACTCTCCCTTCATCCTTTTCTTATGTTTTTATCCCTCTTTTGCATCTTGTCAGCTAGTGAACAAGGTATTTATTTTATTATTTTTCATAATAGTGGAGTTTTATTCCTAATTAAATAAATGGGTCTGAGTAAGGTAAATCAGTAAATAATGTGCAATAATTAAACCACTAATTTATGTGAACATATTGTATTTTTAACTTTTCTAAAAATAGTAATAATAGAGAGAAAATCAAACTTAGCGATAAATTAACTGAGACAGATGTTGCAAGGTCTAAAAATTTTTGTGCAAGCTTGGCAGCCTATCATAAATAGGATCTTGGAGTTCATTTCTAGATTGGACAGGAGCATGGGACACCCTATTGTTTAGTGTTATATTCCTTTTTTGATGCAATTATCCAAGTGATCTGAGTTTTCTAGGTTTTACTCAGTAGGTCTGTGTTACCTTGTCAGTGAAATATTAAAGCCTAAAAGTCTGAGAAGCTCACTGTGCATCTATTTTAATCTTCAAATCCCTAGGAGCTCTTTGTGCTTAAACTTGAATGTCAACTTGAGAAAGAGAGAGAAGGGGTTAGTGTGAAAAGGATACACTAGATGCACTTCACACCCAGTGTGTGGGCATGATGCCTACTTACCAATACTCTGAGGAGGGATCAAGATAATGTAGTTGTTTAATTGAAGTGCTTAGTGCAATTGTCTATGAAAATTTAACTAGATGTAAAATTGGATGTATTTTAGATGGATAGGGGCTGGTGTAAGGGTTTGAATAAGCTTGAAATAATATTAGAAGGTTATATGCAGAGAATAGGGAAAATTTATTGAATGTACTTGCTTGTATTCTTGATTCTCTCTTGTAAATGAGTGTCAACCCTTCTAAATGGACTTTAAATAGCCTTTTATAGGTAAATTAACGATCATGGGTTAAATGAATTTGTGTTAGGCTGACATGAATTAGGATAAGGATTTGGTAAAATATGACTCTTAGGACCAAAAGTATACTTGGACAATAGTGCCAAAAAAAAAAAGAAACCCTAGGTTTTAACACTCTTATCCAAGTTAGATGTTATTGTCTAAAGGGAATGAGACATGAAGAGATAGATCTGGGCCTAAAAGAGCTACTTGGTTCTGCAAGGGTTAAGTCCAAAAGGCTATAGATGACTGGGAATTAGTGAAATAAAAGCCTAAAAAGGGTTTTGCAAGCAAGTAGGAGGACCTATGGATTGGGTGTCTTTAGCCATACTCAAGTAACAAAATTTTGTATTTTATATGACTATATTTTCCCCCCTTTATTCTAGTGATGTAGCAAAGTGAAATACTAGGTTAAAGGAAAAAAGTAAAAATCATACCCAAACTTACCTACAAAGTTGAATCCCACGAAGCTTATGCGATGTTGAGTAATGTTGGATAGTACATAGAGAGCACATTATACAAGTGTGAATCTATGAAATGACATAAAGAGTATATCAATTCTTATTATATATGATATAAAACAAGAACATAAAAAATTTAAGTAAAAGAAAAAGGAAGAGAAAGGAATGGATATACCTCACCGGGTATGTGAAACAATACAAAACCTATTGTGATCCTGAGTAAAGTTGAGTAATGCTAGATTATTTTGGATGATGTTGTACTAAAATTTATATTACAAATAGAGCTAAGTGCTCAATTCCCTAGAAAGTGGCTCAAGAATGCAAAGGTTGGTTGTTTGGCTCCATCATTGCCTACTGAGTGAAGATAGATGATCATGCATGTGATAATCGATGTCTAGACTATGTGTCCAATCCCTCTAAATAGGTGGCTCAAGAATACAAAGGTTGGCCCTTTGGCTCCATCATTTCCCCATGAAGTGAAGCTATGAAGTGATACTGATATAAAATATATGTTATATGAGATGGCTCATAGAACCCATGGATGTTTATAAAATTTGACACTATGGTGTGAATAGCCAAATGTATGCTAAAAACTAGGCCACTCTTGGCCATTCTGAAAGATGGAGATTAGGCCTGTGTAAAATCCATTCTGAAACTGATGCACTAGGCTTATGTGAAAGCCAACTCTAGAACTCGAGTACCCAAGAAGTTAAACTTGTATAAAATTTCAAATTAAAAAAACTCTAACCACCTATAGATGGAGTAAGGCATGCAACTATTAAGAATGCATGGGTAATAAATTAAACTTGGAAACAAAATAAGGCCAATATGTCATGCACATTGCCCCTAACACTGGTGTCTAGAACATTTATTCTAATATGGAAGTTATGTCAACTACCTAATCTAAAAATTGAAGTGAGTGCCATCATGACACACATGATACCCTCCTATATTTGGATTCCCTAAGAAAATTGTACTAAAACTACTAATTCTGATTGATCTAGATGTGCAAAAACTATAGCTAAGCTAAACTTTTTACCTATTACTGGAAAACCTAGGTGTTTTTCTTATTGGATAAGAGTGCCAAAATGAGGACACCCTTGTGTTTGGCCCTGATATCCATTTCCAATGCTATTGTCCTATGCTAAAATTGGTTGTTGATTTAGAATTGTCACTAATTTTCTATTTTGTTCTGACTAGTTTGACCTTATATTCTAAACTAGGCGATTTGAATGTTGCTATTTTGATAGCTAGGAGCTTTGATCTCTGTGACAAAACCCCTATTTATTTCCCCCTCTTCTGAGGGTAGGAATTATTAAACTAAAAATGACTACCCGCAAAAGAAAAGATTCCTACAAGTGTGTTATGTTTCATAGATACATGATATAGCAATGATATTTGACAAGATATATCTAGATATAGCAATGTTTATATTGGGATATTGTTGGATCAACAGAGGTATGCCTAGATAGATATAACAATGTAAAATCATGTGCAATGTATTAAACTAGAACTAGAAATGTTAGATGCTAGTTATTAGTTAAAGGGATGGAGCATGATGTCCATCATGGCATCCAAGAAAGCAAGGTAAATGCATGATATGGATCATGACATTTCAAACAATGACAAGCAATAAAGTAACAATCATACAAATAAAGAAGAAACAATCAAGAAGTATATAAGGTTGGCCAAGGGGCCATGCAAATAAGGGACATGGGCACATGTCACTCAAACTAGAAAGCAAGCATACAAGGCATGTTTAAATGCCACATATACATATAATTTGAAACAAGCAAACATTGGGATGAGGGCCATAGGAACATAGAAGTATAAAAGCAAGGGACATTATAAAATGTATAAAGGTACACACATATGAATAGAAGCAAAGGACATTTGCAAATATCCTAAGGCACACATAAGAAACAAAACTAGAACCAAAAATGCAATCAAATCTAGTTACACAAAGCAACAAAGGAAAGCATGTAAAAATTGGAAAGGTATAATCACATCTAACTAATCAAAGCAAGAGTGAAATTAAGCAAGACACATTTACTAAAAAATTAGGTATATGCTAGGAAATACATAAGTGTAAGATATTAGTGAGTGTTGATGTGGTAATCTATTTAATCTAGTAAGTAATGTATGTCAACATGATAACTACAGTGTGTGGTGTAAGAATGACATAACCTGGATAGTGTAGTCATGTAGAAGATTCCCCTAATGGGAAGATGTATCAATGTGCATTTTGAATGAATAAGTAGGATGCCCCCTTAATGGGTAGAATGAATCAATCAAGGAACTGGAAGTCATTGCACACACTCAAAGAAGATCAAGTGAAGCATGGTAATGTAGATAATCGACAAACAATAACATAAAATAGCAAATGTAAGTCTAACATAGTAGTATAAATGTAAAAAAATGGATGATACATATTATCTAAATGTTTTTGGTGTTTTTGAATTATTTTAATGTTATTATATTTTGAAATTTTATATTGTTTTTGTATTTTTATATAAGCTATGTACAATCAAGTAGAAGAGATTTTGTATAAGTAGGCAAGGCTAGGATGATACTAACCGATGAGTCTCATGTGAGACTCCCTATCATGGTGTCCTGTATCAAGGAGTGAAATCATATGTGAATGTGAACCATGATGAAAATGTTGAGACTATGGCTCTAAAAGTTGTATATGTTGTAGATGCTCTGAAATCTCTAAAGTAGAAACTAATAATGGGGTCCCACTATAACTCTAAAAAGTGGATGTGACTTTAGGGATCGTAGGGACCCATCAGGAAGTAGGATAAGCTCTCTAAATATGTGCTTTATGTGTAGATGCATGAGATCTCAATGAAACTACTTTGGATGTGAAAACTATAGCTAGAAGCTGTCTAAAATCCCAAATCTATGGAGGTGTATTAACCCTCTATACTGGTGATGGATGCGTCAATTCTATCTAAATCTATACAAGAGGAAGAATTGTAACTGGTGGGGAAACTAAAACTAGTGGAGAAGCTAGAACTTGTGACTACAAAGTAGATGACTCTGAAGTGGGTAGTGGTAACTCATATGAAACTCCACCAACTGTAATACCTTGATTAATGTGAATGAATTTAATGCATCTAAGAACTATAGATGGTACTACTTGAATTTTTTAAATCCATTGGAAACTATGTAACATATCAAAAACTGCTACACTGAGAACTATAATGAAATGTGTGGTCACATGTGTTAGACCAGTCTATACAGGAAGTACAATATCACCTAATGAACTTTGTATGTGCCCACTGAAACTATTAATAATTGTATCTATCATGGTGATATCCTACTCTAAATAGGCTAAATGTTGTAATAATGTAACATTGCACATGTTGACACTAAAACCATTATCGATGAGAACACTATGAATGGGTTGATTATGAATATGTGTTATGATAAAGAGTGCATTATAATCTAAATTATCCTCCACAATCTTCTAATCTGAGAAGGATATTGAAGGTCTAGCTAGAAATCTATACTCATACACACCGATCATACTGCTTAAAGGATGTGACTCAACTGAAGGTTCCTAGTATGTAACTGGTGGTGGATGTGCATTAAATTCATGGTGAACCCCTGATGTGTCCCCTATATCCTATTTTCTATATTGTGTAAATGGATCTAAGAAAATTTTCAAATCTTTATCTTGTGTTGGTTTTTCCTGTGGAGGCTCAACTAAAAGGCCAAGATCAAGTAGGTTGTCATCTATCAAGTCCTATATCTTATGCTCAAACTAATGCATCTATTTGTAGTGTGATCTAGTACCTTGTGGTAATCACAAAATGCCTGTTGATCATATCCCTTGGGAATAGGTTTGGTTGGATCAACTTCCAGAATAGGAGGGAGAGATATGATATTATAATTGAAAAATTATTGTAAAACCTTAGGTGGAGGAACTGGAAGATGTGAGAAAGTACATTGAGGGGGTGTTGATAAAACTATACATTAAGGAGGTTTTAAAGTTGCATTTATTGTAGGTTAATTTTGCCATTTTGTATCATTGAACTTGACCTTGTATGTGAATTTTTTTTACTCTTATTAGTTTTTTTTTAAATGTTTGTGTACTTGAGTTTGCCCATTGAAATGAGTTTCACTTCTCTTACCTTTAGTGTATGACACAATTCAGTGAAGGAAGAGATTCACTTGAACATAATTGATTCATGAAGTGCTAGTAGAAGACTCTATTTGAAGAGGTCCTTTAACTCTTGATCTACCATGGGATTAGTCATCTTATCCAAGATGGTCTTATACCAAAACACATAGTTTGTGAGATGCTCATTTGGTCATTGTTTTGTTGAGTAATTTGAGCATATGAAACCTTAATTGAAGTGCTTGGTGCAATTGTGTATAAAAATGCAACTAGATGCAAAATTGGGTGTATTTTAGATGGCTAGGGGTTGGTGTAAGGGTTTTAATAAGCTTGAAATAATATTGGAAGATTGTATGCAGATAATAAGGAAAGTGCTTAAATGTACTTGCTTGTATTCTTGCTTCTCTCTTGTAAATGAGTGTCAACCCTTCTAAATGGACTTTGAATGGCCTTTTATAAGGAAATTAATGATTGAAATAAATTTTCATTAGGTCACCATGAATTAATATAAGGAATAATTAAAATATGACCATTAGGACCAAAAGTACACATGGACAATAGCACCATAAATAGGACACCCTAGGTTTCAGTGTTCATGTCCAAGTTGGGTGATGTTGTCTAGAGGGAATGAGACCTAGGAGGATGGATCTGGGCCTGAAATAACTACTTGGGTCTATAAGGGTTAAGTTTGGAATGTTGTGGATGACTAGGAATTAGTGAAATAAAAGCCTAAAAAGGGTTATGCAAGCAAGTAGGAGTACCTATAGATTAGGTGTCTTTAGCCATACTCAAGTAACCAAATCTTGCATTTTATATGAATACATTATTACATTTAAATTGAATTTCCTTTTATATAAAGAGCCTCACAAGGAATTTTACATCTATCACTTACTAACTTGGCACATAATTACATAAAATCAGTCAATAATATAGCTCAATACAATGCACATTAATCAGCTATCACATCTAGACTTGCATGCTTGATCAAATAAGGGCCTAAGTGAAATTCAATCTAGGATACCATGTATATTAATTATACATATTCCCTAAGGGTTAAATAAATGTGATCTAAGACCCCTAACATTGGGGTTAATGTAGGAAATGGTTAGGACAATATGGATTTTGTCTTGCACGATTACAATATCCCAAAACCCAATTTTTCCCTTCTTTTGCATTTGATCCTATTGTTGTTTCATGTGTGAAATTTTTCATTAGGGTTTTGAAAGAGATTCATGTAAAATAGTGACATAGGAGAGCTTTTAGAAGTCACATAATCACCTACAAGTCCCTTAAACTCTCTTATAGCTTTCCTAAAAAAATTAGACAACTTTTTTAAGAACGACACTAGTGCCACATGGTGTTATTATCCTAATAAGGCTGTTATTGTCTAAATTTTTTTTTTACTACAATCACAGAATGAAATATGTCTGGAAAATCTACAAGCCTGTTCCAACCTCTTGAGTCACATAAATACCTATTTTGCTTTAGATAAGTGCACCTTTTTTACATTTTTACCATGGTTGGAATAACTTGTTAAATTAATATTTCTTGTATTCATTTAAATTTATTGATATTCTCAGCCCTTTAACAACCTAGGATTTTACATCTACTAAGTCCTAAACTACTAAAACATTTGGCAAACATTACTTCAAATATTTATTAAAACCTTAGTTTAGCCTAGGGTTTACCTTCATTTTTTGTGCACTAAATTAGGGTTACAAACTTTGTCTTTTCCTAATTTTTTGCAAAACCTAACTTATCCAAATCAATCCTATATTAGGTTTTCATTAATTTAATATAATTTTAATTTTTACCAAACAACCCTTATTAAACCCTAGATATGCATATTAGGTCCCTATAAATCCAAATACTAGCCTTTAGGATTTCAAGTATAATCCTAATTTTTTCTGTGTTAGGATAAATATTTCCCATAGTTATACATATACCTATGTTATATTACATTCTACCTATTGTGTGCGTGTTATTCATTATTTACATTATCTTCTTCGGTAAGCTTAGAATGATATCTAAAAAGCCTCTTTCCCCTCACCTAGTTGACGAATTTTTACATTTTTCTCATAATTATAATAATGAATGGATAAATTTTCAAAATTGCACATTAGCACATGATAATGATTTCATTTATAATGATGATGATTACTATTATTTTAATGGTTAATATGAGGATTATTATGAGCATGACAATGAAAGTGTTGATGAGGATATACTAGATGCATCTTCTTCTCTTTCCTCTCCCTCTTCCACTACACCTCAAAATCAAACTAAAAAAATAATACCAAAAGAACCTCTCGTTGGTATTTCTTTGTTCTAATGTGATCCTAGCTTTTCACCCACTTCTATTACCTCTTTTTCAAATTAAACCAATATAAGTGTAATAAACAAAATCTACTTTCACTTGATTCAAGTAGCATAGAAAATATCAATGCATCTTCTTTACCCTTATTAGTTGAACTTGAAAAATCATGTACCAATGATATTACACATTTTAATAATGCAAAAACTAAATTAGATGAAATTATTTTATCACCTTCTTTCACATTCTAAGCTCAATATAATGATTATTTACAAAATGTTGATAATGTAAATGTATCTAACTCTTCTCCTACATGTCATAATATGTCAAATGAAAACAAGATTGCTAATTCTTTTAAACTTAACTCCGAGATTGAAAATAATAATCATAATTCACTCCACACATAGCACTCCATTCCACACATAGCTAGTGAAGACATGCATTACATTACACCCACACATGATGATATATTGCATAGTATCAAAAAGTTCAAATCCTCTCCTACTCTCTCTCTTAGTGATAATGTGAATGATACTTATTTTACTCTTACTTCTACAAGTGAATAAAACTCTAATTTTGATGAACCTTATAATAATGATGATTACTATGATTTTGGTGAAGAAGACGTTGAGTCTAAATCTTTTAGTTCTCACCCTAATTCTCATATTTCTCATGTTCAAACTAATGCTAGTGAAAATGTTAAAAAAACACATGTGCTTATTCTTATTTTCAAATTTTACATAACTTACATTCACATGATAATAATATATCTTCTAGTTCATTAGCACGTGATTCTTCTTTGCAAATTAATGAAAAGAAGATACCAATGAATCTACCACATCCCCCTTACTACAGTTAACTTATTTCTCAACCTAACCTCCAAGAGGGTGATATCCCATTTCCCTCTCACTAGGTCCAAGCTATCACCCCTCCAAAAGTTATAAAGATCAAACCAATCCTCCCTAAAAAAGGTCCCCGAGGCAGTGTACCAATGGCTAAAATTAATAATAAAATTTTTAAAAAAATAAATGAACCCCTTGATGATGATAATATACCTTCACAAGAGATAATCTCCTTAATGCATGTCATGGGTTATTTACGATAATAAGTATAACATCTCACACTTGAATGTAAAGCATACCACTATTGGGCTAATTCCAATGTCATTCATGGCAATCCTACTCCATGCAGGATCTTCACTAAAAAGTTGTCACCCAACTTTTAGATACCAATGTTATCAAATTTTCATGGACATAGAGACCCGTACATGTACCTTCAAGATTATGGGAAAGTTAAGGCACATGTCACTAATAATTTGACTCTACTATAGTTATTTTCAAGTCTTTAAAAGGAGAAGCATCAAATTGGTTTCATCATGCACTCCCTAGTGGCTAACTACATACATATGATGAGTAAGAAGAAATCTTTCATTGGCACTACATACAAAATAAGGGACCTCGAGTCACATATGAGAGGTATCCTTCATTACACCAAGGTGAGACAGAACCAATAACTGAGTACATTTTAAGATTCAATTCATGTATACATTAGTTGATTTACCATCTGATAGATTTAGAGGTAGAGTACATCTTTGCTAGAGGCCTCATTTTTACTCTTAAGGAGAAATTATTATATCAAACATCCAAAACATTATAGCATCTATGTAACATAGCTATGGCATTAGAGAAAGAGTTGGGACTACTTGCTACACATTTAGAGGCAGATTTGGATGTACGTTTTTAAGAGCCACAATCATCTAACATGGTAAAAGAACCAACTCCACTTAAGATTAAGAAACAAGTGGAATAGTATTACATCATGATTTTCTCACTAATCTTAATTTGCTTATTAAATAGATATTATGGGGTTAATATTTTTTAATTACTATTGTAGCAAATTATTTTCATTTATGCTAATGTATGGACTTATATATAATGATTATTTGGATGACTCGTTCTTGATAGGTTAGTTGTATATGAGTTTCATATGCATGTGGATTATGTTTAATCCGTATTATTGTGTTTTAGAAACATTTGATATTGATTATCATGGTTACGAACTAACTACCATTTGCATTTGTGAGGTGGATGCAAGAGAATGTCTAATCTACAAACATATATAGAGTAAGAGTATCATCGCAGAGGATGATATAGATGGAAATGTTGGAGGTGTAGAGATTCAATAATGAACCCAGCACACAACATGTAGAATAATAAATGCATATTTATTTTAATTGCATGTTGTTTGCTTGATTCACGCTTGGATGTGTTGATATGGTTTAGATCAGTGTTAGATGTTATTCAGTCTTATTTTTAGTTATTATTATTTGTTATAATTATGTAATTATTGCTATTATATAGTATGATAGTAGTATATTTGTTTTGACTATACTTTGAATAGTTGACTGCATAACCATTTTAGGCGTGTACTTATAAGAATTCAATAAAAAGTATTGTTAGAACATTTATATACAAGGCAAAGAATTAAATTGCATTTTGATCTTATAACAAAATGATTTTATTAATCTATACCTAACCTAGACCTAAAGTGGTAATTAGGATGACTTAGTTCCTAAATACCTAATGGTTATTTAGGTATGCAACATTGATTGTTTAAATGTTTTATTTAATGTTTAATGCTTAAGTTGGAATAGGCATTTGAGGTATTACTATTAAAACATAATTATTATGTTTAATTGACATATTGTTATGTCAACCCTAATTCTAAATCATCATTTGGTTTTGGTTGCCTTGGTCATTTGAAACATGCAAAATTGGCATGGCAAGGGTTTGGCTATGAGTTGGAAGGAAATGGTGGAGAGATTGTGTTGTGTGGCAGTTGAACTGGGAGATATGGGAAGCATGCAAGGAATTTCTAGCTTGATGGTGAGTCTTTCTTAAAGAAATTATGGAAGAGAATAGGCTACCATGGTATTAGGGGTTTTTGAAATGCATGCAAGAGACTGGGGAAACAATAAATAAGAAGGGAGTTTTAGGATTTTTGGATAGGTGGTCATGGATGATAGAGAAGAGAAAATAAATGAACTGACAGACAGTTGAAGAAGATTACTTCAGGGTAATACAAAAGTAGGGTTTTGTTCTCAATTTACTCTAAAATTTTGTATTCATGTTATACTATTAGATAAACAAATTATTTTATGGTTTCTTTTAATGATTGTTTGGTGTTTTTAAACCCTAGATAAGGTCATGGGTTCGACCCTATGGGAGAAGGATTTCCCCAATAGAATCAAATCCATGGTTATACTGTGTATAATAAGCATACAAATGGTTAGGGTAAACAAAACTATTATCTGTTTAGTTTATTGACATGGTTGGGTATGGCTTATTTAGTATATACAAGGTTGAGTTATATTTTATATGCTTTTTAATTGACTGTGTGTGTCATTATAAATATGCCTAAAACATCTAAGAGTAACTTTGAATGGTTTATTAGTATGGTTGTGTGTTATATTTTTATGGCTTTGTGTGTTTTATTGTGAAAATGGTTGAGTGTTTTTAAATGGCCTGAGACCTTTTTGGTTTAGAGATCTTATCAGGGTTTCCTATATTCAATACTAGACTGTGTAATTCTTTGATTCGATGAAATATAGTGAGTTGACTATGTATGAACATTTGTGAGTCAATGGTATGACTATTTGTAGACTGTGAGTCATTTTTGTATAATGTCGTATGGTCATCTAAAAAATGTTAATCAACTTAGTTTCATTTATGTAATGACTGTGTATATAATTATAGCTAATTATGAATATATCATTATAAATCAATTGTGTATAGAGGATTATGTGATATTTGTGTATAAATAAATGTATATCGACTACATATAAAGTATTTTGGGTCAATTGTGTAAAAATAATGATGCTTAGAATGGGTTTAAACAGTTATTATCAACTATGTTTAAATAAATATTTATGATTGTGTGTCAATTTTGTATCGATGACTATGAGTCGATTGTGTTATAATGATTATTTATTGACTTAGTTTGTGTATTGACTCGACATGCAAGTTAATATTTCTTTGTGATTATATTAAAATGAGTCGACTGTATTTAGAATATTATGTGATGATTATGTATGAAACATTGTATATACATTTTAGTTGAATATCATACTACAAGATTTAGTATTGGTTATATCGATTAAGTATTAAATATAGGGTCACAACTAGAATCACATATTATGTCTAAGTTAATAAACTATAGTTAAATTTTATGAATTGATTGGGTTATTATTATTAGATAAGTTCTTAAAATATAATTTTTATTAAGATATTATGTGGAAGAACATAAACATTTGTCCAATAGATTGACATGGTGTTTCAAGGTTTACTATAGGTCACATCATATTGAACTTATATACTTGCACTTATGTAAAGATTGGAATAACTATTACCAGTTGGATTGTTTTTCCTTATAGCTGTGTACAATAAGGTTAAATAATGTTTGATTTACATTTGGTTGACTATTTTTAGTGTTCGATCCAGGATGAGATTTAAATATTGTAATAGGTAAAGATAAACTATTTTGGGGTCTTAGATGTTTAATTTGGGGTTAAGCATGTGTTGAAAGATTTCAATAAATTGATGTACCATACTATAAGTAACAATATTTAATAGTTTATATTTCAATGCTTTTAATTTGGGTTTTGAATGTTGTGTGGTGTTAATGTGATTTATATTCTAGTTTAAATATGAATTTATATTCTTAGTAGGGTACTTGGAATATTAACATATATATATCTGTGTGTGTGTGTGTGTGTGTGTGTGTGTGTGTGTGTGTGTGTGTGTGTGTGTTAATATTCCAAGTACCCTACTAAGAATATAAATTCATATTTAAACCAAAATATAAATCACATTAACACCACACAACATTCAAAACCCAAATTAAAAGCATTGAAATATAAACTATTAAATATTGTTACTTACAGTATGGTACATCAATTTATTGAAATCTTTCAACACATGCTTAACTATAGTTAAATTTTATGAATTGATTGGGTTATTATTATTAGATAAGTTCTTAAAATATAATTTTTATTAAGATATTATGTGGAAGAACATAAACATTTGTCCAATAGATTGACATGGTGTTTCAAGGTTTATTATAGGTCACATCATATTGAACTTATATACTTGGACTTATGTAAAGATTGGAATAACTATTACCAGTTGGATTGTTTTTCTTTATAGCTGTGTACAATAAGGTTAAATAATGTTTGATTTACATTTGGTTGACTATTTTTAGTGTTCGATCTAGGATGAGATTTAAATATTGTAATAGGTAAAGATAAACTATTTTGGGGTCTTAGATGTTTAATTGGGGGTTAAGCATGTGTTGAAAGATTTCAATAAATTGATGTACCATACTATAAGTAACAATATTTAATAGTTTATATTTCAATGCTTTTAATTTGGGTTTCGAATGTTGTGTGGTGTTAATGTGATTTATATTTTGGTTTATATATGAATTCATATTCTTAGTAGGGTACTTGGAATATATATATGTGTGTGTGTGTGTGTGTGTGTGTGTGTGTGTGTGTGTGTGTGTGTGTGTGTGTGTGTGTGTGTGTGTGTGTGTGTGTGTGTGTTAATATTCCAAGTACCCTACTAAGAATATAAATTCATATTTAAACCAAAATATAAATCACACTAACACCACACAACATTCAAAACCCAAATTAAAAGCATTGAAATATAAACTATTAAATATTGTTACTTAAAGTATGGTACATCAATTTATTGAAATCTTTCAACACATGCTTAACTATAGTTAAATTTTATGAATTGATTGGGTTATTATTATTAGATAAGTTCTTAAAATATAATTTTTATTAAGATATTATGTGAAAGAACATAAACATGTGTCCAATAGATTGACATGGTGTTTCAAGGTTTACTATAGGTCACATCATATTGAACTTATATAATTGGACTTATGTAAAGATTGGAATAACTATTACCAGTTGGATAGTTTTTCCTTATAGCTGTGTACAATAAGGTAAAATAATGTTTGATTTATGTTTGGTTGACTATTTTTAGTGTTTGATACAAGATGAGATTTAAATATTGTAATAGGTAAAGATAAACTATTTTGGGGTCTTAGATGTTTAATTGGGGGTTAAGCATGTGTTGAAAGATTTCAATAAATTGATGTACCATACTATAAGTAACAATATTTAATAGTTTATATTTCAATGCTTTTAATTTGGGTTTTGAATGTTGTGTGGTGTTAATGTGATTTATATTTTGGTTTATAAATGAATTCATATTCTTAGTAGGGTACTTGGAATATGTGTGTGTGTGTGTGTGTGTGTGTGTGTGTGTGTGTGTGTGTGTGTGTGTGTGTGTGTGTGTGTGTGTGTGTGTGTGTGTGTGTGTGTGTGTGTGTGTAATTATGGATTATACATAAAGATGAATATATTATTTATGAATAGTTCATAAAACATACAAACACACACACACGTGTGTGTGTGTGTGTGTGTGTTTTACCACTTAGAGATTACATGCATAAGTATATATGTATGCATGTATGTATGACCATATACATATATATGTATGTATATATATATATATATACACACACACAAACAGAGACTTATATCATTGATTTATAATAAGTTGATCAATTATAAATTATGTGGAATTTTATCAATAGTGAATTAAAATAATAAATGTTGTATTTATTATTGTTATTTGTTTAGGATTTATTAAAAATTCCTTAATTGTATTATTTTATTTACAATACTTGTGAACACGGAATGTTTGCATGGAATTGGTAAATTCTTAGATATTATAATAGTTGTTAGAAAAAAAATTTAATTGAAATACAGCCTATTGGAAAATGGGCTTTCCTTGTATTTGAACATAAGAAATATTCAGGTGATAATAAGTTATTATTATTTAACATTACTATGGTATTAAATAATAGTCTGTATGAGAATTTTTTAGAATTATTGTATATGGATTATTTAGTAATATGGCATTAGTGACACTAATGATTATTATCTTGAAATGGAATCTCATGCATATATTTAGAGTCATTATGAAATATGATTGAGTGTGTGTGATTATGATTGATCTAATGGATCATTAAACTATATAAAAACTTTGGCCAAAGTAATATTTATATTTAAATGTTATCATTTTACATGTTTGATTATATGCATGTACACACGATGTCATGTTAGAATGGAATTTTTTATGATATGTTACATGTAGTTACAATCTTACAAGTCATGGGTTCTAGTTGACTTCTTAATACCTGCACCATTATCACATGCTCATCTATGAAAGGGGGGCCATTCCCTAGTTAAGAATTGTGCAAGGGATCTATGGTTTGTGGTTGGTGTGTAAAATCACTCTGACGATGCTCTCCCTCTCCTCCAGTAGTCATCTGATAGAGACTTTTACCCATGATTTTAGTTTATTTACATATAATGAGTTTATGGACACTCATTGGTTCCTTGGAATATTGTATTTATTTATATACACTATGATATAAAAACATTATACTATTGTACTTGATAAAAAACAAATTGGTTGCTCTCATTGTAAAATATTATTGTATTAACTTTCAGTAGTTGGTTGAGTTATTATTCAGAAGTTATACATTTTATGATGGATTGAATTTGTAATCATGTTGAATGTGATTAGTTGATCATTATCTAAATGAATCATAACTGGTTTATTATGAAAGATGCATTTAGTTAAAGATCACTTAACTAATCTCATTTAGGAATAATTTGATAATAATATTAAAGTAAAGTTTTAAAAAATTACCATTTCTTAGTTTAAACCCAGTAGGGTTCTAACACTGTGGTACTAGAGCTAAGATTTAAACTCTAACACTTAATGAGTCTGCTAACGTATTTATATTCTCCTATTAAACAAAAATGAGAATGGTGCATAATAGACTTAGAGGTGAGGGTACTTTAAACACCAACCCTCTAGTAGATCTAAACCAATTTATTGTAGACCAAGAATTAAAGTTGGATCAATTTCTCATTATCATACACAACACTAGGGACCAAATCATGACTTTAGAGCAAGAAGTGCATCAGCATTTGAGGAATTTAATTAGGAATAGGATGAAAAACACCCTATTCAGCAAGAACATAATAATGATGAGGTATCACATGATGTGAGAGATTGAGTAGCTACAAAACATGCACAAGACATGAAGAAGGTAAATCCTCCTAATTTCAATGGAACTATAGTTGGGGATGGTGCTTAAGCTCGGTTGATAGAAATAGAAAATTACTTTGAGATCCAAAATTAATCAAAAGTTAAAAAGGTAGTTTGGGGAGTATATTAGTATATAAGAGAAGTAGTAACATGGTGGGCAAATAAGAAGTTCAAGATGAACCTCGACTCCGCTCCAACCACCTGGGATTAATCCATGGTTTTGATCAGATCATGATGGTTACCACAATTGTATTTTGACTAGAAGCTGATAGATTTTTAGAATCTAAAGTAGGGAGATCTTTCAATAAATGAGTACTATGAATACTTCACTAAGCTCCTAAAATGTGTTCCTCAATATCAGACAGATGAAAGATTTAACATCTAAAATTTCATTATGAAATTAAAACTCCAAATTGGATGTGAGGTAGATGTACATGGGCCATCTATGATGGATCAAGTATTTGAGAAGGTTTTTAAATAGGAGTTAAAACTAAATTCTCTTGCTTTGGTTAGAGTGAAGTTCAAGAATAAGTTTGGAGGTTCCAAACTGACTCTTAAGAAGAGAAATTAGAAAAGGAATGGAAATTTCAATAATCAATTCAGGAATCAAAATGCTAAGTTCAGTAACTACTCAAGTAGCAAGAAAGCTAAAGGTGGATTTAAACCTGGGTTTAAGGGGAACTAACAAGCACAAAGGAAAGGACCACTCAGTGGATGTTTCATTTGTGGAGGTGATCACTATGCCAAGAAATGTACTCAAGGAAAATCTAAGGGTATTATCTAGCAAGGGAACTTTTAAAAGAGAATCTTTATGATTGTTAATAATTATCAAGCTATTTTTTAATTTTCACCTATTGAGGTTCCAAGAAATCTTTTTGGTCAACCTATTTCCATTTTGATAGATACTAGAGATACATAAAGTTTTATTTCTCCATGTATGCTTTATAAGTTGCTTAGGAAAGTTGGTTCAATAGAAAATGCATGGTTAGTGCAATATGGCAATGATCCCAAGGTCGAAGTTAATAGGTGTTTAATACAAGTTGAGATTGAGTTGCATGAATTCACTACTATAACAGATATTTATGCACCTTCATTAGGGTCATATGATGTAATTTTAGGGGTGAATTGACTTGATAAGCATAAATTAAAGGTGGATTGTTATCTGAAGAAGGTAGAATGTTAGGATGATTTTAGGAATCAGACTCAGATTCAAGGTGAGAAAATGGAATTGAAACTTAGTTATATTTTTACAATTCATCTTAAGAAGGCATAGAGGAAGGGATGATAGACATTTATTATTAAAATAAATGATATGGGGGAAATAAAGGAATCATCCATTGAGGATTACCCTTTCCTTAAGAAATTTCAAGATGCGTTTCCAAAGGAATTACTAAGATTACCACCCAAGTGGGAGTTCAATTTATCAAATAACATACTACCTAGTTTAGAACCACAATCCAAGGCACCTTACAGGATGATGACTATAGATTTGGTTGAGTTAAAATCTCAACTATAGGAGTTGTTATCTAAAGGGTTGATTTGACTAAGTGTGTCACCATGGGGTGCACTAGTTATGTTCATCAAGAAGAACGATGGTACTCTTCACCTATGTATTAAGTATAAGATGTTGAACAAAATGACAATCAAGAATAAGTATCCATTACCTCACATTGATGATTTCTTTATCAAACACATAGGGATACAATTTTCTCAAAGATAGATTTATAAGTGGTATATCATCGATTGAGGATTTGAAAATAATATATTCTTAAATCAATGTTTATAACTCGATACGGGGACTATGAGTTTGTAGTGTTGCCTTTTGAGTTAGCCAATGCTCTAGTAGCATTCATGAATCTCATGAACAGTGTGTTTAGGGATTATTTGGATCATTTTGTGTTAGTTTTTCTAGATGATATCCTTGTTAATTCTAGGAATGAGGAAGAACATCTATAACATCTAAAGTTGGTGTTGCAACATTTGTGAAAGTACAAACTTTATTTTATTTTGTCCAAATCTGCATTTTTCTAGAGTAGAGTGAAATATTTGGGACACATTATCTCTACAAATGGAATTTCAATTCATCTGACAAAGATAAGTGTCATTATGGAGTGGTTAACACCCAAAATGTGTATGAGGTAAGAAGTTTTATGGTTCTAGTAGGGTATTACAAGAAATTTATTCCAAATTTCTCAAAAATAGCTAACCTAATTACCTCTCTTTAGTGGAAGAATCAGAGTTTTTTTTGGTCAAATAAGTGTGAGAAACCTTTTTAGGAGTTGAAAATGAGGCTTATGATGGTACATGTGCTAATATTTCCTAACCCTAATGGTCAATTCTCAGTAATAGCTGATGCATCTAGAATGGTCTTGGAGGGGTTCTTATGCAAGATGGTTTAGTTGTAGCATATGAGTCAAGTAATCTTAAAACTTTAGAGGTAAATTATGCTTGACATGATTTGGAACTTGTGGCAATTGTGCATGTTTTACAAGTTTAGAGGCATTATCTATTGGGGAAACCGTTTGAGCTCAAGACTAACAACTTGGGACTCAAATATATTTTTACCCAACCAAAAATAAATGCTCATTAGATACATTGGTTAGTGTTCTTATTTGACTATGATTTTGGTATTAGTTACATCAAGGGTAAGGAAAATAGATTTGTTGATGCCCTAAGTTGTAGAAGGTATATATCATCCTTGGCTACTATCAAGAGTATATTTCATGATCAAGTTTTTAAATTCTCCCTTTGAGATAAATTCTATTATCAAGTTAAGAAATATATGTCAGAGGATGCTTAGAACCTTAAGTTTAGAGGATTCAATTTAGAGAATGATGGTCTTTTCAGGTACAATGGAAGAATGTATGCACCTGATAGAGAGAATTTGATGAACACAGTGCTAAAGGAATTAAATAATGCCCCTTATTTAGGTCATCTTGTAGTGACTAAGTTTATGGTTGAGCGAAAACCTCTTTATCTTTGAAAATGAATTAAAATGGATGAAGCAGGTTTTATGTCTCATTGCTTAGAGTGTCAGCATGTGAAGGCTGAACATGTGCATCCAACAAGATTGTTGTATCATCATGACATATTAGAACAGAAGTGGTAGGTAATTAGTATGGACTTTGTCCAAGGTTTTTCATTATCATAGAACTAACATTACATGATTTTGGTGGTAGTTGACAAACTAATCAAGGTAGCACACTTCATACCAAGTAATTTGATTAATGATGCACAATTGCTTACGAAGAGATTCATGAAAGAGGTGTACTGATTACTTGGGTTTCCAAAGAAGATCAATTTATATCAAGATCTGAATATGACATTTAGGTTTTGGTTAACTCTAAATTCAAATTTTGGTATACAAATGAATTTCAATGTTGCATATCATCCAAAAATGGATGGACAACCAGAGAGGGTAAATCAAGTTCTAGAGGATCTTTTTTGAATGTATTACATGGATTAACAATACAAGTGGGAAGAGTATCTTCCACTTGTAGAGTTTACTTATAATAAATCTTACCAATTAGATTTAAAGATGGATCAATTTGAAGCATTCTACAAAAGGAGGTGTTGAACACCAATCAATGGGGATAAGCTTGAAGACAAGGTGGTCTTTGGTCTTGAAATACTTATATAAATGAAGGAGCAGATCAAGATAATCAGACAAAGGTTGGATGAAGCCAATGATAGATAAAAAAGATCTGTTGATATGAAAAGGATAGAAAGACAATTTTCTACTAATGATACATTATTTCTAAGGGTTAAGCCTCAAAAAATCTCAATTAATTTTGGTAAATCAACAAATCTTTCACCAAGATATGTAGGACCCTTCGAGGTCTTTGAAGTGAACAATCCTATCATGTGTGTACCTACAAGCATTCAACAAAAAGCATCATTAGAACATTTATATACAAGGCAAAGAATTAAATTGCATTTTGATCTTATAACAAAAGGATTTTATTATTATATACCTAACCTAGACCTAAGGTGGTACCTAGGATCACTTAGTTCTTAAATACCTAATGATTACCTAAGTATGTGGCATTGATTTTTTAAACATTTTTTTTAATGTTTAATGTTTAATGTTTAAGTTGGAATAGGCATTTTAGCTTTAATTATTATAACATAATTATTATGTTTAATTGACATATTTTTATGTCAACCCTAATTAGAATCTTCATTTGGTTGTGGTTGCCTTAGTCATTTGAACCATGCAAACTTAGCATTGAGAGGGTTTGACTATGAGTTGGAAGGAAATGGTGGAGAGATTGTGTTGTGTGGTAGTTAAATTGGGAGATATGGGAAGTGTGTCAGGAATTTTTAGTTTGATGGCAAGTCTTTCTTGGAGAAATTAAGGAAGTGAACAGTCACCATGATATTAGTAGTTTTTGAAATGCATGCAAGAGAATGTAAAATAAATAAATAAGAAGGGAGTTTTGGGATTTTTTGATAAGTGGCCAAGGCTAATAGAAAAGATAAAAGAAAGGAACTGATAGACAAGTGGAAAAGATTACTTCAGGGCAATACAGAGGTAAGTTTTGTTCTCAATTTATGCTAAAAATTGTATTCATATTATACTATTAGATGAAGAAATTATTTTGGAATAACTTTTTAGTGTTTTTCAACCTTAGAGAGGGTCAAGGATTCAACCCTTTGGGAGAAGGATTTCCCCCATAGAATCGAATCCATGATTTGACTGTGTATAACAAGAGTACAAATGGTTAGGGTAAATAAAACCGTTGTGTGTTTAGTTTATTAACATCGTTGGGCATGGATTATTTAGTATATGTATGATTGAGTGATATTTTATCTAGTTATTAAATGATTGTGTGTGTCATTTTAATTATGCCTAAGGTGGAAGAGATTTACATCACATGATTTATTGGAAAGCCTATGTGTTATGTTTTTTTAGATTTGTGTGTTATATTATGCAAAATGTAGAGTGTTTTGAAATGGCCTAAGACCTTTTTGGTTTAGGGTTTGAATCAAGGTTTCCTATATTCAATACTAGACTGTGCATTTCCTTGATTTAGTGAAATATAGTGAGTTGACTATGTATAAACATTTATGAGCCGATGGGACTATTTGTAGACTGTGAGTCATTTTTGTATAATGTTGTATGGTCAACTGAAAAATATTAATCAACTTAGTTTGGTTTATGTAACAAGTGTGTATATAATTTATAGTTGATTGTGAATATATCATTATGAATTGATTGTGTATAGAGGATTGTGTGATGTTTGTGTATAAACAAATGTATGTCAACTTTATATAAAGTATTGTGGGTTGACTGTGTAAAAATAATGATGCTTGTATTGGGTTTAAATGGTTATTATTGACTGTGTTTAAATAAATATTTGTGATTGTGTGTCAATTTTGTATAGAGGATTGTGAGTCGACTATGTTATAATGGCTATTTAATGACTTAGTTTGTGTATTGACTGAGCATGCAAGTTTATAATTGTTTGTGATTATATTAACATTAGTCGACTGTGTTTAGAATATTATGTGATAACTATGTATGAAAGATTGTATATACATTTTAATTGAATATCATACTATAGGATTTAGTATTGGTTATATCGACTCAGTATTGATGTAGGGTTACAGTTTGATTCACATGTTATGTCTAAGTTAATAAATTATAGTTAGATTTTATGAATTGCCTGGGTTATTATTATTAGATAAGTTCTTAAAATAGAATTGTTATTAAGATATTATGTGGAAGAACATAAACATATGTCTCATGGATTGACATGGTGATTCAAAGTTTACTATAGGTCACATCATCTTGAACTTATATACTTGGACTTGTGTAAAAATTGGAATAACTATTACCAATTGGATTGTTTTTCCTTATAGTTGTGTATAATAAGGTTAAATAATGTTTGATTTATGTTTGGTTAGTTGTTTTTAGTGTTTGGTCCAGGCTGAACATTGTAATAAATAAAGATAAACTATTTTGGGGTTGTAGATGTTTAATTAGGGGTTAAGCATGTGTTCAAAGATTTCAATAAGTTGATGTACCATATGGTATGTAATAGTATTTAATATTTTATGTTTCAATGCATTGAATTTAGGTTTTGAATGTTGTGGGGTGTTAATTTGATTTATATTTTAGTTTAAATATGAATTTATATTCTTAGTATGGTACTTAGAATATGAACACACACACACACACACATATATCTGTGTGTGTGTGTGTGTGTGTGTGTGTGTGTGTGTGTGTGTGTGTGTGTGTGTGTGTGTGTGTGTGTGTGTGTGTGTGTGTATGTATATGTATGTATATATATGTATATATACTCTTTTTGAATAGTTCATAAAAACACACATACGTATATATAAGTTACCATTTATAGATGGTAACTTATATATACGTATGTGTGTTTTTATGAACTATTCAAAAAGAGTATTTATTTATCTTTATGTATATTTCATAATTACATATATATATATACACATATATACATATGTATATATACATATATACATATACATATATATATACATATACATATATATATATATATATATACATATACATATATATACATATGTATATATACATATATATATATATATATACATATGTATATATACATATATATATACATATGTATATATGTATATATACATATATGTATATATACATATATGTATATATATGTATATATATATATATATATACATATATATACATATGTATATATATATACATATGTATATATATATACATATATACATATATATATATATATATATATATTACATACAATTGGACATACATACACACACACACACACACACACGTGTGTGTGTGTGTGTGTGTGTGTGTGTCCAATTTTATATATATATTATTTAACTTAGAAATCAATATCCATGGATTTTAAATGTATATAAATATAAGTGGACATATTTGATATACATGATTATGTGGATAATTTGGGTTTGTTAGTAGATATTTGTTTATAAGTGATTAGATTTATCCATATGCAAACTAGGACTTATATCATTAATTTATAATATGTTGTTCAGTTATAAATTATGTGGAATTTGATTAATAGCTGATTAAAATAATAAATGTTGTATTTATTATTGTTGATTTGTTTAAGATTTATTAAGAATTCTTTAACTGTATTATTTTATTTATAATATTTGTGAACATAGGATGTTTGCATGGAATTGGTAAATTCTTAGATATTATAATGGTTTTTAGAAAACAATTTAATTCTAATACTACCTATTAGAAAATGGACTTTAGCTTTATTTGGACATAGGAAATATTTAAGCGATAATAAGTTGTTATGATTTAAAATATGATTATTTTAATATTTCTTGTATTTAATTATTGTGGTATTAAATTCTAATATGTATGATAAATATATGGAATTATTTTATATATATTATTTAGTAATCTAGTATTAGTGACACTAACGATTATTATCGTGAGATGGATTCTCATGCATATATCTGTAGTTATTAATACTTAGATTAAATGAAATCTGATTGAGTGTGTGTGTGTGTGTGTGATTATGATTGATTTAATGGATCATTAAACTATATGAAAATTTTATCCAAAGTAATATTTATAGTTAAATGTTATTATTTCACTTGTTTGATTATATGCATGTATGCACGATGTCATGTTAGAATGAAGTTCTTTATGATATGTTACAAGTAGTTACAATCTTACAACACACTGGTTCTATTTGACTTCTTGATACCTTCACCACTATCATTTTCTCATCCATGAAGAGAGGACCTTTCCATAGTTGGGAATTGTGCAGGGGATCTACGATCCATAGTTGGTCTGAAAAATCACTCTGATGATGCTCTCTCTCCCCTCCAAATAATAAGCTGATAGAGAATTTTACTCATGATTTTAGTTTATTTACATATAATGAGTTTAGAAACACTCGTTGGTTCTATGAAACATTGTATTTATTTATATACACTTTGATATAAAAACATTATACTATTGTACTTGATAAAAAGAAGATTGGTTGCTCTCATTGTATAATATTATTGTATTAACTTTCAGTAGTGGGTTGAATTATTATTCAACAGTTATATATTTTTTTATGGATTAAATTTGTAATCATATTGAATGTGATTAGTCTATCATTAATTAAATGAATTATAACTATTTTATTATGAAAGATGCATTTAGTTAAAGATCACTTAACTAATCTTATTTGGGAATAATTTGATTTGATTATTAAAGTAAAGTTTTAAAAAATATATTGCTTCTCAAGTTAAACCCAGTGGGGTTCTAAAAAATAGAAACAATTAATAAAGATACTCAGCAAGGAAAAAGAGCCACTTCATAGAGCACCTCCTATAGTGAGTAGAGTATAGGACACAAATAGAGGGGCTATGAATTTTTTAAACATAGATAGGCCTCATGATATCTTACTTACATTATTAGATAAGGAGATGATCACACTTCCTTCTACTCATAATCATCCATCACACCATCTGCATAGGATATATAATAAACTATATCATAATTTTCATAAGATAAATTAACATTCAGACAATAAATGTTATGCACTCTGAGATCATATTGACCAGTATGTCAATAGAAGCATTATAGCATTCACACAAGAGGCATCAATATCTCAGTATCCATAATATCTTAGATCACACTCTTCTATGATTAAGTTATCCCAAGACATTCCCTTTAAGGAGCCATTGGTTACTCATTGTACAAGTCTTGTGGTTTCTAGGACACCTAATTATGAAAGATATCATGTACCATACATTAAGAATGAATGGAAGCTAATTTATAGAGATCAAAACATAGTATCAATTTTCCCAGTGATTAAGATATTTGGTAGCAATCACAGAGATCAAAACATAGTCTCAATTCACCCATTAATTAAGATATTTGGAAACAATCATAGAGATCAAAACATAGTCTCAATTCACCTACCAGTTATGATATTTGGAAACAATCATATAGATCAAAACATAGTCTCAGTTTTCCCATCAATTAAGATATTTGGAAGTAATCACAAAGATCATAATATAGTCTTAATTCATCCACTGATTAAGATATTTGGCAACAATCATAGAGATCAAAGCATAGTTTCAATTCAACCATCAATTAAGATATTTGATAGAGATCACAGAGATTAGAGCATAGTTTCAATATGATAACAAATTAAGCTCTTTACTATAGAGTCTACACACCTAGCTACTATTTATATACCATGCACAGTATCAGTTCCATAATATAATTCTACATAGACACAACATGAGTAGTATGCTCCCTTATTCACCATGTCATTCAAGTTCAGATAGTGAATACCATAGTTACATGATCCACACATAAATATCCTACTATCCTTTTATAACACCCATACTAATAATTAACATTCCTAATCCACTATACTTATCTACTTAAGCATTTATAAACAAATAATAATTCATTCCATTACTTAGACACAACATATTCCATATCACCATTTAACATAATGAAAATAATCAAACAAATGTAAAATGCACGATACAATAAATCAAGATACCATTATACATAATGCCCATATAAAAAATAAACATCCATATATATTTATAACTTAGAGCATAGTTTCAATATAGTAATATTAATTTCTCAATAATCTAGACTTGGTCACTAGGACTAACCCCCTCACTCTCACTCTCTGATATATCCATACCAGAACTAGAGGCCCCACTATCCCTTTGAGACCTCAATTGAGGTCTACATCTACTCTCTCTCCCATAACACCCCATCTCAACTAGTACCTCTACATGTTCTCATTGTAGACATATATAGTCATCCATTATCTAGATACATGCCCCACATAGAGCATCAGGTGTGGGCATAGCTCATCTTGTCAATTTTGCACATGCATCATCCCTATTAGCAATTGCTCGCCTATATGTTGCAGTTGTAATGGTTGCTTGATTAAACAAATGAGCATGGACACTAGCAACAACCATATCCCTCTCCACTAATCCATCATCCATGACATCATCAAGGATATGCCATGTTAGTACTCAGAGTGCATACTCAATGGTAGTCTCCTAATAGTCATCATCACCTAAACCTACACATACCAACATAATACATCAGATATATACACAAGTAAATAACTAATGAAGTAAGTAAAATATACAAATATACAATGGTAACCTACCCTCAATGTCCCTAATAATCTTGACATCCAACACATCCTTTGTAATGATCCCACCTCTTGGTAACAGTGGTGCTCATCTATACTCCCTCCACTGGGATATATAGGCATCAGTCGATCCTACATCATACACATCTAGTATATCAATCATTGGATCCCACTTTGTCAATGGAATTAGAGATAACTTTGTGACTGATGGTTTGGGCCTACTCTTTGGCCTCACTAGATCCCAAAAATTCCTCAACCACACCAATGGTGTCAATGGCACATCTTGAGTAACACCAAAATGTTGCATCACTCGCTCATATTAAAAACTCTTGAATACATTGACCCAATGGTCATGTAACCAATAACTTACTTATACCCATATCAACTAATCACCATCCTTAAACCATCCCTCATATCCCCTATAGGGCCTCCATATAATGTCTCTAGTTATCAACCTATCAAGAACCTATCAACACTTCATCATGCTCCTCTTACGCACATAGGTCATACCAATCCACCTCTATGAAAACATCTGAGGGTGAACCCAATCATCATTTTAAGGCAATACTATTCTAATCATTTCTATATGCTCATAAGACTAGTAATATAATAGTGTAGAAGACTCAATACCACTTACACACATCTCCTAAGTGAAGTAGTAAAAATCTCGATACAAGTGGGCTAAAATAGTGGGAACCCATGAGTACATGATGTTGTGTTATTTTATATCCTATATAATCCCATGCATACTATATGAGATAAATACCCCACTCCCATCCATAACAATAAATAAAGTCAATAGAATTGCTAAGAATTTTCACAATCATAAAATATTTGTTGTGATAATCAGTGATAATAATACATCATTATATTTCCCTACTCAATGAAGCCTCACAGACATTGCAAAAAAATACCTCATGCCCACTCCATAGCTAAATCACCATTATCCTACTATATAAATTCTCTTTAACTAATAATTGGTAACCTCAGAATCCTATAGACATTATCCAAGGTGACGGTCACATCCCTAGTAGGTAGCTAAAATGTATTGGTATTTGTATCCCACCTATCACACAATGTTGTCATCATATATTTATCCTAGGGCATCAGATCCAATGATGCCACCTGACCCAAACTAGCTCTGTCTACCATAACCATCTCCTCATTTGTCAGGCATAATCCCCAAAACATCTCCATCATCTAGACATTACAAAACTCTCTCATGCATCATCCACTTATAAAATACAACCAAATCCAACATTAGCATCTTAAAATATCAAATAAATATACAACAATAGTCATAAATCACCATTAAGAAACAACAAGCACCATAAACTAGGCCTAGTGGACATTAGAACTGCATATGGGATAATAGCATTGGACAATAACACCATACATATGACACTAACACCATTATCAAGTCAATAGCACCACATTTCTAAAAAAGACCCTAAATTACTAAATTTCATTAAAAACAATAAAAAATGTACTAAATGTGCCAAAATTAGGGGAAAGGAATAGACTCCTTACCAAGGTAACCTCTTCCCTGTCTTGGATGAGCACCTCCACCTCCTCATACCGGGTCACACTCACTCCTCATCTCCTTAGCATACTCTCTAGCTCAGAACAAACAATAACTATCAATTCAAATGGTTCAAATGAGTTGTCAAACAATTAAACCAGCCTATTTAATTCACATTTTGAAAAATGCCACCTTATTAAGGTTGACCTTACACACCATTTTCCCCAACTAATACCAACTTCTTTCCAATGTAATATCTATAGAACTGTAACTCTAATTTTTGATTTGTTTCTTATGTATGGGACTTGACCCTAATGTACCTCACCCTATATTATTTCCACTAATATTCTGATCACATTCAACTCCACAAAATGAACAAACCTATATTCCCTTAACAAACTTAATATAGACCAAAGGTCCATTACACTCCTAATTTAAATAGTCGACTCTATTACAATCGATAAAATATTTAAACCTAAAAACACCATTACCCCAACTAATTATCACCATCATACCAGTCAGTATCACTTTTGGGTAGACACCCTTACCATAGATTTGGCTCTCTCACCAAAAGGGGGGCATATACACACTATTCACATAGGTTTACTCATATATATAATTTGACTCAAAAATGCAATTTGACTCAAATATATAGTTTGACTAAGATATACAGTTTGATTTAGATATTTAGATATTTAAACACATAGGTTTACTCAGATATGCATATTTAGACACACAGGTTTACTCAGATATACAATTTTAATTAGATATACATTTTGACTCAAATACATAGTTTGACTTTGATATATAGATATTTAGACATAGGTTTACTCAAATATACATATTTGAATATATAGTTTACTCAAATATATAGTTTGACTCAAAAATATAATTTACTTAGATATACAATTTGACTCAGATAAATAGATATTCAAATACACAGTTACATTACTCAGATATCAAGTTTGGGGGTATGGTGTAGAGCACATGTCCTTAATCCCATAAGGATTCACCAGATAATATAGATGGAAAATTAAGTAAACCATTCTCTATGTTTAGATTGCCAGGTTACACTCAAATTGTCACTAAGAGTCACCAGGATGCCACCAATATAATTTTACTTAGATATATAATTTGACTAAGATATATAGTTTGACTCTAATATACAGATATTTATACATAGGTTTACTTAGATATACATATTCAAATATATATTTTACTCAGATATATAGTTTGACTCAGATATATAATTTACTCAGATATACACTTTGACTTAGATATATAGATATTCAGATACATAGTTACATTACTCATATATCAAGTTTGGGGGTATGATGTAGGGCACATGTCCTTGATCCCATAGGGATTCACCATATCATATAGATAAAAAAGCAAGTTAAACCATTCTCTATGTTCATATTTCTAGGTTACACTCAGATCATCACTAGGATGTCATAAGGATGCCACCAATATTTCACCAGTTTGGGTCACATGGTCATTTGTAGCAGTTGATCCATAGCCTTCCACTAGACCTAGATTATGTAGGCTAAGTGATAATTCTGACCTCCAATTTTAATTTACATACTTAGATTTAGTCTAGATATCAAAATATGAGTAAGCAAGCATTATTTCTCCACATTTTTAGCTTACATACTCATATCAATCTAGATATTAGAGTGGGGGTAAGCAAGCCTTATTTTTCCACAATTTTCAACTTACATATTTAAATTTATTATACATGTCAAAGTGGGGGAAAGCAAGCCTTATTTTTACACAATTTTCAACTTACATACTTAAATTTAGTACACATATCAAAGTGGGGGCAAGTAGGCCTTGTTTCTCCACATTTTCAATTTACATACTCAGATTTAGTTTAGATATCAGGGTGGGAGCAAAACAGGGTTTTATTCTTCATAATTCAGTTCACTATTTAGATTCGATACAAGGGGCACCCACAATATGGATTTCCTCTTCACCTATTTCACTCCAGCTCATGTCCACCTCTTTGGATTAAAAAGGGGCCAGCTCCATAGCACATTTGCATAGGTAAGTATAGGTACATGTTCCTCTTTTTCTTTTACTCTATTACTTTCATTTTATTACACTAATAGAATAAAAGGGGGTCAAATGTATACACCATAATTTGGTCAAGCAACCACAACTACTATGTCTTTTGTTTCCCTTTCACATAAAGGTCTTAGTGATGAATGTTTCACTTGTTCACATGGTCATTTTGGGTCTTTTAGTCTTTTTTATGTCTTAGTTTCCCTATTTGTTCCACCCCCAATGATCCTAAGTCATCCCTTCCTATTCATAGAGGCCCCTAGCCTATTCTACCAAGTCTTAACTCTATTTTTAGACCTCAAAACACTAACACCCTTATCTGGACAGTAGTGCCTGCTAGTGTCTAATGATCATTTTTTTTATGTTTTGGGTCATAACCCTCCCTTGAGCCTTCTCTTATGTGTTTTATCCTCTTTTGTGTCTTGTCAACCAGTGAATAAGGTCTTACATTCAAATCAAATTTTCTTCTATATAAAGAGCCTCAGAAGACATTTTACAGCTAACACTTACTATCTTGGCACATAATTATATAAAATAAATTAATAGTATAGTTCAACACACTACACATTACTTAGCTATCACATCTAGACTTGCATGCTTGATCAAAGAAGGGCCTAAGCAAAATTCATTTTAGTATACCATGTGCATTGATTATGCACATTCCCTAAGGGAGATTTACATGTGATTTGAGACCCCTTACATTGGGGTTAATATAGGCAGCAACTAGGACAAGAAGGGTTATGTCCCATATGATCATAATATTTCACAACCCATTTTTTCCCTTTATTTTGCATGTGATCCAGTTGTAGTTTCATGTGTGCAATTGTTCATTAGGGTTTTGAAAGATATTCATATAAAATAGTAACACAAGCAAGCTTCCAAAAGTCAAATAATCACCTACAAGTCCTTCAAACTCTCATATAGCTTTATTAAAAGTTTTAGATAGCTCTTCTAAGAAGGACAATAGTGCTATAATTGGACATTAATGCCATATGGCGCTACTATCCTAATAAGGGCACTATTGTCTAAAGTTTATTTTTTATGACAGTCATAGAATGAAAGATGTCTAGCTAATCTCCAATCCTGTTCCAACCTCCTAAGTCATAGAAACACTTGTTTGCTTCAAATAAGTGTACTTTCTTTACATCTTTACTATTTTGGGAATAACTTATCAAATTAACTATTTCTTGTATTTATTTCAAGTTATTTCTATACTCAGAACTTTAACAACCTATTATTTTACATCTACTAAGTCCTAAATCACTAAAAAAATTATCAATAATAGCCAACCAGGTTGGGCCACCTTGCCCAGGTCAACATTATGGGGTATTCTCAAATTTTAATTTATAATATATTTACACAAAGCTAAGATTTCCAACAACATATTCAATGAACTACCATGGGGGGTGTGCTCAAGTAGGCACTGAGTGTTGTGCCATGCTTCATGAAAACCTATGATGAAACATGTAGAAATTAGTTTCTACTTATGATAAAAATATATAAGTGAAAACATTGAACATATGTGAAATGAAATATTAAGGAAAAAATACACCTATATACACACAAACCAAGTTATCTTCTAGAGACAATGGATAATGCAGTGATCCTGCCCTTTGGAGATGTTAGTGTTAAAATCATGGGTTGAGTTGAATAGGCATCAAACTTAATTTGAAATAAATAAGTGTATAGAATTTAAGTCATGCATAACTTCAGCCCCATACAACTCACTATATCTTTGAATGGGGTCCACTAAGGGCTCCAAAAATTATGAGAAATGCTTGAGAATCTACATAAAGTTTTTAAATCATTTATTGTAGATAGATTATACGATTCAATTTGAGTAATATATCATTAATGCATGAGTATAATTTTTTAATAATGTGTCACATATGCCCTGCATATGTTTTCAAGATAATAACATATGCAATCTAAGTCCAAAGTATCATAATATCTATGAAAGTGTAAGTCCCCCAATATGAAAACTTGTGTAATCTAAATAATGTAACCTATGTAATAATCTCATATAATATGTGAAAGACAAATTATAATACTATAAAATATCTAACATATGCCCTACATATGCCCCTATCTATATCAAACCAGTCATAATATCAGTAATACCTATAATAATATACATAAATTTGTGCCACTATGAAGTAATCTATGCAAAAAATATTTAATGTGTGTGTCAAAACTCTAAAATATTTGACTATGAAGGCTAAATCTATAATACAAGACACCATGTATGCCCCCTTTTTAAGTGAGGAATGTAGCCTTTAAAATACTCATTTCAAAAGAAAGAAACTATAGACATCATGTTATATAAAGATATAATAAAGTAGAAAAATGTATAACATGATTAGATTATTTGAATACATATCCTTCCCATGAAGGCTAATTATAGATCTTCAAAACATTACATAGATTCTTCCAAAAATGATTATTTGTTGTGATTATATTATGTTATCATAGCAGGATAAGATCATTTGAGTATGTATGCAACATTTATGCTAAGGTATACAAGTGTCATGTCAAGATAGATATATCAATGAGAAACACAATGAATAGTCAATATATAAATGAGCATTGTAAACTAAGTAATAACTATGTAGAAGGTGCATAACATGTATCATGTCACCACATAAAATGATAAGAGTGATAAAGATCATGACACAAAAAAAATCAATAGATAATCCTATATTTACTCACACATAAAACATAGTAACACACAATGGCATATCCATGACACACATAATAAAGCACACAAAATAACACTTGATGTGATACAAGGCAAGAACCACACATAATGGATAATTAAATGTCACATAAGGCAATAAACACACACAATGGAAAGTCAAACATCACATACAATCATATTCAATTAGAAAGTAAATAAATAGTCACACAACGTAATAAAAAAGCAAGCATCACATCATGTAACAAACAACAACATCAATCATCCATAGACCAAGTAAAGATAATTTTAAAAATCAATATATGTTGTCATCACATTTAGTAAAATATAATATCAAGTGAAATATTAATATAAGTAGTATGAGTGAGAAAAAATCATGTAAAATAAATGTAAATTAGCTCAATATGATTATTGGAAATAGTAAAAAAATATAAAACTCTTGTAAAGTTACAAGCTTCCTTCAGTGAAAGCGTGCCCCAGTATCGGAAGATAGCTCCTAGGTACAGGAATGTCTTGCATCTATCTATCCATGTCATAGATAACATATATCTCCTACATCTCACTCATGTATAATGTGAAACACATGTGCATATGAAAATATATAGTTTACCATATGTTATAAATCATAAATAATTCATGTAAATATGTAACACATGTAATATATAGGTCCTTGGTTTATATTTTTTTACTTTTATATATTTTATAATGTTATATAATGTTAAAAATTGATCCCATCAATGTGATACTCACACATAGGTCATATGTTAAGCATGGCTAATATTATCCATTGTGATTGAGTAGTAACTTGTGTATATATATCAAAATCTGAAAGATAATCTCATGCTATGACATATCCATCCTAGTCATCATCAACCATACAATATTGTGCATTATGCATAACTCTATGAATCATAACACTATGTGAATATGATGCATAACTCTATGAATCATAAAATATTGTGAATCTAGTTCATAATAGAATAAAGTGTTAGTGTTCACTAAGAAACATGTGGAGAAGTCTATAACTTTAGTATAAGATGGGATGGAGTAGACGATAGTCATTGTGAGTCTTGAATAACCCTCTAATATAATACATGATGAAGTATGGGTCATTGAATAAAATCCACTTATTCATTTGAACTGTCTGAGTAGAATGAATCTTAGTAGATTGAGAAATTGACTTTGATGATGGTGTAAGTGGAGGAGGAATAATCTCTTACTTAAGAGGGTATTTATATGAAATACTTAAAACTATGATCACCCTAATGCAATGTATATAATTCACAAATTTATGTAATGAAGATGGTATTGCACACATATTATGTATCAAAGGATGTCCTAAAAACATCTAAAAATATCCTTTACTTTGTATATTAAAGTATAAAGTAGTAATTATAGTAGGACCCAACTTGAGTGGTAGTTCAATCCTCTTAAGAGTGCTTTGTTTGTGTTCATTAAATGTCTTGACCGTTTTTGTTGTATTCATAAAATCTTCTTGTGTATATCTATGAGTGGTAAGGAGTGTTATGGTACAAATATTTGTAATCAAACCATTATCATAAAATATAAATAAAAGATCTCAAAAGACCTAAAACTTCCAAGCTACAAGAAAATAAAAGAAACTTCAAATTTTCACTAAGAATTTATAATGAAATTTTATCATTTCGATCTCGTATACATAATGGTGTCAAAATTAGGAGGTTTTTGGGAGTTCAATTTTGATGACAACATTACCCTAGGGAGTTAATAAGTTTCATTATACAAACATTCTCACTTGACCCATTAGAAATCATTACATTGTATATTGGTTGTTCATTGATATAGGATTGTATAAATCATGCATGAAAATGTGAGTCATCATCAATATTCTCATTGTCATCAAATTTGATCATAGGCTATTGTAGTATAATGTTGATAAATGTATGAATAATTATATTTATTTGATGATCATAAGTCATAGGTAGAGAATGCATGTTATGTTCATAGTGTACTTTTGAGTAGTCCTTAGACACTTTCATTTTATGTTTATGAAATGGATCACTAAATATATTCAAAATTTTATGTACGTTATGTTGTGGTCTAGATTCCTCTATAGGGGTAAAAATTTGATAATCCTGTCATCAGTAAGATTTTGTATCTTATTTCTCAATTTGAAGTAATTGGTCTATAATGCTTTGCAATCTGATGATAGTCATGGTATGTGTTGCCATCATAATTCTTTGGTGTAGGCATGTTTGGATTGGGCTATTGTGGAGGAAGAAGAGTGATAAGATTTCACTCAAGTAACTTATTTAGTAATAAAATAGGAGGCGATGGTAATTTTAAAAATCACCTCTTCAGCGGAGCTATCAATTATAGTTGGTTTATATGTTTCAATACTATATTAAGTGTAACATTTGACTCATTATTTTAATCCTTTGATTTGACATTGTAGCATGGTTTGCTTTAAAACTTCATTTTTGAAGTAATTGTAGGAGTATATATATAATTGAGTTTGTTGAAAGCAATGAGCTTAACTTGTGTTTAAACCCAAATTTAGATATGGCGGTATCTAGGGTTAAGAAGATTATATTAATTTTTACACAAGGGTGGTGAACTAATCTAATAAGTAGGCCAATTAATATAAAACCTAGACAAACATTATTATAAATTTATATAATTGATATTAATAAAAATAGTAAAGTAAAACTATTGATATATATTACAATAAATGGTACTTAGTTGGTTTACTGTGTGCATGCAGGTTTGAGCAGGAATAGGGTGAAAGTGGACTAGAAGATGATCCCAAAATAGTAGTTAGATCTTGGAAATATAATTTATGTAGCCTTGGATGGTTGCATCAGATCTAAACAATTGCATCGACGTAGGTGTCTAACTTTGTTGTAGGTATCCTATACAAAATATTGACTGGATTTGGATGCAACTAACTAGAGCCTTTTGGGTTTTCTGTCATCTTTCTTCTGATGTATATAGATCATACACATAGGTTATCCCTATTTGTTAAATGATTAAACCTTATATCTTCACCCTTGAAGTGATTGAATGTTTTTTGGTGTTATAGACACTAAATCAGAATTCTATAACACCTTAGTCTTATACTCTTGGCAAATACCTATTATTTTGTACCTTTCATTCTAAGACCTTCTCACTGCCAAAAGGCTCATGCTCACTACCTCTTTGTGCCAAATTGTTTAGATCATAGTCTTACCATTTTTGTTCTAATGATAAAGCCTTTTATACTATGAAAATTCCATAAACCTAATCATTATAATTTTATGTAAGTTTTGGACATGTATTTATTTTCCAACTTCTCAAACACTTACATCCTAGCTAGATGCCTATGTCAATGCTAGTTTCCTATTCCAAAATAAGTGTCTAAAGCCCAAAACTCATCAAATTTGAACATAAAATGTATCTTAAAGGTCATCCTAAGTGATTTAATGTGATATATTTTTAAAATGGATTGGTATATATATAATATCAACCCCCATTCATTATTCACCTAGCAAATACTGGGAACTTGTAAAGGTAACTTATCAAAAACACTCAATCAAGCATTCAAGTGAGAAACTTTCCCTATTCATCCTTATTTCCATATTAGGCATAAATTTAGTATCCACACAAGTCTAAAGTATTGAAGGAGCATCCCATGAGCCATATTTTTCAAGTTATAAGCTAGGTCACTCTATGTACTTGTTTATCACACATTGCATCCTCGTGCACACATGATCCAACATGTAGGGGATAACTACATAATTCTAAGGCCCTCTTCAAAGTATTAGATATGTAGGTAATGTTCATAAATAGAGCAATCCTTGGGGCATCTCAATAACATGTGCCTACTAACCCATTTTTTCCATAGTCAGTCCAAGGGTGAGGAAGCTAGGGTTTGATCATTTGACAAAGAATGACAACCAATGCACATAATCTATACATATCAAAATAAAGGTGACATAAAACCTAGAAGGCTCTCGATGGTCACATCCTAATCTAGTCAATATTTCATACTAAACACCTAAATCTAACTCAAACACAAGTGTCAATGCAACTGTTCGGATATAATGCAAGTGTCCAAGGCCACAAAGTGAAAAAATCTAGAATTTGATGACTATTCTAGAATATTAATCTAGTTCACTTATAGCCTATTTCATCTTAGATCTATATATGCACAATAAACCAACTAGTACTCTTATTTCTAATTTATTATAATAACAATCAATAGCTCTACTTTTTATGTTTAGTATATCCCAGTATTATAATTTTTTAATATTGTTTATCTAAGTCTACCAATTAATTGCCAGATATAGATTTATTTAACACCCTTATGTTTATTCATTTTTATATTCTTAACCATGTTGTTCTCAAAATCAGCTACGCTTATTTTTGGAACAAACCCCTACGAAACTTGTTTGTTTCGTGTTTTCTCTCTAAGTTCATTTTTCGAGGCAAGTTTTTGTTGTTCTCGTGTTTGCTCTACTGGCCTCATTCAAAGTTCGTGATATTCCCTTAATTGTGTTTTCCCAAAAAAGTGAAAATCATTACAATCTCGATGCGACTAGAGGACAAAGTTTTCATTTCTCAAAGTTAGTGTTTTCTGGCGTTTCCATGCAAGGGTGGCATTTTTTGCCGCAACTGCATTTGCTTTGCATCCTCCATGCAAAGGCAGCATTTTTCACCGCCCTTGCATCCATCATGCAAGAGCAGCAATTTTTGCCGCCCTTGCATCTTTTGGTCTCTTCCATGCAGGAGCAGCAAATTGTGCCGCCCATGCAACCCCGTTTCCTCCTCTCCTCTGGGTGCAAAGGTAGCTATTTTTGCCACCCTTACACGTTCTTCTTCTTCAACATGTGTCGGTGGCAATTTTTGCCGCTGACATACTTCTCCCTGATGCGAACAGGCAGCATTTTTTGCTGCCTATGCACAAGAACTTCTCTAATAGGCAAGGGCAGCAATTTTTGCCGCCCCTACATACCTTCTCCACATTTTTCCTAACTCTGGGAAATTTTTATTTTTTCTATTTTCTACACTTGCTCCCCTTTTCTTCTGCTTTTTGACCTACTCTCAACTCATCCCTTTCAAGTGCATTTCCCTAATCGTGACCATCAAATGTGTAGTTTTCCCAAATTGCTAATTTTTTTTCCTTGATTGCACAATTACGATTCTTACTGCAATGTTTCTAAAGGATCCCTCTTCATCGACATTTTTTCAACCAAAGTTCTTCTAGATCACTAAAGTTTCTCTGAAGAAGTTGAAGACAATGAAGTACAAGTATCAAGGTATTTTTCCAATCACCTCAGTTACTTCTAATGTTGATGACATTAAGGATATAGAGATTGGGCACGTGGATATGGCCGAGTTCATAGAAAGAACCAAATCAAGCAATCTCAGCCATGAAATGAAGAAGACTGGAAATAAAGATTGAAGTTGTTCTTCCATGCTTTATTCAAAATGCACTTTGTAACTAACTTGGGACATTTGCACATGTACTTTTGTAATATGTAATTACATGTGAAAAATCTAGAAAATATCCCAAAGTCAACGCTAACTCATCTTTGACTAGGTTTTCAATATTTTAATCTTTTTCCAATTTTGAAGGTTTCTCCCTATATATAGAGGGAACCTCTTTTGTAATCGATCTCGAGATAATTGAGAGCAAAAACTCTTCTTAAATTGAGACACTTCTTGAGACTTTGTGCTCAACTTGTAAATCATATTTTATCGAATGAATGAGAAACAAGTTTATTTCAGACTTTGTGTTGGAGTAATTTGTGTTACTTAAGAAATAGTTCTTATGTTCTCTTTCCTGATAATCCCTCATTTGTTCGATTTAATAACCAAAATGTGTGTATTGAAATTATCTAAAGATGTTTCTAAAGGATAAAAGAAAGACTTTGAGCTGATTTTATCTTGGTAACCCTTTTATTCATTGTAGTTTTAGGGGAAGACTTTGGGCTTTCTTTCACTCTACTGTTACGTGTGTTCCGAATCAGTGAAGGAGGCAACGAAAGACTTTATGCTTTCATGGGTTTTCTTGTGGACCTTGTTACTACTTCAGGGGATTTTTTGCTCTGCGATGGATACCATTCGTGAAAGAAGATGAATGATTTTAGCCATCGATCGGGACTTCTCTCTTTTGTTCATTTGACATCATCTCTGAAAAAAGAGAGATGGATGGTGTTATACTACCCTGAGTATTATTTTTTGCTTACTCATATATACATATAGCATATAAGTGAGTCATAAGAAAAATATCCTTGATGAGAGGAGAGATTTATCTCATTAAGATGTGGTAAACCTACACTTTTTGTGGCATAAATCTCCTTATATTGTGGTTTATATACCCATTTTGTCATCAGTTAGTTGATGACAAAATATTCACCCAACAGTTTTTTTGTGACTCCGCTAGGGATGAACGTGCAGTCTGAAGCCTCAAGTTTTAGATTGAAGTAGTTCCTTCCCTTATCCATTATATTACAGACTCTGGCAACTCTGTTCCATGTCTTACCCATTATCATTATATCCTTACTATCTTCCTCCATCTCTGTTATATTATCTGGTCTGCAAAACTAGAGCCGCTGGGAAGAGTGCGCAGTTTGAAGTCTCAAGCTTCAAGCTGAAATAGACCCTGCTCTTTTCCATTTTTGTTCTATAATTTGGCAACTCCACATTATACCAGAGGCTAGAAATCTTAAAGTGTTGTTGACCTTACTTTTGAGTTGGTGCGGCAGAGTAATTTTGAGTTGTTTCCTCCACAACCTCACCTTCAGCGAACTAGGAGTCTTCCTCCTAGCCCTACTAGGTCACCAGCACAAGGTAGAGCTTCTTTTTCTGCTGCTAGCAGAGCTTTGCCTATCCATTCTACACCTAGATTTGTGATCCCACTTTTACATAATCAAATCATGGCTCAAGGCCCCTGGGGTAACTATTTTGGTCCACTTAATTTGACTCCACCCCTACATGAGCTTCCACGCAGTTCAAAGAAAAATTTCTCCAAATTCTTTGGTGATGGGAAAATTCATCCTGATGAACACATTACAACTTTTAGCATAGCCTATGGTGTAATAAGGGTAAAATTCGAAGACATAGCAATCAGGTTGTTCGTGGAGACACTATAAGGCACTGCTACAGACTGGTTCTACCACTTGCAAGCTAGATCAGTGACTGATTGGGACACTCTGAAAGACAAATTTGAATCCAGGTTCGAGCTTGTAGAAGATGTGCATGCTTTGCTAGCCCAGCTCACTCAGATGAATAAATAATCTCATGAGCCTATGAGGGATTTTGTTGCCAGGTTCGACAAGCTGAGGCACAGAATTCCCATGGTCGCCTAACCAACACCTCAGATACTCAAGTGTTTTTTCATCAACTCACAGCTACCTGAAGTGAGTTTCTTGCTGAGATGAGCCAGGAACATAGACCTTGTTGCTGCTCAGGACTTGGCTACTGAGGTAGAATATGACCTTATCTTGGCTGGAAAGATAAGAACAAATCTAAACAAAGGTAAATCTTCTCCTTCTTCTGAATACTCCCCTTCAGCCACCACTGATCCAATGGCGCAGAAGCTAGCAAATGAATTGCTGGTCCTCAGAAGACAAATGGCCCAAGTTATGTCTACTTCTCCTAATCAGGATATGCCAAGGAAGACATTTTAGAATTAGGCGTATCAAGGCAATGCTGTCAGGAATTAAGGGCAGCCAAATCGCCTTCCTCCTTCACAGAGGAACCTTGCCCTTGAAGCGCCTCCAACCAATTCAACAGTTGGATATTTGGAAATAGAACATGATTTCTCTTTCCAACCTAAGTTTGATCAAGAAGAATCAGTTGTCGACTCCCACATCGATTTCCTAAACTATCAGGATGAACCCAAAAAAGAAGGCAATGCAGATAAGGGGTCATATGCTATATTCACCCAGTCTAAGAATCAATTAGCTCAATAAGCTGATAAGAAGAAAGCAGAGGAGTGACCTCAACCAGTAGTTTCAATTGCTAAGTAGAGATCCACTCTTCCTTTCCAGCCAAAGGACTTGGTGATTGTGAGAAAGGTAAGTACCCCAAATGCCTCTATGCCTTCTACTTCAAATTTGCAGTCCAGTCTTCCCCCTTTCAAAAATCAAAAGGATGAACTCCCATCCTCTGCTCCTAGCTGATTTCAGGCATTTGATATCATTGACTATATAAAGAAAACCAAAATTCAAATGTCTGAGTTTAAACTTCTGCATTCTCATCCTGAGCAATTGGACAAGTTGGTTCAATGTGTAAAGAACCAAACCGTCCTTGCAAGACAAGAGGTTAAGAAAGTAACTCATGGTCCTCCAAGGAACATGCCCATCCCAAAAAATCTTGTCATTACCCCTCCTACTGCCATTGGGAAAATAGAGCCTTTCAATGTTTCCCTACTGATAAATGGTCACCAGCTCAATAATTGCATCATTGATTCTGGGGCTTCAAATAATGTCATGCCTGCTAAAGTGGCAGAATCTCTAGGTCTCACACTGACCAAGACATTTGGGAGATTTTTCTCCATGGAGAACAAACAAGTGCCACTTCTGGGGCAAATTAAAGATGCCCAATTTGCATTTGCTGCCTTTTTAGACAAGCGAATCAAGATGACCGTCCTAATGGCCGACGTCCCAGCATCATATGGCATCCTTCTTGGGCAGAATTTCTGCAAGGATGTTGGAGGGGAATTAAGCATGGACTTATCTCAGGAAAGAATCCCTATAAAAGGTGTAATGCAGAGGTTACTTCTTGAGAAGGAGGCAAAATATGTTGTCACTCAGACATCAAATCCTGAAGCTCAAATTCTATTTGAGACTTCATGCAGGGGTAATTATTTTCTATCTACTAAAGACATTCATGTTTCAGCAGATGAAAATCTTGTAGGTGATGATCTAGGAATTGGTTCAGACAGAACAACACCAAGTATGCCTGATAGTGCCAATGATTGGCAGGTGTTGAATGGGAATAATCAAATCATGTGCTAGACTGAACCAGAAGAGCAACCAATTATGATAATGCAAAATACTGTTGTGCATCAAAATCAGGAAAATGAACTTTTTGCCAAGAGAGCAAAGATTTGTGGTTTTCAGATTAAAAGTCAAGTCTTGCTGTGGGGCAAGAGGAGAAAACCAAAGGGAGGACATAGAAAATTGGTTTCCTAGTGGAGAGTTCCATTCACTCATCACCGATTCTATAGATAAAATGGATTCTTGTTGGTTTATCAAGACAGAGCACCATTTTCACTACCTCACAGTGGGCAGCATCTGAAGCACTTCAATCCTTGAAGTATTAGATGAGTTCACTTGTACATTTGTATATTTTTTGTGTTGATTATTTTCTTTTGGTTTCTCATGTTTTTTTTCTTTTTTTGGCTTGACTCCGTAGCCCAATGGCTTGGATGAAGGCATTTAGAGACTGATTTCTACTCCCGTTTATCGGTTCGATCAATAAAAGTTCCCCAACAGGAGCTAGTTTTTGTTCTTAAAATCAACTACGCTCATTTTTGGAATAAACCCCTATGAAACTTGTCTATTTCGTGTTTTCACACTAAGTTCATTTTTCGAGGCAAGTTTTTGTTGTTCTCGTGTTTGCTCTACTGGCCTCATTCAAAGTTTATGACATTCCCTTAATTGCATTTTCCCAAAAATGTGAAAATCATTACAATCTCGATGCGACCAGAGGACAAAGTTTTTATTTCCTAGAGTTAGTGTTTTTTGGTGTTTCCATGCAAGGGCAGCATTTTTTGCTGCCACTGCATTTGCTTTGCATCCTCCATGCAAAGGCGGTATTTTTTGCCGCCCTTGCATCTTTTGGTCTCTTCCATGCAAGAGCAACAAATTTTGTTGCCCATGCATCCCCACTTCCTCCTCTCCTCTAGGTGTAAGGGTAGCGATTTTTGCCAACCTTACATGTTTTTCTTCTTCAACATGAATTGGCAGCAATTTTTTCCGCCTATGCACAAGAACTTCTCCAATAGGCAAGGGTGGCAATTTTTGCCGCCCTTACATACCTTCTCCCCATTTTTCCTAACTATAGGAAATTTTCATTTTTCCTATTTTCCGTGCCTGCTCCCCTTTTCTTTCACTTTTCAACCTGCTCTCGCCTCATCCCTTTCAAGCGCATTTTCCTAATCGTGACCATCAAATGTGCAATTTTCCTAGATTACTAAAAAAAATTCCTAATTGCACAATCACGATTCTTACTGTAGTTTCTCTAAAGGATCCCTCTTCATCGACATTTTTTCAACCAAAGTTCTTCCAGATCACTAAAGTTTCTTTGAAGAAGTCGAAGACAATGAATTAAAAGTATCAAGGTGTTTTTCCAATCACCTCAGTTGCTTCTAATGTTGATGACATTAAGGATATAGAGATTGGGCACGTGGATATGGCCGAGTTCATAAAAAGAACCAAATCAAGCAATCCCAGCCATGAAATGAAGAAGACTGGAAATAAAAATTGAAGCTGTTCTTCCATGCTTTATTCAAAATGCACTTTGTAACTGACTTGGGACATTTACACATGTACTTTTGTAATATGTAATTACATGTGAAAAATCTAGAAAATATCCCAAAGTCAACACTGACTCATCTTTGACTTGGTTTTCAATATTTTAATCTTTTTCCAATTCTGAAGGTTTCTCCCTATATATAGAGGGAACCTCTTTTGTAATCAATCTCGAGATAATTGAGAGCAAAAATTATGCTGAAATTGAGACACTTCTTGAGACTTTGTGCTCAACTTATAAATCATATTTTATCGAATGAAGGAGAAACAAGTTTATTTCAGACTTTGTGTTGGAGTAATTTGTGTTACTTAGGAAATAGTTCTTATGTTCTCTTTCCTGATAATCCCTCATCTGTTCGATTTAATAAGCAAAGTGTGTGTATTGAAATTATCTAAAGACATTTCTAAAGGATAAAAGAAAGACTTTGAGCTGTTTTTATCTCGATAACCCATTTATTCATTGTAGTTTTAAGTGAAGACTTTGGGCTTTGTTTCACTCTACTATTACGTGTGTTCTGAATCAGTGAAGGAGGCAACGAAAGACTTTGTGCTTTCATGGGTTTTCTTGTGGACCTTGTTACTACTTCAGAGGATTTTCTGGTCTGTGCTAGATACAATTCCTGAAAGAAGATGAATGATTTTAGCCATCGACCGAGACTTCTCTCTTTTGTTCCTTGGACATCATCTCTGAAAAAAGAGAGATGGATGGTGTTATACTACCCTAAGTATTATTTTCTGCTTACTTATATATACATATAGCATATAAGTGATTCATAGGGAACCTCCCCTTGATGAGAGGAGAGATTTATCTCATTAAGATGTGGTAAACCTACACTTTTTGTGGCATAAATCTCCTTATATTGTGGTTGATATACCTATTTTGTCATCAGTTAGTTGATGACAAAATATTCACCCAACAAACCCTATAGTACCCTTGTACCAAAATTCAATTTCATGTTAAACATTTGGTTAACTTGACCTCTGTGCCTTTATATATAAAACACTAATTTGGCATAGGGTTTCTTATTTTTCTAATTATTGTAATTTGTTTCAAATTCTAAAATTTTCATTTATAAGCAATGTAAAATGTTAACCAAAAACTCATTTTGAAATGGAAGATAAATAAGCATTAGCTACACATCTTAATAACAACAAGGGATTAATAGATGTATTTTTGTATGTTGCAAGAGATGAAATGAATAAGCATGCTAAGGCTAAGTCACACTCACCTAGTAATGGTAGATCCTTAGGTGGTACTACAATTTATTTTATACTAATAACCATCCTCTTGAGAAAATCATTACTTCATACTTCTATTGGGGGCATGGGATATGTGTTTATAACATTGTTCCTCAAAATAAATCCTAGTATTTTTATATCTTATAAAGAAAACATTATTAATTCAACCCAATTACTATTTTTAATGCCTATATCCACTCAAACTATGGGTACACCTCCTTTGGTGACATCTCACACTTCAAACCTTAGTGATCAAAATGTGAAATATCTTGTCCAAACTATAAAACTTATGAAAACTAAGGTTGTAAATATTGAACAGAATTCTACAAAATCACCTTATGTTATTGATTCATAAGAGGTGTTTCATAACACTCTTGCACCTAAAATATATTTACACCCATTTCCAGCTAGTCTTGTTTCACTTAATTTCACATTTTATGATGGAAAGGTGAGCTTGAACAATATCTTAGACCTTTATAGGTGGCATGCCTTGATTATGCCTCTAATGATAAACTTTTGACTAAATTATTTCCAATGAGCCTTGAGGACTATGCTCTAAGGTGCTTCTATGACTTACCAATCCAATCAACAAAATCATTCAAACCTATTACAGATAAGTTTTTGTCACATTTCTCTATCAACATTATCAAAAAGCTTTCATATGCCCAAATTGCAAAAATCAAACAAGGAACCAATGAACCTATCAATGAATATGTCTTAAGGTACAAGATAATGTTGGATAAAATGACCAATACAATGGAAAATAAAGAGCTTCAGAACATCTTCAATCAAATTTTACTTGCCCCATTACATGAGTCTATTGTTTTCAAAAATTATAAATATTTCAATGACTTATGCCATATTGTTTATGATCGTGAAATGGAACTTATCTCATTAAACAAAGTTAAGTATGTAGTAGACACACCGACTATATCTAACACCAAGTTTACTATCAAACCAATTTATAAGGTAAAAACTATAGGTCCTAAAAAGAAATCAAATACTATAGTTAATATAGTGTCACATTAACCTAATAGGCTTGTCTTATCCTATGCACCAAGGAGATAATTTTCATGTTTATCTGAGTCTCAAGCTTCGTTACTTCTAAAGACTGTATAATGTCACCTCATATCTCTCCCTCATCCTATAGAGGTTTATATGAATTGACCTCTACCCAAAGGATATGATTTGAATGTTTATTATGACTATACCCAAGGTCTTGGGCATTCTATGAATAGATATTTTAACTTGAAGCATAAGATCCAAGACCTTATCGATGACCAAAAAATTAAATTTTAAGATCCTCCAAAGGAATCAAGTTCACAACATGGTGATTACAAGAATCATAATAGATTTAACAACACTTTGCAAGACCACTCTAAGAAGGAAATAGAAATGTAAATGACATATAATGCACATCTTCCTCCACCACATTATGGGCATCCATTATATGGGATTATTGCTAGTTATACATGAAATAAACCTTACATGATTTAGAGACCTTCTATTACTTTTGGTGATAGTGATATTGTGGATGATCACTCAAATCTTCATTCATTATTCATTCAAGCATACCTTGACTACCAACCTATACATAGTGTTATGATTGATAATGGTGTTAGAGATAATGTTTACACCATGACATTAATTTTGCATTTGGGATATACACATGATGATTTACACCCTTCAACCAAAATGGTCAAAGCATTCGATGGAACCTCATAATAAGTTCTTGGTGAGATTGACTTACCTTTACATGTTAGCCCATCACATGTGGTCATTACATTCTTAGTTATACCATACACTAGAGTCTTTTATATTTTATTTGGATGACCTTAGATACATATACTCTACACAATATATTCTAAAATGCATAGGTTTTTTAAATACATTCATGCCAACAGGGTAATTATAGTTTCTAAATTTCCATATGAACATCCACTTAAACAAAATATGTTTATACCCAAGGAATTACTTATCAAACTTACTAAGGTTAATCTTTTGTGAAATGGTAAGCAACATGCAATATCCTTTCCTAGGTGGCCAATACATGAGATACCATTGAATAAAAAATACACATTGGATTTCATGAAATCCTCATATACTACTACATAACATATTCAATTAAGTAGAGAAACTAAACATGTTCTTATTTTTGATATTCCAAATAAACCATACAACACTCAATTATGGGTTCCACGAACCCATATTCCTTATATTGTTTCCTCATGACCATAGAATCCTATTATATATACACAAAGCATCACAGATCCTACAGTGCCAGATATTACACCTATACATTATCCTTGGTAGTACTATTAATTTATTGTATTATGTTTAGACTAGGGAGATAATTATGACCATCCCTTAGATGAGCTCATAGGATAGTACTTTTCCTTTCAAATATTCCAAAATGTCTAAAACGTTAAAACATTCAAAAAACCAAAAATATTCAATATTTCCATATCCTATTAGCTCCTTAGCATCCATGTTGTTGGTTCTATGTTGGTAAATAGCATATCATTTCTTTAAATATACACACATACATTTCATGCCTCTTTTGAGTGTGATACAGGCATACTAAGGCACATGATATATGCACATACATATGTTGGGCCTTCCCTCTACTCACGTCATTAGTACATTGGGGGCATCCTTTTCCTTGATCATAATATACCCAAGTTACATTATTATATGATCATTTCCATTATCATGTTTGAGCTTTTATACTTACACATGCATTTATCCATACTTATAGCTTTCACAATGTACTCGATATGCTAAGTACTTAACACTTTTTGCTAACACATATACCGTGGGACTAATATGATATAATTTTGATGGTTTCTTATGATTCCATGCTTTCATTTTTACCTTTCCTTGAGTGCGTTCCTTACTTTCTATTGTCTTGGATTGTTTTACTTGTTTGAACATTTGAATATGCTCCATTGATTATGGCTCCCTTGCCTATGTTTGCCTATTGTAACATTTGAATGTCTTAGTTTGTTATATGTGGACATTTGAACATCTTTCTATGACTTTTGAACATTTGACTAAGTCATATCCCTTCAATTGTGTTATATTTGAACATGCCCCTTGTATGAGGTCTTAGTAGACCATTGCCTTTTGTTTTGATTTTGAGTGATCCCATGTGTGTGCTTGATTGTTTGATGAGATTATATTGTCACTCTCTAGATGTTTCCATGATTTACATCATGCATCTTAGACCTTGATGTGATCACATATTATGTTCTTCATTGTTATATCTACGTAGACATGTTACTCTTATATGCAACATGATCTATATATAGATTATACATTTATCTTATCCTTTTGAGGTAAGTTAATTCCTAGTTTCTACTTCCCCTCACCCTAAAAGGGGGGTCATATCAGTGGGGGCATGTCATAAAGTCATGGATTCCAGACCTTCACAGTTTCAAATTTTAGTGGGGGCATGCCATAAAGGCATGAGCTATATACTTATTCAATACTCATCATTTCTAGATTATAGTGGGGGCATGTTATGGAAACATATTTTCCACACTTACACCAGTTATCAAATTCTTCCTATTTAATGGGGACATGTCATGGTAACATGTCTTCCACACTTATTAAATTTTCAAAATTGGCCAAATTTAATAGTTATATGATTCAAGTACACATTTGTGATAGCATTCTATACATCGTACCATTGTTATAACCAAGTTTAAACTTGAGACATATATAAGGTGCATATTCCATGAAAAAGCACCGTAAATATTAAAATAAAATTAGATTTCATATATTAAATATTATTATAGAATGTTATCATACCTAAGGTGGACTTATACAAACTTTATTGAGCCAATCTAATACAGTAGTTGGTTCACCTTTTGACAAGGCTTAGGTGATTAAATCACTCAATCTACCAAGTTTATAAGTTAGACTTCATTAAATCATCTAGCTTCACCAGATATATCATATGATTTGATTGGATCGCTAACACTCCCCAAGCTATAAGTATGATTAAGTGGCATAATTGAGGTATACTTAATGGCCATGTGACAGCTCACTTTTCACCTAGTTTGGGAATATTTTTGATGCGGGCAATAATTTAGGCGACAATTCAGGTGACAGTTCTACCCTAATTGATGACAAAACTTTTGGGAGCCATAACTTTTGCACCGTAGCTCCAATTGACTCACCGTTTGAACCATTGGAAAGCTAAGAATGAGGAGAACATCATGAGATGGCATAGAGATATTCATAATAAATTTTTACTCCCCAAAAACCCAATTGAAGTGCTCTAAATTTCAATTTTAGAAGTGCAGTCTAAAAATAGTAATTCCTCGAATTCTGTATTGTTTTAAATCTAAGAAGTCAAACCACTTAATCTCCCTAGATATTGGTGACCTTACACATCCTCCCCATGATTTAAAAATGTTTATAAATGAACAGGTAACTTGAAATGTGAAGACAGGCATCTCTTCCCAGAGATAAGCATATATTTGTATTGCGATCTTGAGTAATACTACATCTCTTCTCAGAGAATTCATTGTTACTATATTATTTCTATGCTATTGAAATATTTATCAACCAGAACTTCTGAGTTTTGGATCAATGTTGTCCTCTAATCTCTCTCTCTATATATCTATGCACTTGCAGGTATTAAAAATTGTCCTAATCTCAATTCCAAGGCTTGATAAGAAAGCATCTCTTCAAATCAAATCACCAAATAGAAATGTGGTTACATTGATACACATGTGTACTCCTAATCTTACTCTCTTTACTTTCAAACGTTTCAAAGTCTTTAAAATTCTAGATTATATATATTGATTATATAATGTAACATGCTCTTGGTTACAGGTTAGTCACCAGTTGTTTTAACCTTTTAGGACTTAACTAATGTAAATCCTATGTTGTTAAAGGGTTGAGTATGACAATAATATGGAATAGAAACTGGAAATAACTTATTTAATTAACCTTTCCCAAAAATAACAAGTGAGAAGAGGAGTACTTATTTATAAATAACTGGGTCTTTCTGCACATCAAAGAACATAAATAGGTTGGAAAAATAGGTAGACACCTGCTCTTTGATTGTGGTTAAACTTTAGTCATAGATAATAGTGCCACTATCAAGATAGTAGTACCATGTGGCACTAGTGTCCAATTATGGTGTTAGTTCCTCTCCTATAGGAACTATTTGAAACTTTTAGGGAAGTTGCATGAGGTTTTGGGGGTCTTATAGATTATTCTGTGTCATTCAGGAGCTTGTTTGTGTAAATGTTTTAGTTGAATCTCTTCTAAAACCCTAATGAGTACATAGACACATGAAATAATAACCAGATCAAATGTAAAAAGGAAATGAAAAATTGGGTTGTGGAATATTATGATCACATGAAGCAGAACCCCTGTTGTCTTGGTCATTACTTACAATAACCCCAATGTTAGGGGTCTCAGATCACATGTAGTTCTCCCTTAAGGAATGTGCATAATCAACCTGCATGATATGTTATAATTAATTTCACTTGGGCCCTTCTTTTATCTGGCATGCAATGTCTAGATGTGATAGCTGAATAATATGCAGAGTATTGAGTTGTACTATTGAATGATTTTATGTAATTATGTGCCAAAATAGTAAATGATAAATGTAAAATGCCTTCTGAGGCTCTTTATATCGAAGAAAGTTTGATTTGAATATAATACCTTGTTCATTGGCTAACAAGTTGTAAAACAAAGATAAAAAACATAAGAGAAGGCTCAAGAAAGGGTTAAGACTCAAGCACAGGAGAAAATGATCATCAAACACTAGAGCCATAATTGGACACTAGCATCACATGACATTACTATGCTAAAAATGGCACTAGTGTCCTAAGGCTTAAAGCAGAGCTAAAACCAAGCAAGACAAACTAGGGGGGCCTGTGATTGGGAGAAGGTGAACTAGGACTACTGAGGGTGTCATAAATAGGGAAAATAAAACACAATAAAGATCAAAAGACTCAAAATGACCATGCAAAGAAGGATTGTATTCATCACTAAGACCTTCATGTGAAAGAACAATAAAAGACATAATACTTGTGGCTTTTTGACCAAATCAAGGTGTTTACATTTTCCCCTCTTTTATTATAGTAATGCAATGAAATGAAAGTACTAGAGTGAAAGAAAAAGAGGAATGTGTACTTATACTTAATTGAATTTATTAGTGTAGGTTTTTATTTTTCCCTATTTATTAATTAGGGAAATTGTATTTCTTGTGCATACATGGAGTTTTCCTACATTTGTGGGATAGGCTAGCTTATGTGGAGGTGTGTGTCATAGATGTGTCATAGGTGTCATAAGAATGTCATAAGTAACTCCCTTGATGGGAGTTAATTCTCTATTCTTAGCACCTTGTCACCACCTTTCATGGAGGAGTTACTGCCTATTCTTGGGGTGCCTTGTCCACCTTTTGTGGAGGAGTTACTTACGTACTCTCCTATATGTATTCCTCACTTTGGCCATCTCATGCTAATCAGATTTTGGTTTTCTCCATTTTGTCTTGTGCAATTTCTCTTATTGTGTTATTTTCAAATTGCTTTAGCATCTATGTGGTGTGCACTTGCTTCAACTTATGTGATCACGTCTCCATTGCACTCACATTATCCAGATTCTGGCAACAACTCCGATATGGTATCAAAGCTAACCCGATAATCTTGTGTGTGATTATGCTTTTAGCTTATTTTGAAATCAAGAGGAGTGGAGTTCTCTTTATTTTTTTATTCAAGATTTGATCTATAAAAAAATTTAAAAAAATTATGTCTATATCATTTCTGGTTCGTTTCCTTGGGATCCTTGCATTTGGGTGTCTTGGCAAAATACCACTAGCAGACAAGTTGTTTGTAGATAAATCTACAGGTTGATGCACTCAAGTGCCATTGTTGAGCAGAGAGAAAGGAGGTAGGTGCCAAACTTCTATTGTTATCCTTGACTTATGCACCTAGCTTCTGGTCTGCACCCTCCAATAGCAGTTCTAGCCAAGCCTTCCACTGTACGGCGTCCTTTCCTACCAGCTAAGCTAGTCGTACAGCTCAGGTCTATTTTTTTGTTTTTTTGCAAAAAAAATTCAAAACTGCACCTTTTTTAGACGCCACCTGCTGTTTGGTTTGTTGTTTAGAAATCAGCTTCTACGCCTCTTTTTTGGTGAAGTCTTCTACCACGCCTAGACAGGCCGTATGGTCCAGCACAGGTCTACTACTTCCATTTTGTCTTTTCTACAAATCTGGACTGTGTTTTGTTCTTTGGAGCCCCTTCCTACTTCGCATCCCATGTGGACCTTTAAACACTTTGCCATTCTGTCCATTCTGTCTTTAACTAAAAAGATTTAGTGAAAATTGACTTGTTAAAAATAAAAATCAATCAATTTGACTGAATATTAAAGTTTTTAGACAGTTTGGTATTTTTTGGGGTTTTAATTTTAACTTGTATCTTCAACCTATGAAAATGAAGGGTGAGGCCCGAGTTGGCAGGAGGCCAATTCCCCCTCACAAAGACCTCATTTGGATTCCTTGTTCCGTGCCAAATCCAACGAGTAGTTGAAAGGCCACTTTCTCTCTCATAACAGGCATTTTTTTAATGTTTTAATGCTATTTTTTGCAAAAACATTAGTTTACGAGAAAATTGTACCTTTAATATCTTGCAAACAGTAGCTCAGTTTTGGGTGTCATTTTTTGCAAAAGTGTTTGTAATTCAATTTTTCACAACGTAGGCTTGTTATTTGTTAAAAATGCAGTAATTTATAAAGTGCCAAAAATTTAAGTCTCCCGAGACGCATTTTCGGTTGAGTCCGACGTCTTGTTTGCTTTAGTCTTACACTGATTGCTCTAAGACTCATTTTCGGCTAAGACCGACGTATTTTGAGCGTGCACTTGCATATTTGGGGAGGGCTCAATATTTCGGGGGGGTGTGATTGATTTTCACAACTTGCTTTCATTCTCCTTTTTGCATAAATTCACAATTTGCGATCGACACAACTTCACCTAAATTTAGCTAAAAATGGATTCTTTTCAACTTAAACACCTAACACCCTTCAACTATCATGAATGGAAAGTTAAAATGTCAATCATTCTTAGAAGTAAAGGGTTGTATAGGATCACCATGGGAACTGAAATAGAACCCAACACTGATGCTGAAAAGGTCAAGTGGTACAACCGTAGTGATGAAGCCTATGGATTACTGAGCTTGTCTGTGTCTCTAAAACTTATCTTCCATTTAGAATCCTCCCAAACTCCTAATGACATATGGGACACCTTAGAAAAGTTATTTGGGAAGCTTGATGAGATGAGAAGTCATGAGCTCGAAAACGAACTCATAAGTCTAAGTCCAAGCAACTTTGACATCCTACAGGACTTCTTCACTAAGTTTAAGGCCCTTAGATTATAATTGAAAAAATGTGGGATAGAGAAGAAAGATGATCAACTCATTATTTCTATTCTCGCAAAGTTAGGCCCAAGCTATTCAGTCTTTGTCTCCACTTTCCATGCCACAAAAAGTGCCCTTGGCACTACATGGAAAATGCCTTCTTTGGATTCATTCATTGCCAACTTGACTAGGGATCAAAATAAGCTAATTCAAATGGGCACAATGAAGTCTACTCAACCCCAAGCTTTGATAGCTGGAAATGGTAAGGATAAGACTTCAACAAAGGAGAAGAAGAAAAAAAACAAGGACCAAGAGAAGAAGAAAGAAAACACCAATCCTGCCAAAAACAACACTGAGTCTTCATCCTCCAATGCTAAACCTAAGAAGGAGAAGGTTAAGTGTGCCTATTGTAAAAAGACAAAGCATGATGAACACAAATACATGAAAAAATAAATAAATCACCTAACTCATCTTCTAGAGAAGAACAATATAGGTGTTCTAGAGTCCATCAAGCAGAATTCATCTACCCAAGATTCTACTAAGGCAAAAGGCAAGGGTAAGGAGAAACTAAAGGGCAAGGCTCTTATAGCTACATCAGCTTCTACATCTTCATGGATCATAGACTCAGGTGCTACTCACCACATGGGATCTTCACTAGTTGAGTTTTCATCCTTAGAGCCTTGTAGCATGACTTCAATTAGTTTGGGTGATGACACATCAGTTTCTATTGCAGGGAGAGGGTCAGTTGAAATGGAAGGAGGAACATTCAATAATGTTCTAAGTGTTCCTTATCTTTCAACCAATCTCCTATCAGTGTACCAAATCACTCACATTGGTCAGAGCATGAGAGTTGAGTTTTCACCAGATTCAGTGGCTATCAGGGAGTTGCATAGTGATTCTACAGTGGCAGTGGGTAGGGTAGATCACCAAGCCAGGTTATACACCTTCTCACATTTTGCATCAGATTCTTCTCCAACAGCATTGCTGACTCATTCAAATGGAGTTAGCAAATTGTGGCATGAGCGGTTTGGCCACCTTAACTACCGTTACCTTGAGCAACTTTGCAAACATGACATGGTCATTGGCTTGCCTCGTGTCCAATTCTCAAAAGGACTTTGTAAGGGGTGTTCCCTTGGGAAGCATCCCAAAGCAAAATTTGACAAAGGTAAAGCTTGGAGGGATTCACAACCTTTGGAGTTAGTCCACATTGATGTATCGGGACCCTTTCCCAAACCATCTTTCACAAGGGCCAAGTACATCCTCACTTTCATTGATGATTTCTCTAGGTACACTTGGATATATTTTCTCAAACAAAACTCTGAAGTGTTTGAAAATTTTCTAGACTTCAAGGCTCTTGTTGAGAAATAGAGTGAAAAATCCATCAAGGTTCTTCGAACTCATAATGGAGGAGAGTATGTCAGCATCAAGTTTGAGCAATTTTGCACCACAGAAGGGATTGATTTGCAGCGCACAGTCACTTACAGTCCTTCATAGAATGAGGTTGCAGAATGCAAGAATAGGTTCTTGAAAGAGATGGGTAGCTGTATGATTCACTCCAAATCCTTAGTACCATAGTACTGGGCCGAAGCCATCAATTGTGTCTGCTACATTCAAAATAGGGTTCCTCACAAAGCTTTGAAAGGGATAACACCCTTTGAAGCTTGGCTAAAAGGAAACCTGATGTTGAGCACCTTAGAGTTTTCAGATCCCCAGCCATGGCCCACATTCTGAAGAAGAAATGCAAAGCTATGGAACGTCAGTCCAAGCCTTGCTTCTTTGTAGGATATCCATATGGTATTAAGGGATATCGCCTTCTAGATCCAGTCACTCATGAGTTGTTCATCGAGAGAAGTGTCCATTTTCAAGAGAGTCCTAGAGATTCAACACTTGACACTTCTTCTCCCTCATCGGATTGACTTCTTCATGATGATTCCTCATCAGATTCAGATCAGCCATAGCAGGTTCTTAAGCCAGAGACATCTTCTTCTTCTTCGAGTTCAGACAGTGAGGATAGTGATGCAGAGTCATCCACCTCTAGTCAGTTAGACGATGAGGAGTTAGCACCTGACTCGCCCACTTTCGGGCCACTTTGGGCCAGACAGACACTTGAAAGTGCTGGCACTTGGGCAGGAGATCCCGCAAATGACAAATGTATTAGGGGGGATTTTTAGAGAGATCAACATGCCTTCTTTGCTTCAGTTTCAGATCCATAGACTTTTAGAGAGGCATCGGGGGTACCTGAGTGAGATAATGCTATGAAGGAAGAATATTCTTCCTTAATCAAAAATCACACTTGGGATTTGACTTACTTTCTAAGGGAAGAAAGATGGTTTGATGTAGGTGGATATATCAGACCAAGTTTGCAGCAAATGGGTTGGTTGACAAGTATAAGGTGTGATTGGTCGTCAAGGGTTTCTCATAGGTGGCAGGCATTGACTACTCAGAGATCTTTGCACCCATTGCAAAGATGACTTCTATCTGACTCACCTTGGCTATTGCCATAGCACATGGTTGGGATGTGCATCATATGGATGTGAAGAGTGCCTTTCTTCATGGAGACCTTGAGGAGGAGATCTACATGGAGCAGCCGCCAGGATTTGTTCAGGATTCTTCCTTAGTATGCAGACTTAGGAAATCTATCTATGGCCTCAAACAGGCCCCTCAGGCTTAGTATGCCAAGATGAATTCCTTCCTTCTCACAGTGGGTTTCACTAGGTGCCATTCTGATCCCAATGTCTACTTCTTATGGTAGGATGATTCACTCTTGATTTTGGTTATATATGTTGATGACCTTTTGATCACCGAGAGTTCTTCATCGGCTATTACAGCGGTGAAGGCATCTCTTTAGGATAGATTTGACATGATAGACTTGGGTTTGTTGCACTACTTCCTTGGCATCAAGATCTCACAGTCAAATTCAGGGATTTCTCTTGCACAGCCTAAGTATGCTCTTGACTTATTGGCTCGATTTCACATGGCTGATTGCGAGCCATCTCCGACTCCCTTTCTATCAGGAGTCAAGCTTGAGGCTGATTGTTCCTCACCATTAGTTGATGCCACTCGGTATCGAAAACTTGTTGGTAGTCTCATCTACTTGACTCACACTAGGCCCGACATTTCATATACAGTGGGACTTGTCTCCAGATTCATGTAGGAACCTCATGAGCTGCATTGGAAAGTAGCTAAGAGAATCTTGCATTACATACAGGGTTCACATAGATACGAGATTCATTACAGATTTGGCATAGAGGTTGACCTGGTTGGATATACAAATTCAGACTGGGCTGGCATTCACAGACTCGTAAGTCCACTTCTAGTTACAATTTCTCTCTAGGTTCTAGTCCTATCAGTTGGTCTAGCAAGAAGTAGAATGCTATTGCTATATCATCCACAGAGGCAAAGTACAGGGGAGTTGTTAATGTAGCTACTGAGGCTATTTGACTTTAGGGGATTCTTTCTGAGTTTGGAATTCCTATCAGGCAACCCACCATCATTTATTGTGACAACCAGAGTACCATTCAGATTTGTAAGAATTCGGTTCAGCACCAGCGGACCAAGCACATAGAGATTCACATGCACTTCATTTGAGAGCTTATTCATAGTCAGGTCATTAACTTGATATTTTGCCAGTCTTCAGAGCAGGTTGCAGACATCTTCACCAAACCTTTCACCGAGAGCAAGTTCATTCATCTACAAGCTCTTCTTGGGGTGCGGTCTATATCTGCAGCAGCATCATCTTTGGGGGGGGCCATTCTAGCCTCTTATTTTCTTTTATGTCTCTCTTTTGGGGGGGATTTTTTTCCTACGGGTTTTCTCCTTTTCTCTATCTTATGGGAGATTGCATATGTACATGGGTACCTCATCAGGCCTAATTGTCGGGACCCATTTTATATTTCCACACTGCCCACCTAAGCTGCGCTTATGGGGGGGTATTAGTGTAGGTTTTTATTTTTCCCTATTTATTAATTAGGAAAATTGTATTTCTTGTGCATACATGGAGTTTTCCTACATTTGTGGGATAGGATAGCTTATGTGGAGGTGTGTGTCATAGATGTGTCATAGGTGTCATAAGAATGTCATAAGTAACTCCCTTGATGGTAGTTAATTCTCTATTCTTAGCACCTTGTCACCACCTTTAATGGAGGAGTTACTGCCTATTCTTGGGGTGCCTTGTCCACCTTTTGTGGAGGAGTTACTTACGTACTCTCCTATATGTATTCCTCACTTTGGCCATCTCATGCTAATCAAATTTTGGTTTTCTCCATTTTGTCTTGTGCAATTTCTCTTATTGTGTTATTTTCAAATTGCTTTAGCATGTATGTGGTGTGCACTTGCTTCAACTTGTGTTATCATGTCTCCATTGCACTAGAGCCATAATTGGACACTAGGACCGCATGACACTACTATGCTAAAAATGGCACTAGTGTCCTAAGGCTTAAAGCAGAGCTAAAACCAAGCAAGACAGACTAGGGGGCCCTGTGATTGGGAGAAGGTGAACTATGACTACTGAGGGAATCATAAATAGGGAAAATAAAACACAATAAAGATCAAAAGACTCAAAATGACCATGTAAAGAAGGATTGTATTCATCACTAAGACCTTCATGTGAAAGAACAATAAAAGACATAATACTTGTGGCTTCTTGACCAAATTAAGGTGTTTACATTTCCCCCTCTTTTATTATAGTAATGCAATGAAATGAAAGTACTAGAGTAAAATAAAAAGAGGAATGTGTACTTGTACTTACTTGTATTAATGTGTTCTAGACCTGGCCCACTTCTTAGCCAGAGAAGTGGACAAGTGATGTAGTGAAATATGTGAAGAGGAACTCCATAGTTTGGTGGTTCTATGTACTAAATCTGAATGGTGCAATGAATCACAAGGAATAAAATCCCTATTTTACCCCCACCCTAATATTTGTACTAAATCTTAATATGTAAACTGAATTTGTGTAAAAACAAGGCTCATTCCCCCCCACTCTGGTATATGAACTAAATTTAGGTATATAAACTAAATGTGTGAAGAAACAAAGCTTAATTTCCCCCACTCTGGTATCTAAATTGAATCTAGGTATGTAAACTAGGTCTGGTGTAATGTTATGGATAAACTGCTAAGGATGATCATGTGACCCAAACTAGTGAAAACCTAGTGAGATCCTAGTGATGATATTAGGTGTAAATTAATAATCTAAAAATAGGCATCAAGGACATGTGTTGTGCATCATACCCCCTAATCCTGATAGTTTAGTAATATAGTTGTGTATTTAAACTTGAATATCTGAGTCAAAAATATATATTTGTGTAGTTGTATTTGGGTAGACCTGTGTCTGAATAATTGTATTTAAATAGACTGTATATCTATGTTAACATGTGCATCTGAATATCTATATATCTACATAGACCTATCTATCTGAATAGTTCTATCTGAGCAGACCTATGTATTTATGTGAACCTATGTATCTGACTATTTGTATATTTGAGGATACCTATGTGTTTTAATGTTGTATCTAAGTAGATATGTGTATCTATGTGAACCTGTGCATATGAGTATTTCTATATCTATGTAGACCTATGTGTCTAAATAGATGTATCTAAGTAGACATGTGTATTTGTGTGAACATGTGCATCTTAATATCCGAATATATGTGTAGACCTATGTGTTTAAATCCATATTTGAGTGAACTTGTGTCTGTGAACCTTTGTATGTCTAAAGTAATTTGTGTGTATTTTCCCCCTTTTTTGGTGAGAGAGCCGAAATTGGGGTGAGGATGCCTGATCAAAATTTGTAATGATCAATTTTACTAGTGTTAATTAGCGAGTGTAATGTTGTTTTAAGTTTGAATAATTTATTTATTATGGTGGAGTTGATTGTTGAAATTGGTAATGAGATAAACATTTTATCTATATTGATATTAAGGTAATATAATTTTGTCATTTTGTAGAGTTAAAAGTGATTAAGATATTGGTTTAACCAATATAGGTTTAGGCACATGGATGTCAAGTCCCACGTGCAAGAGACAGTTCATAAATTAAAGTTATGGTTCTCAAGATATCATGCTGGCAAGAAATTGGTATTAGTTGGTGAAATTGGCATGCATGGTTAACCTTAATAAGGTGGATTTTGGTAAATGTGGATTATATAGGTTATTATATTAGTTTTTCAATTCATTTGAATCATTTGAGTTGAGAGTAATTATTTGTCTAAGATAGAGAAGATGTTGATGGGATGAGGAGTCAGTTTGACCCGATATGAGGAGTTGGACGCATGCATCCAGGTCATGGAGGTGGTTACCCTAGTAAAGATCCCATATTGTTTCATGTTGTTATCATTTCTAATGCATTATTTACTATTTTTATCAAAAAACTACTAGTTTTAAGGCCTATTTGGGAAAAGTGGTGATACTATCCTTATATGGGCATTATTATCCAGGATGTGGCACTATTTTCCAACACTATTGTCATGTATTTAGTGCTAGTGTCCAATAGGCCTAACTTGTAATGCTTATTGTTGTTGACTGGATTCTAATGTTTGTTATTATCTATTGGTTTTTAATTTTGCATTGTTGATGCCTGATTTAGTTATACTTTTGTAGGTTGATACACGTATGAGAGAGTTCTGGACTAGACAGATGGTGGAGACCGTATGGGGTCTACCCCTATCAAATGTTGAGATGGGCATGCTTGAGAGAGTGAGTTTGAGACATGTGGCATTACTAGAGCCTATGCCTTGGGATAAACATGTGATGATTGTATTATATGAGAGATGAGATGTAGATACCTACACTTTCTGTTTATTAAATGGGGAGATGACCATTACCCTAGAGAATGTGTACATGATTTTATGGCTACCTATTTCTTGGAAAAGAGCCATATTATAGGAGATAACAAGTGATCAAGATATAAAGCAAGCTTATAGGTATTTCTCTCTTATGGCTATAGGGAGTCATCATATAGGGAGACATAATGATATACTATTGACATTGATTATCACTATTAAGGTTCCACGATTGTGAAAGTTTTTAGCTATTTTATTAGCTTCATTTATGGTTATAGATGTGAGTGGGGTATTGATATCCTATAGGATGCATGAGATAGTGCATGATGAATAGGAGTATGGTACCACATATTTGTGGGGTCAGATGATGCTAGCCCACCTATACAGGTGCTTATATTATTTCATGCAGGAGATGTGTGACAGAGGGATTGGATCATTTACACTATTACACTACTGGGATTATGAACACATAAGAGTGAGTAGGTTGGCATTGCCTCTATGTGACAATTAGATCCATTCATAATTATTTGTAGAAAGGTGGACTGGGATGGGTCGCATTTCAAGGAGAAGCATGATGTAGTGTCAACATGTGCTAGATAGTTTGATAGATGGGGACATTATCTGGAAGCCCTATAGGGGCCACAAGGGATGGCCTAAGGATGGTACTTAGCTTAGATAGATTTGAGTGAGTTACTGGTGACATGACCATTGGGTCAATGTGTGTGAACATTTTTAGTATGTTCAAGTTATGTGATAATTTAGTGTGGTTTAGGATGTTCCCCCAACACCAGTGGTATTGTTAAGGAGATCTTAGGCTCCTATGAGGTTATGTAGTATGCCTAGGCCATCAGTTGTTGATTTATCCCCCATTCCTTTGACATATTAGTATCTTGTGATTAATATACTATATGTAGATGACCTAGGAGTCATTGATGCCTATACAACCTAGTGGAGAGATCATAAATGGGCACCTCTATTTTCAATAGGTGGGATTATCATAGAGGATATACTAGAGGTGGAGCCCCTTAGGGTTGTTGATGGTAAGTTATAATTTCATACTTGTACATTTTGTGTATTTGGTTACTCATTTAATTGGTTATGAATCTGATGTATTGTGTGGGTATGTGCAGGTTTAGGTGATGATGAGTACTGGGAGACTGCCATCAAGTTTGTGCTATGTGTATTGACATGACATATCCCTGATGATGCCATGAAGGATGGATTAGTAGAGAGGATCACCAACGTTACCGATGTATATGCCCATTTGTTTGATTGAGTTGAAATAGCTACTACAGCATACAAATGAATGGTTGTGGATAGAGATGAGGCACACATGGGCTTGCATAGGCAGAACATGCCCACACTCAATGCTCTAGGTGGGGCTAGTAATTGGATAGTGTATGACTAAATACATCTTTAGCAAGAGCATGCAGAGTGTATGGATGAGATAGGTATGCATCATGAGAGAGAGAGAGAGAGAGAGAGAGAGAGAGAGAGAGAGAGAGAGAGAGTAGATGTAATCATCGATCGAGATCCCAAAGGGAGAGTGAAGACTCCAGTTCTAGCATGGATGTGTTTGAGAATGAGAGTGAGGGGACTAGTCCTAGTGGCCATGTCTATATTATTGAGTGATGTATTATGCTTGTATTGAAGTTATATTTTGAGTAATATATATGGATGTTAATTATTTATATTGTCACTATGTATATTGGTATCTAGATCTGGTTATATGTATATGTTAATATGTGTTTAATAGTTTTGATTATTTTAAATGGTGATATTGGTATATGGTTTTTTATTTAAGTAGAGGTAATATTTTTTTATTTGTTTACAAATGTTTAGGTATATATGTGTGGTGGATTAAGAATGTTATTTATTGGGATAGGTTTGACAGGTGTTGCATAAGATATCTACGTGTAGATCATGTGACTATGGTATGCCTTATCTGAACTAAGATGACATGGAGAACCAATGACCATACTAATCATGATGTGTCAATGTAAAAGTAGACTCTAAGATTAAAACTACGTTTGATACATTGTTAGTGGTTAGGTGTATAGACTTTGTAGCAAAGAGCTTAATTGGTTTGTGTGCTAAAATTATACTCTAAGCTATGTGATCTTTGGCAAATATCTTGATCGGTGTTCAAACTAAAGCTATATTTTGATCCTTGTAATCATTTCAAAAATATTGATAGGTGTTCAAACTGAAGCTATGTTATGAGCTGTGTAGTTATTTCTAAATGTCTTGATAGGTGTGTGAACTAAAGTTGGGCTCTAATCTTTGTAGTTGTTTCCAAATATCTTGATAAGTGTGCAAACTAATGCTATGTTTGCACACTATCAAAAGATATGGTAGCTTGTTCATAGAAATCATAACATGGCATTAGTTTGAAAACTCTATCATAGAGGAGTGTGATCAGAATGTAATGCAAATGTGTATCAAGTTCTCAGGCAAATGTGTGGAATGTCTTGGGATAACTCTATCGTAGAGGAGTGTGATCTAGGAGAGTGGAGACTGAGATATTGATGCCCCTTATTTAAATGTTATAATGCATCAATTAACATACTAGTCAATAAGGGCTCAGAGTGCATACCAATGATCATATGAATGTCCATTTATCTTGTGAACATTACAATATGGCTTATTATGTATCCTGTGTAAATGGTGTGTCAGATGATGATTAGTAGGAAGAAGTGTGATCATCTCCTTGTTGAATAATGTAAGCAAGATGTCATGAGGCCTCTGAAAACTATATAATCCCTCTGTGTGTGTCTTGTGTTCTACTCACTGTAGAAGGTGATTTGTGAAGTGGTTCTTTGACCTTGTTGAGTATCTTTATCAATTATTTCTATTCCATTGGTTTCTTAATTGGAAGTAAAGTAGGTTTTTATACCATGTTTGATGATTGGGGATCTAATAAACCTATATCCAAGTCTATCTCTAAATGTGTAACCACTAGTCCCAACTTTTTTTCTAATCCCAGAGCTGTGTAACATAGACGTTAGAATGACTTTGATATTCATATAGTATTTTATCTCGAATAGGAAGAATGAGACCTCTAGCAAAACTGTATTGTACCACTAAATATGTTGGCTAGTAGATCAACTAATGCCTACATGTTTTGAATCTCAGAATGTATTCATTGATTGTTTTTGTCTGGCCCTAGTGTAATGAAGGCAACCTCTCATATGCAACCCAAGTTCCCTTGTTCTAAATGTAATGCATGAAAAAGACCTCTTCTAACTCATTGTATGTGTATAGTGAACCACTAGGGAGTGAATGATGAAACCACTCTATTTCCTAACCCTCTAGAGTCCTAGGAAGTAGCTTTAAAATATTCAAACTACTAGTAACATGTGCCATAGATTTCCTATAAGTTTTGAGATGCAAGTATGGATCTTCATGTCCATCAAACATTAGCAAATGTGGTATATGTAGTTTTGATGGTATTATTGCATTGAAAATCCTGCACATAATGGGATTATTATGGATGGAATTGGAATCCACCCATGAGTAGTATGATTTACATTCCAATGTGAGATGATGTACTTGTTGTCATAAATCACCTACAACATGCATCAAGGAGATTACTTCTTATGAAGGTATATTATCATTATCAAGGGATTCATTTAACTTTTGAAATTTATTATTTATCTTAGCCATTGGTATATTGCATTGGGAATATTTTTTAGGGAGGGTTGGTTTGATCTCTATAACCTTTGGAGGTGTGATAACTGGGACCTAGTTAGTGGTAAATGAGATATCACCCTCATTTGGGTTAGTTTGAGAAGCAAGTTCTACTGTAGTAAGGCCGGTTAAGGGAGATTCATTGGTATCTCTTATATTGTTAAGTTGTAAAGAAGAGTCACATGCTAATTGAATAGAAGGTACTTTATTCTCAAGTAAATGTAAATTATGAACATAAGAATAAGTGTGTGTGTGTGTGTGTGTGTGTGTGTGTGTGTGTGTGTGTGTGTGTGTGTGTGTGTGTGTGTGTGTGTGTGTGTGTGTGTGTGTGTGTGTGTGTGTGTGTGTGTGTTTTACATGTGACTTAGTATTTGTTTGAATAAGAGAAATAGGTGAAATAAGAGGAGAACTAGAAAGTGTAGATTTGATGTCCTCTTCATCATAATCACTATAATCATCATTATCCCAAGGTTCATCAAAATCAGAGTTTAATTCACTTATAGAAGTAAGAGTAGAATAAGTATCATCAACATGCTCACTAAGAGAGAGAGTAGATGAAGATTTTGACTTTTGACTATTATGCAATGTGTCATCATGTGTGGGGTGTAATGCAATGCATTTATTCACTAACTATTTATGGAATGCATGAAGGATTATCACTTTTGTTCTTAGAATCAAAATTAGAAAAAGTAGCAATCATGTTTTCTTTTTGTATATTATGACATGCAGGAGAAGAGTTAGAGACATTTTCTTTATCAATATGTTGTAAAGAATCATTACATTGAGCTTGGAATGTAAAATAAGGTGATAAAATAATTTTGTCTACCTTAGTTTGTGCATTGTTAAAAGGTGTAATATAATTGGTACATGCTTTTTCGAATTTAAATAAGAAGGGCAAAGAAGATACATTGTTCTTATCTATTTACTTGACTCAAGCAAAAGTAAATTTTATGTATTGCACTTATATTGATTTAATTGGAATAAGGAGGTAGCAAAAGTAGTTGAGAAACTAGGATCACACTAAAACAAAGCACTACCAAGAAGAGGATCTTTTGGCATCATATTGTTTGTTTTATTTTGAGGTGTAAGAAAAGAGGGAGAGGAAAGAAAATGTGATGTATCTAATATTTCCTCATCTACATTTTCATTGTCATGCTCATAGTAATCCTCATATCCATCATTATAACGATAATCATCATCATCATTATAAATGAAGTCATTATTATGCTCTAATGTACAATATTTAAAATTTATACATTTATTATTATAAATACGAGATAAATTTAAAAACTCATCAATTGGGCGAGGGCTAGAAGACTTACTAGATGCCATTTTAAACTTGCCATAGAAGATAATGTAAACAATGAACAATAAGCAAACATGAGGTAGAATGTAATCTAACATAAATATATGTGCAATTGATAAATTTTTAACCAAGGGTGTAATAGAAACTAGAATTGTAAGTGAAACCCTAATTGCTAGTATTTAAATGTATAGGGACCTAGTATGTGGATCTCGGATTTTGAATGAGGGTTATTCTGCAAAAAATCTAATTACATTAAATTAATAAAACCCTAATATAGGATTGACTAAATGAGTTGGGTTATGCCAAAATATAGGAAAAATAGTAGTTTGTAACCCTAATTTAGTGTATAAAAATTGAAATAAGGTAAACCCTAGGCAAAACTAGAGTTTTAAGCAATATTCAAAGTAAGTCGAGTTCACTAAATGTTTTAATCTTTGAGGACTTAACTAGTGTAAATTTTATGTTGTTAAAGGTCTACGTATGACAATAATCTAGAATGAATATTGAAAATACTGATTTAATTAACCTTTCCTAAAATAGCAAGTGAGAAGAGGAGTACTTATCTAAAAATAAATAGGTCTTTCTATGGATCAAAGAATTGAAAAAGGTCGGAGAAATAGACAAACACCTTTCACTCTTTGATTGTGGTTGAAATCTAATCTTGGACAATAGCACTAATATCAATACCATAGTGTCATGTGGTGCTAGTGTCCCTCTTGTATAACTGTCTAGAACTTTTAGAGAAATTATAAGAGGTTTTGGGGGTCTTATAGGTGGTTCCATGTCATTCAAGAGCTCGTCTATATCATTGTTTTAGCTAAATTTCTTCCAAAACCCTAATAAGTACCTATAGACATGAAATAATAACTGGGTCAAATGCAAAAAAAAAGGGAAAAAATGGGGTGTGGGATATTATGATTGCACAGAGTAGAACCCCTGCTAGCTTGTCCACTACCTATATTAACCCCAATGCAAGCGGTCTCAGATGGCATGTAGTTATCCCTTAATGAAGATGCATAATCAACTTTCATGGTATGCTAGAATGACATTCACTTAGGCCCTTATTTGATCAAACATGTAATGTTTTGATGTGATAGTTGAATATATGTAGAGTATTGAGTTGTATTATTGACTGATTTTATGTAATTATGTGTCAAAATAGTAAGTGTTAGATGTAAAATGCCTTGTGAGGATTTTTATATAAAAGGAACTTTAATTTGAATATAAGACCTTGTTCATTAGTTAACAAGTTGTAAAAGAGGGATACAAAACATAAGAGAAGGTTCAAAAAAGTGTTAAGAATCAAACATGGAAGAAAATGATCATCAGACACTAGAGCCATAATTGGACACTTGTGTCACATGGCATTACTAGCCTGAAAATTATGCTAGTATCCTAAGGCTTAAAGTAGAGCTAAAACTAAGCAAGACAGGTTAAGGGCCCCTGTGACTGGGAGAAGGTGACTTAAGACCACTAAGGGTGCCACAAATAGGGAAAATAAGACATAAGAAAGATCAAAAGACTCAAAATAACCATGTGAACAAGGATTGTATTAATTACTAAGACCTTCATGTGATAGAGAAACAAAACCATAGTACTTGTGGTTGCTTGACCAAATAAGGGTGTTTACACTATCAAAGCACTCAAGTTGAATTCATATAAAGGCAAGGTGTGTTGTAAACACCCAGGTACACATTCCTTTTCCTTTAAATGAGCAATTTCATTACTAGATTAAAATGGAGGAATTATAGATAATAAATATAAATTATCTAGCACCTCAATCTTATACACTTAGAAAATACCTATCATGGATGTACCCTTCAGTCCCAAGACCTTCCCACTACAAAAAGACTTACACTCACTACTTCTTTGTGTCAAATTGCTTATCTCTTAGTTCAACCAATGTTAAATTGATGACTAGGTCTTCTATATTGTGTAAAATGTTATAAACCTAATCATTATAATTCTTTGCAAGTTTTGGACCTGTAATTATTTTCTAACTTCCTAGACACTTGTGTCCTAACTAGATGCTTGCATCAACACTAGTGTCCCTTTCCAAACTAAGTGTCTAGTGCCCAAAAGTCATCCCATTTGCAAATGAAATGTATCCTAAAGGTTGACCTAAGTGCTTTAATGTGAGATATTTTCAAAATGGATTGGTATATATACAAGATCAACCCTCATTCATTCCTCACCTAGCAAAGTGAAAAAATATAGATTTTGATGACTTTTCCAAAATCTTGATCCACTTCACTTCTAGCCTATTTCATCCTAGATCTATATATGCACAACAAACCAAGTACTCTTGTTTTTAATTTATAATAATAATAATAATAAATAATTATGCTTTTTATTTTTATCATATCTTAGTTTTATAATTTTAAAATATTATTTATCTAAGTTTGAAAATTAATTAGCTTGTTATAGATCTATTTATCACCCTTGTTTTTATTCATTTCTATATTCTTAACCCTATAGTACGCTTGTATCAAAATTCAATTTAGTGTTAAACATTTGGTGAACCCGACCTTTGTGCCTTTATATACAAAACACTAATTTGACTTAGGGTTTATTAATTTTCTAATTGTTGTAATTTTTTTCAAATTCTAAATTTTTCATTTATAAATAATGGAAAATGTTAATAAAAAAACTTGTTTTCAAATGGAAGATAAAGAAGTATTAGTTACACATCTTAATAACAACAAGGGCTTAATAGATGCATTTTTATATGTTATAAGAGATCAAATCAATAAGCATGCTAAGGCTATGGCTTCCTCACCTAGTAATGGTGGATCTTTAGGTGGTACTACAAATGATTTTATACCAAGAACCCTCCTCTTGAGCACATCAATGCTTCATACTTCTAATGGGGGCACGAGATATGTGTTTATAACATTATTACCCAAAACAAATCCTACTATTGTTATATCTTACATGGAAAACATTAATACTTCAACCTGATTACAAGTTTCAATGCCTATATCCACTCAAACAATGGGTACACCTCCCTTGGTGACTTCTCAAACTTCAAACCTTAGTGATAAAAATGTGCAAGATCTTGTCCAAACTATAAAACTTATGCAAGCTAAGGTTACAAATATTGAACAAAATTCTAAAAAAATCACCTTATGCTATTGATTCACAAGAGCTGTTGCATAACCCTCTTACACCTAAAATATCTTTGCACCCATTGTCAGCTAGTTTTGTTGCACCTAAGTTCACATTTTATGATGGCAAGGGTGATTTTGAATAACACCTTAGATCTTTCTATGTGGCGTGCCTTGATTATGCCTCCAATGATAAACTTTTGACTAAATTATTTACAATGAGCCTTAAGGACTATGCTTTAAGGTGGTTATATGACCTACCAATCCAATCAGTAAAATCGTTCAAACCTCTTGCAGATCAGTTTTTAACACATTTCTCTATCAACATTATCAAAAAGGTTTCCTATGCCCAAATTACAAAAATTAAACAAGAAACTAATGAAGCTATTAATGAATATGTATTGATGTATAAGATAATGTTGCCTAAAATGACCAATACAATGGTAGATAAAGAGCTTCATGACATCTTCTATCAAAGTTTACTTGCCCCATTACATGAGTCTATTGTTTTCAAAAAGTTTAAATATTTTGAGAACTTATGCCATATTGTTTGTGATCGTGAAATGGAACTTATCTCATTGAAAAAACTTAAGTATATAATAAATACACTGACTACATATAACACCAATTTTAATATTAAACTAAGTTATAAGGTAAAAACTATAGGTCCTAAAAAGGAAACAAATACTACGGTTAATGTAGTGTCAAAACAACCTAATAAGCTTGTCTTATATAATGCACTAGGGAGATATTTTTCATGCTTACCCAAGTCTCGAGCTTTGTTACTTCTAAAGATTATGGAGTGTCACCTCATATCTCTCCCTCATTCTATAGAGGTTGATACGAGTCAACCTCTGCTCAAATGATACGATTTGAATGCTTATTGTGACTATACCTAAGGCTCTCAACATTCTACGAATATATATTTTACCTTGAAGCAGAAGATCCAAGACATTATCAATGACCAAAAAATTACATTTGATGATCGTCCAAAGGAATCAAGTTTACAACATGGTGATTACCAAAATCAAAATATATTTAACAACCCTTTGCAAGACCACTTCATAGACCTTTTATTACTTTTGATTACGATGAAATTGTGGATGATGACTCAAATCTTCATTCATTATTCATTTGAGCATACCTTGACTACTAACCTATACACAATGTTATGATTGATAATGATGATAGCGAGAATGTTTATGCCATGACATTACTTATGCATTTGGGATATACACATGATGATTTAAACCCTTCGACCAAAATGGTTAGCACATTTGATGGAACCTCACAACAAGTCCTTGGTGAGATTGATTTGTGTTTACAGGTTGGCCTAACACATATGGTCATTACATTCTTAGTTATACCATACACAATAGTCTTTGATATGTTATTTGGATGACCTTGGATACATACACTCTGCAGAGTACTTTTTATAATGCATGAGTGTCTTAAATACATTCATGCCAATAGGGTAATTATAGTTTCTAAATTTCCATATGAACATCCACTCGAAAAAAATAAGTTAATACCTAGGCAATTAATTATCTGACTTACTAAGATTAATCTTTTGTGAAATGGTAAGCAACAGGGAGTCTCCTTTCCTACGAGGCCAGTACTTGAGAGACCATTGCATCAAAAATATACATTGGATTTCATGAAAGCCTCATATACTATGACACAACATTTTCAATCAAGTAGAGAAACTCAACGTGTTCTTATTTTTGTTATTCCTATTAAACCATACAACACTCAATAATGGGTTCCATGAACCCCTACTATTTATATTGTTTCCTCATGACCATAGATTCTTATTATACATACATAGAGCATCATAGATCCTAAAGTGCCATATATTGCACCTATGCATGCTCTTTGGTAGTACAGTCAGTTTATTATACTAGGTTCATACTAGGGAGATACTTATGACGATCCCTTAGATGAGCTCATAAGATAGTCCTTTTCATTTCAAATATTCTAAAAATGTCAAAAAAATTAAAACATTCAAAAACCCAAAAATATTCAATATTTTTATATCCTATTAGCTCCTTAGCATCCATGTTGTCAGTTCCATGTTGGTAAATAGCATATCATTTCTTTCTATATACACACATACATTTCATGCCTCTTTTGATTATGATACAGGCATATTGAGGCACATGATATATGCACATACAGATGTTGGGCCTTCCCTCTACTCACGTCATTAAGATATTAGGGACATCCTTTTCCTTGATCATGATACAACTAGGTTACATTATTATATGATCATTTTCATTATCATGTTTATGCTTATATACTTACACATGCCTTTATCTATGCTTAGAACTTTCATAATATACTTGATATGCTATGTACTTAACACATTTTTCTAACACATATATCTAGGGACTAGTATGATATGATTACAATGGTTGTTTATGATTCCATGCTTTCCTTTTTACACTTATTTGAGTGTGTTCTTTGTTTTCTATTGTCTTAGATTGTATTACTTATTTGAGCATTTGAATATGCTCTGTTGATGGTGGCCCCCATGCCTATGTTTGCCTATTATGACATTTGAATATGTCTTAGTTTGTTATATGTAGACATTTGAACATCTTTATGTGACTTTTGGATATTTGACTAAGTTGTGTCCCTTTGATTGTGCGACATTTGAACATTCCCCCTGTATGAGGTCTCAGTGGACCATTGTCTTTTATTTTGCTTTTGAGTGATCTTGTGTGTGTGCTCTGTCCAAAGAACTAGAAAATAGGCACAAGTCTAAAATTGGAAATGAAGGATAATAATAAGGTTTAGATATTTTTACATAATATAAAAGGCTTGGGTCATCAAAATAATAATGGTCGGGTTAAGAGACAAGTAATTTGGCACAAAGAGATAGTGATTACAAGCCTTTTGATAATGGGAAGGTATAAAAATAAAAGGTACAACCATTATAGGTATTTACCAAGTGTAGAAGACCGAGGTACTATATAAATTAGATGTTAGGATCTATAACTTATTTGTCCCTTAATGTGTGGCATAATTCATTGAGGGATTTGAATATCTTAAATATAATTGACTCATGGAGTGGTGCAAGAAAGCTTTGCTTGAATATGTCTTATAACTCATTTTTGGCCATAACATTGGTCATCTTGGCTACCATAGTCTTCTACCAAAGTACATAGTCACTAATTGGCTTGTTGGACCCTTGCCCGAATTTATAAATTTATGTACAAGATAGTTTCTCATCAATGTTGATGGAAAATGTGCTATAAATTGATATGAAAAAGGGTTTAGTGCTCTTTAAGATTATAGGGGGAGATGATAAAACAATTACAAATCATAGTCCTTAAGGTTTATTGGAAATATTTTGGTCAATAATTTGCCATTTTATGTATAGTCTAAGCATGATACATAGAATGATCTTAGGTGTTTCTTTAGGCCACCTTTACCTTCATACAATGGAAGCTGTGGGAGCTATAAAGCATGTTAACAAAGGATAATATGCTATAAAGGGGGATAATGGGTTATGACACAAGGTTTGTGAATCCATGGAATGACTAGCTCTAAATGCACCTTGCTCTAGCTGAAACATTTTAATATGCAGAGTTGTAACAATTTTCTCAAGGGAAAGTGTAGTAGGTGAGGTTGGTGATGGAATATGCATAGTCATCATGGGAGGGGTAAAGGTTTATTGTGTAGGAATAGGTATGGAATCTATTGGAGGCCTCGTGTTGCCCCCAAACCTTAGGTGGATGTTTCATATGTCACTAAAGGTGTAGACATAGAAATAATATCAATAGTAGATGTTTCAACACCTAATGTAGTAGCTCGGGCCAAATTTTTATGTTCATTTATATCAAAATATGACATTGCATCAATATGATGTGGATTCATGTTACAATATTTAGTGAATTCTTGGTCACCCATGGCATCTGGTTGATCCATATGAATATTATTAGTCTCAACATTTATGACAAGTTCAACAATAAGGTGTATAATATGTATTATCTAATCCATAGGAGGAAGAACACATGAGGTATTGCATGACCTTTGTCATCTAGTGGTACCAATAGGCAACTCAAATTGGATGTTGTAATAGTTCAATTTGGGGAAGGCTTGGGATTGTTCATTATTATTTTTAGCCTTCTTGATGTTCTTAGACTTGATCCATTTATTCCATTTGCTTACATAATTGATCCAAATAAGATACACTATCTATGTAAAATAATATGAAGTGAGTACCTTCTTACCTTTTGTTAACTATAATTATTCATTCATTATGGCCATGAATAATGTGTATTATTAGGGAATAATTAGAAATCAAGTTTGAAAATAACACTCTCAGGGTAAAATTTGAAATACTAGAAGGATTAAACCCTAACTAAGACCTAGGGTTTGATATAGTTTGATATGTGTAATGGTTCACCAATATGTTTTATCCTAATTTGGTTTTGCAACCCTAATAGGATAAAAACTATTAGAATAATTCAAATTGATAAATATGGCATTCAAGCATACATCTAAATATAGAATACTAAAATTGATTGCAATCATTTGATAAGTGGTTTATGCTAAATACAACAAAGGGATGAGTACTTAGCTTTTTTAATTGACAATTTGACAATGACTGTATTCTAGAAGTGAGAATCAAATTAAAACATGCCTCTAAGTCATCTGATTTAGGAACTATATTTTTGTCTGTGTAGAGTTGGTTCCATCAATCTAGGTGAATATCGATTATTGATACTGACATATGTTGGTCAGTATTGACATTTGTAGAAATGAGGGACCATGACAAATAGTGTGATTTTTTCAAGTATTGATTTGAAAGAGTAGGGCATACTTGTTCAATGTGCAATAGTGTATAGATGTGTACTAGATAAGTACCAAGTTCCTTTTGAACAAGACCTTAATTTATTTATATGTGAGTCCAATTAGGTAATTTCTCATGCTACCAACATACTAGGCAAATGGATTAACCGTAAGGAAAGGTTTGATTTTAAAAAGTAGCTGTTGTAGGGATAGGATCGAAGAGAAAAATATTCTCAATAAACTAGAACGAGAAAAGTAATACTAAAAAAATCCTTAAGCTAATAGAATATGAAAAATGACATACACACAAGATTACATAGTACACACGATTTCATCTAGAATAACCCTTTCAGGTAAAAAACCTATCATAATAACTCCTTTATTATATTAACTCAATCATTTACAATACAATAATGTACTTTCAAGTTATGCTTTTCCCCTAATATATGTGCGAGTGTATACAAGCACATCAATAATTAACTGTCAAAGCAGTATTACAATACCATGGGTATCAAAACCATGTGTTATATAAAACATGGGATAAAACTACCGAAATACATGATAATATGGTCCCAAAAAAATTGTGGTGCTACCCCAAATCCCATTGGGGGCTATTGACTTCCAAACCCTTGGATCAGTCCAACAAAGGTCAATTATGATAAGATTGGGTTAGTATTGACCGATAATATTGATCAAAATTAGTGAAACCAACCTATGTACAAGCAGATTGAACTGAAGGTCTGAAGATGTATGTGTAAGGTTTTAAGTAGGTTTGAAATAGATAGTGAGGTTCCTGTAGGTGTGTAATAATAAAATGGAAGAGTCGAACTCATAGGGTAGCATGTAGGTGTGAGAGAATGGTAGATTATGACCATGTTTGTGTGTTCAAGTCACATGGTAAATATATGTCAAGCTTGTCATTGTCAAGTACCAAATACCATATTTTAGTATTTATATTCTCATTTAATAGCTCTTCTTACAAATTCATAGGGTAGGTTTGAAGGAGACGTCTCTAAAGGATTTTAAGTAGGTTTGAAATAAATAGTGAGTTTTCTATAGGTGTGTAACAACAAAATGGAAGGGTCAAACTCATAGGGTAGCATGCAAGTGTGAGAGAATGGTAGATTAGGATCATGTTTGTATGCTCAAGTCATATGTGGTAAATATATGTGAAGCTTGTCATTGTCAAATATCGAATACTAGATTTTAGTATCTACATTCTCAGTTAATAACTCTTCTTATAAACCCATGTGGGCAAGCAAGGCTTGCCTGTGCTCATAAATTTGTTATCTTCCCCATTCCACAAATGGTCGCATGAGTTGTCGTAAAGCTTCTTCCATACTCCAAAGAAAAGGTTTCACTTTTCACCAACTTGAAAACACGGGTCTAATTTTCCATCCAAGTTTTTGGTTAAAGGAAACTAAATTGGGTCTCTTATTCACCTTTATGACTTAAAAGAAGGTTAAAGTAACCACTAAGGTATGGTAAGGGGCATATGAGTAGTGTCGAGAAGGTCTAAAACGCCAAAACTCAAAACTAGGTTATAAGGTAACATTAGTATTGGAATTTAAATTTAAAGGTGTCATGCAAGACACTACTAAATTAATTCTATTGGTACATTCATGCTTGGTGTAGTCCCAGTTCCTCCGCTTGGCCTCCTATCACTTGCATATCACTTCACCCATAAAAATGCACTAACTTGGATAGCTGAAGTAACAAGATATAAATATCTCAAATAACATCAATAAATACACGATACACAAGTAACAATATCTCAAAGCACAACATATCAATAAACATCACGAGGTAATATCAACGTGCTATCATACAAATGCCCATGCACTCAAATCACATGATAAAGAAGTGATATCTCTATTAGCAAAATAATACAATTAACATCTATATGAACAACTGAAATCATCTATAACTAGTATCAAAATAATACTCATATAAGCAACTAAAAACATCATGTAAACAAAACCCATTATCTTGTCATAATATAACTATAAGTATCCCATGTCTTAAATAATATATAAAGCACATCACTTTCGGACAAGTTTAAATTAATGAAAAGTCCAAAAACTAATAATGTGAAAACTAAGTCTCACATTTTGAACCTCCTCTTCTCTAGATGTGAAGATGCAATTACATGCAAATCACCTATGACCTTCTTTTGGTACAAGAGGGTGTTACACAATGAATGAATCCCTCGCAAGTGTAGCAATAAATATGGAAAGGGTTCACTTAAACTTGAATTTGGAATGATACACCTTTTTGTAGACTAGACATAATGGTGTCAGATTGATGGGAAAAAATTATGGCAACAAGAAGGTGTTTTATGCATGAATGTTAAGTCCATGTTTCTTATAGATGGGGAAGACCATGGTCATATTAGTGGGGAAGAGAAATGACAGGTGGAAGGTGATTCATGCCAAAAATGTGAAGTCCACATTTCTTGTAGATTGGACATAGCAGGGTTAGATTGGTTGCGGGGGGTGGGGAGAATTATGTTAGCATGATGCTGTTTCGTGTCATACATGTGAAGTCCATCTTTGTCATAGATTGGGCATAACATGGTCATATATAGATTGGGCATAACATGGTCATCGTCGGGGGAAAGGAAATGGCATCTGGAAGGTGTTTCATGCCATAAACATCAAGTCCACATTTCTCATAGATTGGGTAGAATAGGGTCAAATTACAGGGGAAGGGAAATGACATTTGGAGGGTGTTTCATGCCAAAAACTTCAAGTTCACATTTCTTATAGATTGGGCAGAACAATGTAAAATTAAGGGGAAGGGAAATGACAATGGAAAGGTGCTTCATGTCATAAACATCAAGTCCAAGATTATTGTAGATTGGGGAGAAGAGGGACAAATTACGGGTGAAGGGAAATGATAACTAGAGGGTGTTTCATGCCAAGAACATCAAGTCCACATTTCTCGTAGATTGGGCAAAATGGTGTCAAATTAAGGGGAAGGAAAATCCTAGCTAGAAGGTACTTCATGATAGAAATTTCAAGGTCATGTTTCTTGTAGATTAGATAGAATGGTGTCAAATTAAGGGGAAGGGAAATGATAATCGAAAGGTGTTTCATTCTAGAAAGGTCAAGTCCGTGTTTTTTGTAGATTAGTCAAAATAAAATCACATTAAATGAAAGGGAAATGACACGAGATGAATCATGCCAAAAATATCAATTATATATTTCTCATAAATTAAATAAAATAGAATCAAATAAAAAAAAATGAAAAAAAATTAAAAAGTGTTTCATCTCATAAAAATTAAGACCATATTTTTTTGAATTCGATAAAATAAAATAATAAAACATGAAAAAAAGAAATTTCTTGAAAAGAACAAGTACATAAACATCCTATAAATATACAATTTAATCACTAATAAATAAATGCCATCATTATTAAGTGTATAAAAATAGTAGACCAGCACTTGACACAATTGTTAAGATAGCGTGCGAATGAGAAGCATAAAAATATAAAGGCACCATCTATATAACAAGTGATTGCTCATGGCTAATTTGATTTAATATATAATAAAAATTGGAAAGAGAGGAGTTGACCCTGTTATACAAAACTTCATTGGCATTTGCACTTCCGTTTCCGTTTCCGTTTCCGTTTCCAGCCGAGAGCGGGGAGGAGGGAGGAGGGAGGAGGGACGATAAATAGATATTATTTTTTTTGAGTAGCGCGAAAAACAATATGCTCCCCGAAAGCGACGCACTCAACATATTCTCTCTCCCAGCGAAGCAACGCTCACACTTCCCCCCCCCTTATTAATAATTATTGATCGATCCATTGCAGTGGTACTTGGGATTTTGTGTTCAGCTACTGGTACAGTTACGTACCACTTTTGAGCTGTGAAGTGTGAGCTGATGGATTCGTGATTCCTAGATCCAAGGAAGGTGGGCGAGGGGGAAGTATGACCGGCCTGGGCATGAAATCAGATCAGCAGTTCCCAGTAGGTATGAGAGTGCTGGTAGTGGACGATGACCCGACGTGCCTCAAGATTCTCGATAAAATGCTCCGGAGGTGCCTCTACCAAGGTTTCTCTTTTTACCCTCAACTTTCAACCTTTTTTTAAATTCTATTGTTGGTTCCTTGAGAGACGGAGATATCGGGGTTCACTAACCACTAGTCAATAGTTCAATTTCTGTCAACACTTAACATACTATTTATTGTGGGATGAATACTTGCGTTTTGAATAGCTGCAACACATTTCTGGTAGGATATTACTTCCCGAATCCAAGCCTACCTTCTTTGTTTTGTCTGTTTGAAAGATCAAATAAGTTAATTGTCAGAAGTAGGCCTTCGCCAAAAATCTTCCTTTAATATGTCCTCATCTCCAATTAAAAAACCCAAATACAAGAGTAGATCAAGGAGGTTACATAATTGAGTCAGATTCATCTCGATATTTGTAACCCTCATCACAAGGCGGCCAAAAACTTCACACCACAATGTTTCTTCTTCTTTGTATCGAAAAGGTCCAAGGCAAAACTACATCAAGGAGGTCACAAGATCAAATCCCGTACGACCAAAATTTACGGAACTCTCAGCTGAAAAATACAAGTAGTACATATGTAGAAGGTAGTATCACCTCCTGTTTTTAAATGATATAAAGCTCTACCTAGCAGTGATGTTACCAAATGGAAGATTGAAAAAAATGCCCAAAGCCGATACTTGAGCCAAATTGCGAGTACATAAAAAAGTAACAGAAACATGACTATGTATAGAACCAAAGCCTTTAACAGGCACAACAAAGAAATCTATACAATGAAAGCACAACCAAAGCCTTTCTTAAAAGCACAAGGAAGAAAGCAATAAAACAGTCTAAAACAAGCACCGTACTTTTTATCCTGTTTTACTGGCTTAGTTTGTTGTGAAGGAGAAGCTTTGGCATTTTTCAAGGGTGCTCAAGGATCTTCTTGCCTCACACTTTTTAGGTTATGTTGGAAAGAATATTTTCTCTTTGGAAGCCCTTTTCTGCATTTTCCAGTTTCATTACTTCCTCTGTTGTTTCCTGAATTTCCTTGAAATATTCAGATTTGGACAAGGTGTCTTCTGCTTGGGGTTCCACGATAAAATTTAAATTGTACACACGGGATACTAGCGGTTGAAATTTCTTTGTCTAGGTATTAATCTTTTCTGAATGATCTGTGTTATAGCCCCTATGGGGCCAGGAATTAAGTGGGCCATTATAATTATTCAGGTGGGGTATTAATTAGTAATGCTTTATATCACTCTTTATAATATTTTGGAAATGATGTTTTCAAAAAGTCATTTGTAATTCAAATAGTCATATACTGGATTATTCTTGGCATGTTGGGGTAGTTGAAAAGGCAAGTGCATTTGCACTTAATATAAAAGTTTTTTCTGGAAAAAATAGGTGACGGGTGATTTGAGGATTTTATGCAGCTTTTTAATACTTTTGCAGAAGAGAAAAGTTATATTAGAAGCTTTTGCATAACTGTCCCATTGCCAGAATGACAATGGATGCTAGCCCATTGTGTATTTTATTCAGATTTTAGTGAACAATGGAGATCTCTCTATTGAGCTACAGATCCGGTTGTGATTTAGAAATTAATGGTGTTAGCACGGCATGGTTCTCAACAGAGAATTTGGCAAAGATCTAACAATTGCACCAGCCTGAAAATGCAATTTTATGCTCTACCCGGGATGCTTTTCAATCTTGACAGATGGCAGTGGCGGTAGAAGAATCCATTTGAATTGAAGGTCTGGGAAGGACAATATTGTAGCAAAAGAGCTCATGTTGTAGGGCTGCTTTCACTGGAGATTAGAAGGGTTTGGGCATGAAACTATTGTTTCCTCCCAAAAATGGAAGATTTAGGGTCCAATAGATGGATGGCACCTTGGTAAATCAGGATGTTGACCCTTCATGTATTAAACCATTTGTATTTTCAAACATGCATACATAAAGGTTATTATTAAAAAACACGCACTTTGATTTGTTGGAGAATATGAAATTAGAAAAGAGTAAATTAATTAATTCCTGTGGAAAGGTATCATTATGAAAGGATTTACTAGTTTGTAGTGAAATGCCACTAAAATTTCCGCAGATGTGAATGTACACAAGATGGAAAATTTGTGGAGAAGCATGGATTTCAAGGAGGATTGCGAAGAATATGTACCCCTGAAGAAGACTTGCAAATTGATGAGTTGGAGATGGTGAATGTGAAGGAAGAGGGTGACATTGCAAATTGACGAGTCTCAACAATGAGCACTGAGGATTATACCAATTTGCACTGTATGTTTTTTTGTGCTTCGAGTGTTTTTTTTCAATAGGTTTTCAATTATTTCTACTTGCAATGTGCCCTTTTATAATAGCTAATTATTGTGAAATCCATTTTGCATAGATCTTCACAAATTTGCTTCTTTCTAGTTGGGTTGTGATTGCAAGATATATGCATGAAGGAAAGCTTGTGGAAACCTTCATCTGAGAAGGGAATACGAGGTTTGCTTAATATTAAATCACATATATGCTAGTTTATATAAATGCTCTTGACACAAGTTTACACCTGACAAAAGATTATATTGCCAGGAATTTAGTGTTAAAATGTGATATGGAATGGGGAAAACAATCTAGGCGAATGAAAATCGAGGGTGTGTAAATAAGGACAGGTTTTTTTTCTGCAAAGAAGCCTTTACAGTCCCCAAATGACTCGACGAGTCTTTCACATTACGGACATGAATGAAATAGTTTAATAGTTTTACATATCGCATAGAAGAGAAGGAAACTCACATGGTTAAGAGGTTTTATGATGGTTCTACTAATGTAGTGGAAATATTGTGTCATGATTCTAATATATGTTGCGAAGAAAAAGAAGAAAGTGCATAGAACTCTTGGACTGCAAAGAGATTTTGGCAAATTGTGAAGCTCGCAAGGGAATAACAAGAGGAAGAAAGTGCATGCAATAGAGAAGTGTGGGCTATGTTATAAGAAAAGGTTGTGCAGATAATGATGGATTCAGAGTCTGCAAAGAAGCCTTTGCAGTACAAATATCATGTGATAGTTTCTTGGTGGTTGCAAAGCGTCTGCTAAAGATGTGAGAGATTAGGCGGTGTTAAGACAAAGTGTTCAACTTTAGAATAATTTGCACACTGCAAATGTTGGGCAAAGTGCCATGAAATAGAACCTACGTGCAGAGGCATAGAGCTTGCAAGGGTTGTAGGTGACAAAGAGGCACTTGTCTTGCACAACAATCACAACATACCAGACATACACGTCCTTGGAGGGAGCAACATAAGAACGAGTGGATGCAAAGTAACACATTGATGCCAAGGAAGGGAAATGGGAACAAATGAAAATAATAAAATAATAATAATTATGCCGATGGGCATAACCCACAATGGGGGTTGGAGGTGGTGGTGAAGTGTAATAGTGTGAGATGTCAATAAGAATTGGCCGACCTTGAATTTGACATTCATTTGATTGTCTTAGGGTAGTTTTGACCTGAAACTTGATGTCCATTTGACTGTCAAATAAGAATTTGTCTTTTTTGCTTTGAGAAGGCAATAAAAAAATTGTGATATCTTCGGAACATGGTGGAGTTTGGAGCATTTTGTTTTTCTGCTAGAAAATTTGAGCCCAATGCAATGTTGCAAAAGTAAATTCATGATGAAGGTTATGGAGTCATCAATCAATGTGGTATGTGAAAAATCCAATATAGGCACCTCAAAATTAAGATCTCTCAACATTTTTCATATATATATATTGAAACACTGTTAGCACTTGCGGTGTGGGTAGATAGGTAATATGAATATGTCATGTGAATTGAAAAATGTAGACTGCAAATTTCATGATTCGCACATGTTGAGGTTGCTTGCAACATAAAATAAAAACACTGGTCTCATGCTTCTTCATGCTAGCAAATTGTTATAGGGTGATTATGGGTGGAAAGGAGGATTGTGATAGGATGGGACATTTAATCGCATATGTACATTTGATCACATATGTAAAATGACTTGGCAAAAGCGGCACCTGATAATATTACTTATGTAGTAAGAAAGTAGGACTAGATTCTCTGCACACAGTGATGATGGTTGAGTTCCACAGAGTGAAGTGTCCATCTCAAACATAGGTGCCTCTTAGAGAACAAGAATTCGGTAGGTTGATTGCAAGAGTTCAATATAGCGAAGAGGAAAGAACTTTGATTTGTAGTAGTGCAATATTTGGGATATTCATAGTTTTGTTTGTGCAAGTATGAAGTTTACTAGAAATGAGTATGGATCATTGCATATGTAGTTGTTTGTAATCTAGCACTACATTTAGATGTCATTTGCAATGGGGAGAACATGCCGGGAATATTATGGAGCTCGAAAATGTTTACAACGAGATGTAGTGCTAGTAAGACCCTGGGAGGTTGATGATGGGGATTACCCATTTCTACAACATATTTATGACAATTTGATAAAATTGAGATTAGGGGTCTCAATTAAGAAATGCCTTAGATCATGCAACCCTTAGAATACACAAACAAAAATTGCATAAATGCAACATCAACAATTCAAATCTCTATTAGATTCCAATAAAAGGAAATGCAACAACCAATAATTAGACCACGATCTCACAATGAGATTCGTTACATCATCAGATATGTAGATCTTAGCTTTTGCTAACTCACATTCTTTGCAAACTAATCTTCACTAACTTGACTCCCCCGTAACACAAGTGTAGGGGGAATGCTTATATAGATGTAGATCCACCTACTTACATTAAGTGCTTTTACCCCACTAACAACATTAACACACCTTAGTGTGCCACAAATATAAAATGTCTTCACTTTTCCAAGGAAAAAGAACACGTTAGAACTTAATGCGTCCCAAAGTAGATCACTAACATTAGTAAATGAATCCTTATCAATGTCCATGTCTTTCAAAATTAAATGTCAAATAATTAGCAATGACTTCTTCCATAATACATCTTAGTCGCACTAGTTCGCAGGACTTTGCAGTCACTAGTCTTCATGAAAACTTTGGTACCATGATCCTTTCATCATTTCAAAAATGATGTCATGCTTTATCGTAGTCTTTCCAAATGATTTGAAACTCGACTCATAGCATGCGCAATGAAGATCCAACTACCTCCAAAAGTCTCTTCTACTCATTTGTCCCTATGGTGAAGAATCAACTCCATCAATGCCCTGTTGTTCAAGAGATCTCGCAGGCTCACAAAAACACATAATCTTTTCACTATTACGTGGTGATGACAAATTAGCGCAACATTTTGTGCACAACTTCGCAAGCTTATTTAGACAAAGAAATGGTTACAAATGTGCGTAACAAAAGAATGTGCAGAACATTACAAACAAAAGTGTGCTCGTAGGCAACACAAAATTATACTAAACAACACATATGTATCAAAGACAATGCAAAACAACACAAAGATGGTCTGCACAACACAAAGGACTTGCACCATCTTACAACAAGACATGCACATAAAGAAACCTTGCGCAACACAACACTTGGACAATTTGCTAAACTAACATATTTTTGGTTGATGCAAGATTGCTTGTGAACTCGAATGCTCTTGCATCATACACCTTGGGTAAGAAAAGAAACATGTGCTCCTACTCATGTGACTTCTGAGAACTCTGCTAATGATATCCCTTGTTTTTTAGTTCTTGACGTGCTAATCCATGTCGCATCTTCCATGTCTTAGGCTTTCCATTTTACCCAAGGTTGTAGGAACTCCCCCACGTTCCCCCCCGTAAATGTTTCCAGTACGGAAATGCCCGGTACACCCCAAAAATGTATTGGAAACACTTGGGTACATCTTGAAAATGTACGGTATGTTTCCATGATATATTTGGGTGTTTCTGGGTGTTTCCTAGTGTTTTCGGTAGGAAAAATCAGTCAAAATCAACAAAAAATAAAAAAAATGTAAAATCAGCCTGAACTAGACAGTATATAAATAAAATAAACAAGTTTACATTTAGATAGGGGCATCTATTTTCTTATACTTTAAGTTATATTTTATTTATATACTTTCAGGATGTTTGAGAGTGGTTTCAGACCTCTAGGAGCTATAATGCAAATTCTAGGTTTTGGAGGATCTTATCATATTTCAAACTTAGATTCCAGGGTTTCAGACTTAGCCATATTTTAGGGTGAGACATCGTAGGAGGTATGAAGGTTGCTTGAAGGGATGTAGGTATGATAGAATAGTATGAGAACATCTCTCGCAAAGTGCCACAAGCTGATCCAACCCCATTCCTTGTGCACACCTTAAGGCATACACTCTGGGAGATTCAATGCACTGGCAAGCCCCTACGAGAGAAAGCATCAGGAAATGATAAAGTTGAAAAATAGTGGGAGTGACATTCATGATTTTAAGGGCAATCCAGATGATTTATTCTAGATTTGAATGTACATTGTCTTTGAAGTAATGAATGAATGGATACTATATATTTTGAAGTGTTATATTTTATAGACAAATATTTTCATACTATGTATCTTCAAGTGTTTTCTAAAAAAATGAGTAGTATGCATTGTTTATATATATATATATATGCGTTGTTTATATATATATATATATATAAACAATGCATATTACTCATTTTATAAACAATGCATATTACTCATTTTGCGAAATTTATATAAACAATGCATATTACTCATTTTATAAACAATGCATATTACTCATTTTGCGAAATTTATATATATATATATATATATAAACAATGCATATATATATATATATATATATAAACAATGCATTTTGCTCATTTTGTGAAATTTATATATATAAACAATGCATATTGCTCATTTTGCAAAATTTATATATATATAAACAATGCATATTACTCATTTTGCAAAATTTTGCGAAATTTTGGAAAGAATGCATATGACATAAAGTTACCTGAAGGTACATACCTATTTTCAATGTGGCTGATTTCCACCCACAATATGAAGGACAAAATAGTGTGAATACAAATGTAGATTTTGAAGAAATAGATTGGAGATTTCAAATGCCTGAGAAAGATCACAAAGAAATAGATGTAATTGACATTCAAGTTGAAACAACTACAGAAAGGAAGGAATATATAGAATATCCGGTAAAATGTAGGCTGTTTTGGTATTTGTACTAGTATGGGTACATTTCAGGCACAGAGAAATGCCATTTTTCAAAAACCTTGATTTGGAAAGGCCGTGGGTATGCCCGAACAGTTTATTTTATATATATAAACAATGCAATATTTTCAAGTATTTTCTAAAAATATGAGTAATATGCATTGTTTATATATATATACATAATATCCATTGTTTATATATATATATATATATCTATATATATAAACAATGCATATTATGTATATATATATATATATATATATATATAAATAATATGCATTGTTTATATATATACATATAAATAATATGCATTGTTTATATATATACATATAAATAATATGCATTGTTTATATACAATGTATATTATGTATGTGTGTGTGTATATATAAACAATGCATATTATTTATATTTTTATATATATATATATATATATATACATAAACAATGTATATTATATATACATATATATAAAAATATAAATAATATGCATTGTTTAAATATACACACACATACATAATATACATTGTATATAAACAATATATATATATATAAACAATGCATATTATGTATATGTGTATATATATATAAACAATGCATATTATTTATATATATAAACAATGTATATTATTTATATATATATATTCTTAAACAACGTATTTTATATATATATATATATGTATAAACAATGCATATTATTTATTTATATATGTATAAACAATGCATATATATATATATATATATATAAACAATGCATATTAAGTATGTATATATATATATAAACAATGCATATTACTTATTTTTTTAGAAAATACTTGAAAATACTGCATTGTTTATATATATAAAATAAAATGTTCGGACATACCCACGGCGTTTCCAAATCAAGGTTTTTGAAAAATGGCATTTCTGTGTGCCTGAAGTGTACCCATACTAGTACAAATACCAAAACAACCTACATTTTACCGGATATTCTATATATTCCTTCCTTTTTGTAGTTGTTTCAACTTGAATGTCAATCACATCTATTTCTTTGTGATCTTTCTCAGGCATTTGAAATCTCCAATCTATTTCTTCAAAATCTACATTTGTATTCGCACTATTTTGTCCTTCATATTGTGGGTGCACATCAACCACATTGAAAATAGATCTGTACCTTCAGGTAACTCTATTTCATATGCATTCTTTCCAAAATTTCGCAAAATTTTGTACGAACCAATCTTTTTCCTTTCAACTTATCATAAGTACCTTTTGGAAGTCCCTATTTTCTGAAGTATGCTAAAGACTAAGTCTCCCACCTGATATTCTTTTTTTGTCATTTTTTTTTTTGATCCATATGTTGTTTGTACCGCGATGTATTCTCCTACAATATTTTTTGCACTTTATTATGCACTTCTTGTATATGTTTTGCAAAATCTTATGCTTCAACACTTCTCCTTTGCTTATTTCTCATATCTCTCAATTCTGTAGCTCCTCTTGGACTTATCCTATAAACAATTTGAAATGGTGCATTCTCTCTACTTCACAAAATTGTTTTAAGCAAACTTAACTTGCACCAAAACATTATCCCTTATTCCTGACTTACCTTCAATTAAACATCTCAAAAAATTACCCAAACTTGTACTGACTAACTCTATTTGTCCACTTATTTGAGGATGGTATGTTGAATTGAACTGTAGTTTGCTATTTAATTTCTTCCACAATCTCAAAAATGTTCAACAAATTTCACATTTCTATTTGATACTATACTCAAGATAAACCATGTAATCCAACAAATTCTACAAAAAACAAGACAACAGTGTTTGTTTCATCACTAATCTTTCTACATGCTGCAAAATGTGCCATCTTTGAAAATCTATCTACTATCACAAACACTGAATCATTCCTCTCAATGTTTTAGGCAAACCCAAAACAAAATCCATACTTATATCATTCCATGGTTTCTTTGGAATAGGCAAGGGTTGATACAATACTGTATTTTGAATTCTCCCTTTAGCTAGTTGACAAACGCTAAATTGTTGAACAAAATTTCTCACATCTGCATTCATGTGGTTAAAAATAATTTATTGCTACCCACGTTAATGTTTTGTCATAGCCAAAATGACCTGTTAAACCTCCACTATGAATAATTGCCTTCCTTTGAATAACAAACCTTCCTGAATAAAATATTCTAACCATGATGTTCTATCCTTACTCATTGGTTCTATACATGACTTCCATGCTTCTTGAAAATCACCATCTTCTTCATACTGTTCTTTCATAAGATCAAAACTTATTACTTTCACTCTTAACTCATTCAACAAAAGAATTCTTCTACTGAATGCATCAACAAATCTGTCAAATTTTTCACTTCTATGTTTCAATAAAAATGAGTAACTTTGTAGGAATTCAACCCACTTCATGTCTTTGATTCAACTTATGCTAACTAGTAATGAATTGTAATGCTTGAGGACCTGTGTATAATGCAAATTCACTTGGCAATGAATAATGTCTCCATTTCTTTAACACTTGCATAATTGCATAGAACTCTTGATCATATATTGAACATTTACGCTTCACATCATTCAAATTTTCATTGAAATATGCATTAGATAATCCATTTTGACTAAATACTGCTCCTATTGCGGTGCCATTCGCATCACAATCTACCTGAAATACCTTACTGAAATTTGGCAATGCCAATACGGGATGCTTTGTTATCTTTTTCTTCAACTGTTGGAGACTATGTTCTGCTTTTGCTGTCCATATAAATTCTCTTTTATCCTTGTGCATCAGATTAGTGATTGTTGCACACATTCCACTGAAATTCTTGATGAACTTCTTGTAAAAACTCGCTAGTTTATGAAAACTATGTACCTCACATGTACTTTGCGGTCATGGCCAATCCAATATAGCTCGCATCTTTTCTGTATCCATCTTTAAACATTCTTGAGAAATCACAAATTCCAAGTATACCAATTCTTTCTGCAAGAAATTGCATTTTTTCAAATTCACAAACAACCTTTCATCTCTCAACTTATTTAGCACTTTGGGCAAATGTCACAAGTGTTCTTCCTCTGTTCTACTAAAAACCAATATCTTATCAAGTTACCAAAAAATGGTTTAAGAACTTCGTTCATCAATCTCATGAATGTACTTGGTTCATTAGTCAACCTAAATGCATAACCAACCACTCATACAACCCTTGTGTTTGGAATTTTGTTTTCCATTCATCACTCTCTCTTAGGCAAATTTGATGATATCCACTTGTCAAATCAATTTTTGTGAAGTATCTTGCTCCACTCCAACAATCCATTAAATCATCCATGTTTGGCAATGGAAATCTATATTTTTGTTGTAATCTTGTTAATTGCTTTTATAATCAATGCACATTCTTCATTCTCCATACTTCTTAGGCTTTAAAACTACTGGTATTGCACATGGGCTCAAACTTTCTTTGATTAAACCTTTATTTAACAACTCTTGAACTTGTCTTTGCGCTTTTGCATTCTCTTTTGGAGTCAATCTATGTGCCGCTTTGTTTGGTAAATTCAAACCAGGTATCAAATCCATGTGATGACTTATGCTTCTCATCGAAGATAATCCATTTGGAAAATCATTAGATACAATCTCGCTAAACTCACTTAGTAACTCCTTTGCTTCATGAGGCAATGTTTCTTCTTCTACGGCTTCTTGCTCTAGTTTTGAAATTAACACATAACATGCACCCTATTTCACTTCTTTCAAAAATTCTTTTCAGGAAACTATGAACAATTTTGATCTCCTTTCCACCTCTTCGCACTTATCCTTCAAAGCATAGTATTAAAAAATGTGGGTACCCGCCGAGTACTCGCGAAAACCCGTTTTTTGGTAGACCCTAGGGTAGATGCCCAATTACTCGCTGGCCGGTTACTAGGCCAAAAACCGTGGGTTTCGTGGGTGGGTTACCCTTTGAAAACCGTGGGTTTTGACTTGCCAACTGGTAAAAAATTGGGAACCAAAATATTAGACGAAAACCCTAAAAAAAATCGCGATCCTGGATTTTTATCATTTTTATTCCACCGTCGTCGGTTTTGCCCTTTCGTCGTTGACTCTGTGGTGCGGAGCCATTCAACATTCACTGGTAAGTTGGACTTGGAATCTTCCTGTTTAATCAATCTCAATGTTAAAGATCTATAAGGAAAGAAAAATTCTTTCAAAAATGTAATCGGTCATACTGTAACCTGTCACCTTGCATCCACGACTCTACCTTGCAGACTGCCAAAATCCATTATCCTGGTCTCGACTCCCTTGTAGACTGTGTAAAAGTTTAAAACGTCATTGGTTATATCGTTATAGAACTTAGACTGTGTAAAAGTTAAAACGTTATTATTATATATATGTCGAAGTCTCTAAGACTTAAAATCGTTAACATATATGATAATATATTTACTATTAATAAATATTATATACAAAAAAATAAAAATAAAACATTGTTTTTTAAATTTGTTTAATTTGCATGATTTTAACATATATGATAATATATTTATTATAAATAGATATTAAATTAAAAAAACAATAATAAAACGTTTTTTAAATTTGTTTAATTTGCATGATCCACCACAAAAGAAAATTTATGTTATATATTGTCATATGATTCATATCAATATGTATGGAAGGCTGCATTATCTCTACAATCATTTCTCTAAATTCACATCATTTTTTTTATGTATTTCACTGTATTTTATGAATATATATATATATATATATATATATATATTTGTTTAAAGTAGCGATAAAAGTGCTGAGTAATGCCGTGTAATTGCCGAGTCCTGAGTATGGGTCACAATTTTTGGTTGCCGAGTAACTGCGGTTCCCGTTTTTTCCTATTATGCTTCAAAGGATTTAGCGCATGTTCTACTCCATCTTTCTACAATGTATATGTATTAGCATGACCGTCGTGTTGTGCCCTACAATCAAACTGCGAAGGCCTTTCAAGCAAAATATGACAAACATCCATAGGCATTATGTTACATAAAACTTCATCTTTATAAGTCCCAATTTGAAAACTTACCAAACATTGTTCATTCATCAAAACTTATGTCCTTTCAACAACCAAGAAACCTTGTATGGATTCGGATGCAAAATTATCTTCAACTTAAGTTTATCTACCATTTCTTGTGAAACAATATTATTTGTGCTTTCACTATCAACAATCAATTTATAACATTTACCTTTAGGCTTGCAAATGGTTCTGAACAAATTCTTTTTCTATGCAAGACTATTTTCCTTTTTTGCAGCCGTCAACAATACTCTTTTCATCATGAGAGCTTCTCCAATTTCCGACTCATCCATGTTATGAATAGACGCAACATTTTCTTCATCTATTTGTGCGATATGAGCATTGACATCAGCTCTTCTGTTTCCTTCAGTATGCATGTGAGGACACTTAAATGCTCTGTGGCCAATCTCACCACATTTGAAACACGTTCCATTGAATCCATAACCTCTACCTCGTCCATAGGATTCTCTACCTCCGAAACGACCTCGACTTCTCTGGGTATTAACATCATTATGCTGCGAAGTACTTACCCTGCCCTCTTGTGTTTGCGTAGAATAACCTCTGCCACTTCCACATCCATGTGTGAATTTTCCTCTTCCTCTTCCGCTTCCTCTTGATGTTCCTCCTTGTTGTGATGAATCCACATACTAGTTAAGCAAAATATCAATAGGCATAAAACTCAGAAATTGCATGAAAACAATATTCTCTATGAATTCTCATTGAATAAATAAAGAATTACACAAGTCTTTAAATAAAGCTTAACTCGAAATTGGAGTCGACATGCATAATTAAAAAAACTAAATAAATCAAAAGCTATTTAAAGCTAATTAACCCATGCTATTTTTAGGAATTGTTATTTTTAGTAACTTTCGTCTTCTAGCAAGTTTTTCAACCACCATTTTTAGTAAGTTTTGTATGCAAGCTTGGATGGGCCTAAAAATCTACATATATCCTCTAAACACTAAAATTAACATAATTGACGAATATCAACTCAAGTTCATGTCCGGTTACAAAAATATTCTGTTTCTAAAAACGGAAATACTTGAAAAATATATTAAAATGCATTTTAGGATCCTTAGATGGTTATGTATGGCCTCCGAAAAGTTTTGAAAATGTCCCTAGCTAGATAGGACGGGTTATGGTTGAATTAAACTTTTTGAGACCTTCGTTTTGGATCGAACAAGAGCTCAAACGGACTTATGGATCAAAATTTATGGCCTTCGAAAGATAGGCCTCCACATCATGTTGTTTGTGTGACAACGTTTCCTTTGCGTTCAACGCACATCGATAAGCTTCTTCAATAGATCGCAATCTGATCATACCAAATTCATCTGGAATTGCTATGCACAATCCATTTACATATCTGGATATCTTTTCAACATCATCTTCCACATGACCTACTCTGATGGTAAGTCTATAGTAATTTTCAGTGTATTCTTGGTTAGTCATCTCCCTTTGTCCCAGGTTTTGGAGTTTCTTGAACAAACTCATATTATAATCCACAAATGAATTTAGCTTATAGCTTGGCAACAAATCTATTCCATGTTTTAATCTTTTCTTTACCTTTGGGCACTCTCTCCGCTTGTACATGTTCCCACCATAAGGATGAATGACCTTTAAACTTTGCGCCAATGAACTTAACTCACCTAGGATCTTCCATACTTTCATACTCAAAGTATTTCTCTAACTCTGTGATCCAATCAATGAGCTCTTTAGGACTAAAACTTCTAGCATAACTTCTAGTGTCCAACTTTGGTTTACTTGTCCTTGCAACAACTCACAAGAATCTATCTTCAGGTTCATCAACTTCTTCTTCTGCACCTTGATCTTCAAGTGCCTCTTTTGCAACTTAAGTATCGCTTTCATCATCTAGTACTTCAATTCTATGACGATGTGTGGTTTCTGTAGATTCTATTCTGGCTTGCATTTCTTTTATCACTTTTGCCAGATCTGCTAGTCTAGGTGCAATAACCACTCGTGCTCATCTACCACCGAAGCCTCCTCTATGTGCCATTTCCTTAGAAATCAAAGATCTTGATACGAAATGATGATCTTAGATCAAAACTTTACTTACACCTTTCTAGATCTTGGAAGATGTTTGCAACTACTTTTTACTTGCAAATGCGGAAAGCAACAATCAATAACAAGGACTACAACCTTGCTTTGATACCAAATGATGCAGTCAAGGTTAGGGGTCTCAATCAAGAGATGCCTTAGACCACGTAGCCCTCATGATACACAAGAGGATATTATATAAATGCAATAACAACAATTCATATCTCTATTAGACTTCAATTAAAGGAAATACACCAAGCACAATGCCAACAATCACACCACAATCTCACAATGAGATTCGTTACAACATCAGATCTGTAGATCTCATCTTCTACTAACAGTATTTGCAAACAAACTTTCAGATCTAATCTTCATTATCTCGACTTCCCCTTAGCACATATGTAGGGGCATGCTTATATTGATGCAAACTCACCTACTTACATCAAGTGCTTTTACCCCATTAACAACATTAACACACCTTAGTGTGCCACAAATATTAAATGTCACATATATTGAGTGTCTTTACATTTCCAAGGAACAAGAACATGTTAGAACTCAACACATCCCAAAGTAGATCTCGAACATTAGTAAATGTCTTTTGGAATTAAATGTCAAACGATTAGTGATGGTTCCTTCTATAACACATCATAGTTGCACAAGTTTGCAGGACTTCATAGTCACCAATCTTCATGAAAACTTTGGTACCATATCCTTACATCATTTCCAGAACAATGTCATGCTTTATCGCAAGATTTCCAAATGATCTGAAACTTGATGCACAACTTGCACAATGAAGATCCACCTACCTCCAAAAGTCCTTTCTACTCATTTGTCACTGTGGTGAAGAATGATCTCCATCCAATATCGTATTGTTCAAGAGATATTGCAAGCTGGAAAAAGCAAACATAGAATCTTTGCACTGTTATGCAGTGATGACATATTAGCAACACATTTTGCGCACAACTTTGCAAGCTTATTTAGACAAAGAAATGGTTACAAATGAGCATAACAAAAGAATGCACAAAACATTACAAACACAAGTGTGCTTGCAGCGAACACATAATTACACTAAACGCAAACATACCAAAGACGATACAAAACAAGACAAAAACAATGTGTGTAGCACAAAAGACTTGCACAAACTTACATTAAGACATATGCGCAGAAAGAAACCTTGCGCAACATAACACTTAGACAAATTCCTAAACTAACATATTTTTGGTTGATGCAAGATTGCTTGTGAACCTGGATGCTCCTGCATCACAATTCAAGCCCTAATTAATTCAGCTAAGATTGCACCTGACATATAAAACTTTTATTATATTCAATACTTACAATTGGTTTCAAAGGCTTCTTTTAAATACACACATGCTAAATTAAGGATTTAACCAACATGCTAAACTTAGACTGAAGAATCTTATTAAAACTACTGCAGCTATTTTAATGCCTATGTCTTACAACTAACTTTGGATCATTCTAACAATTCCCCCTGTCATCTAAATTGAATGCTTCCAAAATGATTTAAAATGATTCAACAAATAAAATAAACAATTGGGTAGTCTTCATAGATGCAACTATTTATTACATTGGATGAATCCAAGAAACTGCGATTGGAAAATTGTCTTTAAAGTCTAAACTATCTTGAAAACGTGAAATATTAGAGATTTTCATATGCCCACATTAATTAAAATGAATGTGGAATTGAGGGGTTTGTTTGTTAGAGGCTTTCAGCTAATGCCAGGCCTGGAAAAGCTAAGAAAAACAAAAACAATTGTTCCTTTTTGGGGTATTTGGGGTGTGGTAGTGGGAGGAGGTTAGGCTTGGGGTTGTTTGGACATCCCTCACAGCCTCGAGGACATTTAGGGAGCGTCTAATGCAAGAAACATTCCCTTGATTTTTGTTGGGAGATGCCCCTTGCCATGCTATTTGACCTCCCTTGTGTCTTGGATATGTTTGAGATATCTCCCACATCTCAAGGATGCGAGAAATCCCAGATATGGGTTCTTAATCCATAGGGACTTATTTGTAGGTTACCCTTTTTTAGGGTTAGGTTGGTGGGTTTTCATTTTCATTTGTCCTCTACTTTTTGTTTTGTGTTTTGCAGTGGGATCCCATTGTTATCTTGCATACATTACTTGTGTTCATTAGGCATTCCTTTGAGGTTTCGTTTGGGTCCATCGATATTTGTGTTCATAAGAGGGTTCTTACGATATTTATGGCTGTGAAAAAAGATTTATGGGTAAAGAGCTTAGATGAATCTATACACAATTTGAGTGATTAGGTCAAGTACTCTGTTAGGATGCAATGGGAGTGAAATGTTGTACACCTAGGGCCAAGGTATTATGATGTATAGGGGGTTATGGAGTAATAGACTTGTGGTACACATAACCCATGTTTAGATAGGATGATCCCAATAGGTAACACGTGTGTTGAGTTAAATGGGTGATTTATAATTATTAATTAGTCAGCCTGATATGTATTGGGTAGGTTAAGAATTTACCCTAACCGTAGGGTTATTATATTAGAGGATACATGTAGAGGCATTTATCATTGTAATGAAGCATTGATATTGATAATTTCTATTGAGTTGTAAAGATAGGGTAGTGTAGTAGGTTTGAATCTCATAGCAGGAGATATCTCAGAGTGGTTCCTTCCATAAAGTATATTGTATGGTGTGACCCTATCTCAAAGGTATTCTATTTATGAATATATTAAAGATTAGTGTACATTGTTGTACATCTTGTATCATGCATTTATGTTATATTGGAGCATTATCTCTGCATATTGGATATTTGGATCTTAACAAGTGGTATCAGATTGGTGATCTAGGAAAATTGAGAAGTTTTTTTGGTAGATTTGGATTTAGTATACTGAAATTTTCAGAAAAATCACCCGAACTTGCTACATGTCATTCACTCAGCAAATGCATTAGATTGAAGTGATTCTTATGCCATTAAAAAGTATATTTCGAGAGCTTGCCCGAAAGTGGTTGCAATTAAAATTCTAGGCAGTATTGAGGGGGTTGTGACCTTGCAAAGTTGGCCTTTTGGGACAGCCAAATGGCTGCTTTTTACAGTTGTGACCTTAACCTTAAAAAAGAAGAATATCTTCGTATTTTGCAATCTGGGTAAGCAATTCAAGCATCATGTTTTTCAATGTGAAGAGTTTTTCCAGATCTATTATCCTACGCAGTTTATTTTCAGATTTGTAGTAGGAAGGGAGATCCATTGAAGACAGGTTTTCTTGAAACCCTAGTTTTTATTTGAAGTTGTATTCATGGAGACACTTTGGTTTTCTAGAGACAAGGATGCTAGAGAATTTGGTTTAAAATTAAGGAGGCATTCTAAATGTATTTCTTTGTCAAGATGTACTAATATTTCATCTTGAGCTTTGGGGAGAAGTACGTAAATGGTAATATGGTCTTGAGGTAATAGAATTTTTTTCGTGGGAAGAAATGGAATAGGTTTTCTTAGCTAAATGGGAATGCAAATCTTTTGAAGCTCATAGCTTATCAAGAATTCTGTAGGAGAGAATTGGGAAATAAAGACGTATAGTCATTTAAATTGAAGGATACCATTCAATCTCTTGTTGATGAGATGAACACATTATAAGAATCACAGAAAGAAGGAAAAGTAGAAAACGGGGAAACCCTAACCTTTGGATAAAGAAAAAGATGAAGGTTTAAGAGTTCAGCACAAAAAGAAGGAAAAGTAGAAAACGAGGAATTCCTAACCTTTGGATTAAAAAAAATGTAATAGGTTGAAGAGTTTGGTTTCCAGCTAGAGAAGATTCAATATTACTGGCACATGAATGCGTTCATAAGGAGGACAACGTTTTCTATAAACCCTTGCAACAAGTATAGCTTCATCAACATCGACTAAGCTAAGCATTTGTTGGTTCAAGTGAAGAATATCAAGGAGACATGTACATCATGAAAAGGTCCAATTGTTTAAAGATTTGAAATTCGTTTGGAACTTGTTAATATGAATGTGCAAAAAAAGTTTATAAAACTCTGGCATAGGAAAACGAAGTTAACATTGTAGGGTGTTACTCATCATATCAATGTTAAGCATGAAGAAAAGCCAAAAGAGGAGCATGATAAATAATTTGAAGAATAGAAAGAAGAGCATGAAGAACAATTTAAATATGGGCATAGGGAAGAACCTAAAGAAGAGAAAAACAAAGAGTCCAAAGAAGGGCAAAAGGAATAATTCAAAGAAGAGAATAGGGAAGAATTCGATGAAGAGCATGAGTCCTTGCGTACTTACAGAATAAGCTCCCACCCTTCACTTAGTCAAGAGTTAAAGCCACAGGTGAAGACAAGGTTGAAGAGCCAGGGAAAAGAAAAAGAAGCTAAGTCTAGAGAGGTTATGGTGTATCGACATCCATATCACCATTAGAGACATCAATCATGGAGGCATAGTGTGGAGCATGAAAAGAGCTATGACAATGGGTATACATATAATAACGAAGCAAACACTATGAATTTACCGGCCATTTGAAGAGCAATGATTATGAACATACATAGAATCAAAGAGACAACTATAGTGATACTTAGTGTCAAAGGAGCATCAACTCTAGACTAATGTGGAATTAGAGTAGTGCAAAGGAAGCATGGCATCATCAAGGACCATCACCTATTAAGATCACATATGGATGGATAGATGATCAAGCATGGTGTCAATTGTACATAGATATGCAAAAGTCTTAGTTCTTTATCTCTTCTCATGTTTTGAGGATGAAATATGTTAAGGGGGGTGGAATGTTAGGATGTAAGGTGGGCTAAATGTTACACTCCTAGGGCAGTGGTATAATGATGCATATGGGGTTATGGAGTAGTTGGCTTGTGGTTTATTTAACCCATGTTTAAAGAGGATGGAGCCATTGGATAACTTGTGTATTGGATCAAACAGGTAACTTGTGAAATAAGATATAATTCGTAATTATTTGACATACGTGTATTGATCTGGATCCCAAGAGGTTTGGGGGACAACACTCTAAATGAGGGTTGAGATGGGTTGTATGTGTATGCAGAAGCAATATTGAATAAGATGAAAAATAGAGAAAGCAATAGAATTGGAATAAAAAACTATGTATTTGTGCGTTTTGTACATGGAATATTTTTGAGAAAGATGTATGGCTGTCTACTTTACTACTTTTTACCTACTAACTAAAGATAAAAAATGCGTATACATGTATTACATATTTGAGAAGGCATGAGGAACCGTTATGGAAGTTGAACTGTTTCCATGTGTGACTCTTCACCTTCAGATGATTATGTGGCTTGACTGACAAGTGTGATGTATGCTAATTGATGATTTGGCATAACGTGAGACATGGGAGTGCCACTTGACATGGCACAAGGACTGTGCTGGTTGACGTAAAAAATGTAACGCTCGGAAGAACTTGGTGTGAGTTGGCCTTTGTGGTTCGGCATGTAGGTGTGTCAAACTTTGTTAAAGCCAATGGTAGGTACGTCAGAAGGTTGGGTGCACACATGGGTTTGGTATGCAATAGATTAAGATAGATCTACAACTTATCCTACTTAGCAAATCCAAACTTGGAGAAGGTAATCAACTAACATCTATTTCAATACTTTGTATATCGAAAGCATGACCAAATTGGATCCGCTAAACCTAACTAAGGGATCACTTATCACACAACATTAAAGGAGAGGCTTCCAAAGCCTCTAGGCAAATAATATTCTGCAATAACCCTAGCTAGGTCTTCTAATGTATAAATGAAATTTAATCTAGTTTTATCAAAGCTTATAACACAAAGGGGGATGATTTAAAACAAATAAAACAAACAAGGGATCATGGTAGGCAAATGGGGTCTTAGATCACCTAAGGTGGAAGATGGCAAACCAAGAAAACCGTATAGCTACACTAAGTTTAAGTGTAGAGGTAATCTAAGCAAAGAGTTATATATTCAAACCTATTATTTTGTGCAATATCTATCTATTAGATGTAATTACAAAAGTTAGAGATACTTACTTTTGAGCGAACCTGTCGAGTCTCAATCTCCGCTTGGCCAATGGTGCTTTGCAAAAGATTGTTGCGTCTTTGTAAGGATCACACTAGTTGAAATCAGCTCTAAGCTAAAAGATTTAAACTTTGCATCTAAGACTTCCCACAAGACAAACTATCTTTCTTCCAAGGCAAACCCTAAGCAATGGCTCCTTCAAATGTAGATGCAGTAGAATTGCGAGTCGTAATAATGCGAAAAGTGGATGTTCCTCTTTATTGGATTGAAATGAAGGTAATATTTATAGCAATAAATAAGTCCTAACCCTTTCGGAATTGTAGCCGACAAGGTTGTCCCGCCACAACCTAGTTTTGAAAAGTTACCGTTAGGTCTCTAACTAGGTCGACCTAGGCCGACCTAGGCTGACCTAGTTTTGTAATGTGTGTTGTAACTTTCGCAACTAGGTCGACCATGGTCGACCTAGTAGGAAAAATGGGTTTTTGCTTAGTTAGGGGCTATTTGAGAGGAAAGTTGCTTAGAGAGTTGGTAAACGGGGTTTGTTTGCTTGGGGAGTTGGATAAGCGGGATTTATGATGGGTTTAGGTATGATAGAGTTAACCAACAATCTTATGAAACATCAATGGTCTTTCCATCCCTTTCACAATGCACCCTTTAAGGGGTGCACTTAGAGAGATTGAAACTCAATAGGTCCTTGCAAGAGATAAAATATCAGTAAATGATAAAGTTTAAAAATATTGTGTGTATACATATGCTCCACTCGAAGCTCATCCCATGTCACGTGAGTGTAACATGGGATGATGTTTCGTAAAAGAAAATAGCAATGCACAAAATTGAGTTTACAAATTGTAATAGAAAGCAGAAATGAAATGACAATAAGTATAATTTTTGGAAATAATTGAAAGTACCATATACATACATTGACTTAACTTCATCGCTGAATGGTTGTCTGTTGTATTTGTAGTCTTGATCATGGAGGGCGCAGTAACTGCGTTGGACAAACCCTAAGGATACAAGGCTAGAGAGCAAAAACAAGCAATCACAAAAAAGTCATGGTAAATGGTAAACTTTCATAATTAAATGAGTCACTTGGAAGTTTGGCAAACTAGGATGTTAGAGTCTAAATGAAAACCAAAAGACGAAGGAAAATGAATAAAAGAGGGTAAAGTAGGTAACTGAAAAGCCAAGGCTATTAAATGACCAAAAAATCTTAAAAATGCATCGGTAGTAAGAAAAGTAACAATCCAGATCAAACCAAGGACACATGAAATTGAATAATGGGACCAACATCAATGTAAGAGAAGTAACAATCCATACTTAAACAAAGATGGAAAAAGTACAAAAATGTAAACAACATTGATGAAAGAGAAGTAACAATCCATACTCAATCAACAATAGAAAAATTAAAAGTAATTACATAAACAAAATGGAATGGCCTGCAAAAAACAGTGAAATAAAATTCAAGGTCCCAAACATAACTAACGGAAATTCTTGAAGGATAAGGCAATGATAAAGAAAGTATCTCGCATGAATTCAAAGAGACGAATTTTATTCTAATGATAGATAAACTAAAACAATAATATTTTGAGCATGTCTGAAAGAGATGAAGAATAGAGAATTTGGGAAAAGATTTAGAAACAAACTTGCCTTTCAAGGGGGGAAATGAAATGGGTGGTGGGTGAAATGAAGGTGGCACCAAGGTGAAAATAGAATCTATACCTGAGACAAGACACTCAAATCAAGTTGGCAGGGCAGAGAGGCTTTTAAAATTAAAGACCCTAGAGAACTCATCCTATCCACACAAGTTTGGGTGAACGAGTGAAATATAAATATCATCCCATGCAAGGCTATATATGCAAGAAAAGTAGAATGGACCTACTTTCCCATAACTTGTTTCCCATTCCTCAAGACCCCTTACAGAGTTGTCGGTCTACTGCGAAGATTGGGTAGTTGCGTGAGAATGTAGGTGGCACTATATATATATATATATATATATATATATATATATATATACACATACATACATACATACATATATATATATTTTGAAAGTATGAGACCTCCTACTCCAGTCTATTGGCCTACCGCACTCCAATGGACATTGACTTTATCATGAGGCCAACTGTGGAGTTTGAGCTTTGACTAGGATAGGAGATGTGCCAAAGAAGAATCATGCCTTTTGGTGTGATTTTGACTTTTGAATTTGGAGTTGCCTTTTGTTTTAATTATTTGGCTTTTAATGTTTATGGTTTTTGTGATTTCTCCTTTGTATGGATTTGGAAAACCAAACATGGGTGCTAAAAATAACTCACTAGAGAACTTACACTTGGTGGCTAGGAAAAAAAACTTAGAGAGCATGGTGTCTAAGACTCCTGTACTTGCACGTTAGAAAGGAGTGCGATCTTGAAACCAACCTTGGTGTGCCTATAGTGAAATGGAATAGGGGAGAGGATGGAAATAAACATAGAACAATTGACATATCTCCAATCGCAAAAAATGTGTATTTTTAACACTTTACAATGATAGGTAAGTATGAATCATTATCTTAAGAAATATTGTATGTGAATGGAGACATGAGAATAAACCGTTAGCGTTGGTACATCAAAAGAATATGATTGACTTTAAGAGTATGAAGGCGCAACTTTCAACCATTGGCTTATTTTTCGGGGAAGACATTTAGCTAAAGTTGCAAACAAAATCAATTTATGAAATGAAAATTTGTGAGGAAAGCCTAGTCCGATTTGAGGTCTTATAATGCAACTCACAAAAGGCAGACCAAAGAGGTGTATAAATAGAGGGTTTTTATAGTGAATAAGGGTACTTTGTGAGGAAGGCCTGGTCCAATCCGAGGTCTTACATTGCAACTCATAAAAAGATAACCAATGAGGTGTAAAAAGTTATCTAAAAATGATTAAAAGTTTTTTGAAGCAAGAAACCCAAGACTCAAAAGAGACTTGAAGGTTGACTGACGAAATAAAAGAGCAGAAAAATGTTCATGAGAAACAAGTAAGTCCTATCCACAGCATTATGATGCAAACTCATGAACTAAAGAATATATGTAGAGTATCATAGATAGACCAGAGTACCATTGATAGGAACTAAGGCTTCTGAAATTGATGTAATGCTGCACAATAGAAGCTTTGAATTGAAGAACCCACAAGAATTTTTAGCACCACAATATATAGAAATATATGAAAGACATGTAAGATAACAATAATATTGGAAATGAAAACAACAAATTAAGTAAAATATTTCTTTAAAAATTGAGTATTAGTTGTTTCTTTGAAGATATGTTCTTTGTTAGTTTGTAATCGGTATGTACTAGTTCCAAGAATGTCTTTGACTAGGTAAGGACCCCACCACTTTTGGGCGTACTTGCCTTCTTTGTCATGGGTATAATCTAATTTAAGGACTAAATTACCAACATTGACGGTATGCATTTTGATCTTTTTGTTATGTTTGGCAATTCTAGCTTTATATTGACGATTATGTCCCATACGTCGCTCGTCAAGAAGGTCTAATGTATGGAGATGGGCTTCATGAAGTTCTTCATCAGGGATAATGCCATGAAGAGAAATGCATAAGGTAGCTCAACTTTTAAAGATAAGACAAATTCAGAGCCATATACTAAGGAAAAAGGGGTTGGCCCAGTAGCAGTACGAATGCTAGTGCGATAAGCCCAAAGTGCAAGATAAAGTTTGAGATGCCAGTTAGAACGAGAATTCCGAATTGTTTTTTGCAAGATTTTATTAATAATTTTGTTAGTGGCCTATGCTTGGCCATTGCATTGAGGATGATAAGGCATAGAGAATTTGTGCTTGATTTTGAATTTAACACATAATTGTTTCATATCCTTATTTTTGAAATTCCCATCATTGTTGGAAATGAAGGTGTGTGGAATTCCAAAACGACAAATAATTTGGTTAAGTATGAATTTGGATATAGTGATACTCGTGACACTAACAAGGGGCATAGATTCAACCCATTTAGTGAAATATTTAGTTGCCGTGATGATGAAGACATGATCGTCTTGAGAGCGAGGCAATTTACCAATGAGATCTAATCTCCATATGGAAAAAGGCCAAGGAGATTCTAATGTTTGAAGCTTGGCAGGAGGAGAATGAATAAGATCATTATGCAGTTGGCAGGGATTACACTTTTTAGCAAATGTGATAGTATCTTTTTCAAGTGTGGACTAGAAGTATCCCATGTGTAGGCATTTGCGGGTGGTAGCGTGTTCGCTAGAGTGACCATTGCAAATGCCTCCATGTGCTTGTTTAATAAGAGAAGACTCTTCATCTTGAGTGACACAATGGAGTAGGGTACCTTCGACAGTATGATAATACAGGATGTCATATCGAAGGACATATTTGCAAGCTTGCTTGCGAATTATGGTATTTTCACAAGAGTCTATGTTGTTAGGATAAGTACGGTGTTCAATAAATTGAATGATATTCTTGTACCATGGACTCTGTTGAGTAGTGACAACTTCAATATGACCAAAGAATCGTTTGTGGTTGGTAATGAAGATGGTGATTTGCGTATGTTGATGAGGATTTGTGAATCATGAAGGGCTTGATGAGGGTGGAAAAGTGAAGTGGATGAAGCAAGCGAATCAGCTATATCATTTTGCTCTCGTGGAATTGATTCTATGGTGAAGGATTTAAATTCTTTAGCAAGAGTGGTGGTAATTTGATGATATGCGATAAGATTTTCACTTTTGTATTGATAGTCCATTGACTTGATGACAAATGAGTTGTGAGTCACCCAAAGCATGTAGATAAGGGATATCTGAATCGATGGCGGCTTGCATGCCTAAAATAAGAGCCTCATGCTCAGCCATGTTGTTAGTGATGTCGAATTTTAATCGAAAAGCGAGAGGGATGATCTTGCCATGGGGATCAACTAAGATACATCTTGCCGCAGCTCTTTGAAGACATTTTGCTCCATTGAAATGAAGTGTCGAAGTATCTTCATGCAAATTAATTGTAACTTCAAATAATTCTTCAATGATGACTTTGGTTTTTGGTTTAGAAATTGAAGGGCTTGGTTCATCAAGATTATTTGCTTCGAGATCAACTGTAAAATTTTGAAAATAATTGTTTAAGGGAAATAGCTTGATTAAGACCTTAAATGTAAAGGATGGCTTTGTCGTGAAGACTATCTTGAAGGTGATTAGTAGCTAGGATAGGTGTGGTGGCAAGTTGATCGGCAATTACTTGGCCTTTTAACTGATTTTTGGGTAACAATGTGTAAATTGAATTCCATCAAGATAACCATCCATTTGCCAATTCTATCACCAGGTAAGAAAGCTTTAGAGAAATAATGATGAAGAGAGTTTGAATGGATGATGACATAAGTGATTTGATAAAGCATGTGATGCCAAATTTTTTAACTGCGAAATAAATAGCGAGACAATGACGTTCGACTTTGGTATAGCGTGTCTCATAATCTCTTAAAGCACGATTGATATAATATATGGCATATTCACGACTTGTTTCATCTTGTTGGGCAAGCATTGCCCTAATTGATATTGGGGTAGAGGAAGTGTACAAGATGAGAGGACGATCATTGGAAGGTGGTCGAAGCGTGAGAGGATGCAGTAATGATTCTTTCATGTTGGTGAATGATTTTTGACATGAATCATGCTATTCCAAAGCAATACCTCTCTTAAGAAGGGAGGTAACTGAATAGATCCAGTAAGCCATCTCGGGAACAAATTATTGGATTGCCCCAAGTTTACCAAGGTATGTTCGTATATCTGGAATGGAACGAAGAATAGGCATGTTAAGAATGTCTTTGATTTTAGCAGGATCTACATCAATCTTGCATAAAGAGACCAAGAATCCTAAGAGTTTTCCCGAGGTGACACCAAAGACGCATTTATAAAGATTAAGTCTAACTTTGTATTTGATGAGAGGATAAAAAATGATAGCGAGATCTTGAAGATGATTTTCACAATGATTAGATTTAGCAATAAGATCATCTACATAAGTTTTGACTATCTTATGAATGAAATCTTGAAAGATATGGGCCATTGCACCAAAGGGCATTTTAACGTAGCAATAAGTGCCCCATTCAGTGGTGAAAGTGGTTTTATGTTGGCCTTCGGGAGCAATATGAATCTGATTATACCCTGAGAAACCGTCCACGATAGAACATTTCATAGTCGGCGGTGGAATCAACAATGACATCAATTGATGGTAAAGGAAAATTATCCTTGGCACATGCTAAGTTAATATTTCAAAAATCTATACAGATGCGAATAACCATGGTGATTTTCTTGCACATAGGAACAATATTGGATACCCATTCGGAATAGTCTACAGGTTTGATAAATTTGGCATCTAAAAGCTTGATGATCTCTTTATGACATAAGGTAGAAATATTTGGAGGAAATTTACGTTGCTTTTGATGCACGGGTTTGGCATCGGGTTAAGTATTGACATTATGGACCATGATGCTAGGATCAATATTGGGCATATCTTTGTATGACCATGCAAAAGCTTCATGGTATTTGTCGAAAAATAAACTAAAATTATTGTGTTCGGTTGGACAAAGTTCTTTGGAGACGAGAATAGGTTGAGGAATAGTAGTGGTTCCATAATTAATTAAAACAGTTTCTTCAATAAGCATAGTGTTACCATCTTGGAAATGATATGAAGTAGGAGGAAGCATGAAAACATGATGTGTTTTAGGATCGATACTAGAGACGAAATTGTTAAAACAAGGAGATTTTTCCTGGAAATGACCAAGCTTATGATGTTGGCGTGGAAGTTGAGGTTCACGAGCATGGGGTAGTTCTAAAATAACTTCATCAGTAGGGATCATAGGTAAAGGTCGCCAATAGTCAACATCAACTTCAAGATCCAAAATTTGATTTCCATGATTATTGGACTCGAAATATATTTGTCGAATAGTTGCAGCTTGTGTATCTAAGGTAATTTCGGGAGTAGGGGTAGAAGGTTGTTCAATAGAATTAGGTATCGAGATAGTAGGAGAATCACTATCGTCTATGGTGATAGAATTATGAGCAATAAGGATAGGATTGGTTTGGTCGATATGATCTATTGGACGTGATGAATCCTGACGCAATAGATTAATTTGATCAATGTAGTCAGGAATTATAGGTTGGATTATATTCTAATTTGTCAATTTCTTGGCTGACCCATGGAGTGTCTAGCAAAGTTGAATTTGTAGGTGGTACATAGCCTTCATGGTCTAATTCACTATTAGAGGATATGTGAATAACATGAACATCGCGATTGAAGGCATGCATTTTTACTAATGTCTTTTGATGATGGAGGACATCAAAATTTCGAGATTGAGCTTGAGCCATAATGTAAGTATCATCATAAGATTGAGATATAGCACATGTATCCATTTTAGTAGGAATATCTATAGTCGAAATTCCCATATTACTGAAGGTACAAGGAGACATGGCTAAGGGATCTTGAAACAGTTTGGCCACCCCATATTCATTGCAAGCAAAATCATCCTCTATATAAGAGGCCTTATGTGCGTTGCATGGGGGAGGACTATCGGTAGTATCATCTCGTGGTAGGAGAGGACATAGCCATTCTGTGATGTAGGGAGGTAATCAGGTGGTATTGCAAATGTTTTGCAATTCGTTAGGTTCATTGTCATTTGAATCTGCAAGCGTTACATGTAGATCTGAATGCATATTAACAAATTCAGGAAGAGTAGAGCTACTGATCTGAGCATATACGATATTGAGATTTGGGATTTGGAAGTTGGGTGCTCCAAGGATGGTATCAACTTCATGTTTGTAACGTTTCCCATTATTTATGAATTTGATACATTGGCTACCAAAAGATGCAATAGCTCGCATATGATGTGTCCTTGGACGACCTAAGAGCATGTTGTAAGATAAAAGAAGATCAAGGACCATGAGCTTGGTGCGGATTGTCTTGGGTCCAATAGTAAGAGGGAGCCAAATGCAACCAATTGGTTTTTGATTGGTTTTGTCGAATCCACAACATGTGATTCGAGTTCGTTTGAGATTTGCTTTGGAATATCCAATTTGTTGAATTAACTAAAGAGAACATTGATGTCAAATCCTTCATCAACTAAAACTTTTCGAATTAAAATATTGTTGATGCCAATTTTGATAAAAAGAGGAGGATCAACAACTCAAAAGAGAATTTCATCATTGATCATATCATCTTCAGCAAATTCTATGGAGGGTTTTGGTAGTAGAAATTGTTTCGATAGTATGCACTTTTGTAGGTTTGAGGAACTTTAGGAGGGATCTCAAAATAGTTAGATAAATGTTCTTTGATGTTTTGTAGTTGTTGCATAAGAAACTTATGATGATAAGGAGAAGTTCTTACTAACTCCATAAGAGGAATTTCACAAGGCATATAATTAAGTTCATCTAAGAAATTCCAGTGAGGTTTAGAAGATGAGTGAGCACGAGGCCTAGGTTTATTAGGTGGGGTAGTTTTTGGAATTCTCTGAGGTTTCAATGGTGGAGGCAGATCGTCGCTAGTGGTTGGTTCTGAAGATGAGGGTTGAGAAGTTGTAATATCTTTAAGAAGTTGGTCTTTGTAAGACGGCTTCTTAGGTTTGGTAATAGGGTCTTTGTGATTACGATGATAATTGACTTTAGCTGTGATCACATATTGAGAATTAGTATAAGATTGATCATAATTGACATCAATAGCACAAACATTTTCATTAGAGTGTTGTGCATTGGGATTGGAAGAAGGTTTTTGAGATTTTTGGGTAGTAGATTTGGAGAAACTTAATCGGGATGATGTAGTTTGATGATAGCATCATGATCGAATGCATCTCCTAACATGAAAGAAACTGCAAATTTTATTAAGTGCATGACATATGTCATGAGAATGACCAATGTCGGCATGGAACCAACAAAATTTATTAGGATTGTACCATGATCAAGGAGAAATATTGTTATAGATGAAAGGTTTATATGGAGATAATAATTTCTTCATTTTTGAGACCGTTAAGGGTAGGTGGAAGGGATTTTGAATATCAGATTTGACTGCTCCCAATTTTGTTGGGGGGGGGATTTTAGATTGAGAATTTGTACTGGGTAGTGTGTTAGTTGAAGTTTGGAAAGATTCATTGATTCAATTATGAGATGGTTCAAATTGATTCGTAAGGAAATCTTGTCTTTTGGCTTGATCAAAAGCTTCTTCTAAATTGAGAAGACAAAATTTGTACCTTATATTGAAGAGAGACCTTAAGGGTAGTTTATGGTCAACCTTGTGAGCTAATGATTTCCATCGTTTGATACAAGTATGAGTGGACTTGGCAATTGCTTAGCATTGATGAATTGACTCAGACAATTTTTGGGAAGATCATTTTGTTGGAACTCTTTGACTAGAGCATTTACAATATCCTCTAATTGCCATATGGAATGTTGGGGGGGTTCATTATACCATTGTGCCGTAAAAGTTTTGACAAGAAGTTTAGTGGTAGCGAAAGCGTTGGGTTGGATCCATTCCTTATAGAGATTACCAAATGATTTAAGGAAGATAGCAAGGTCTTTAGTTCCATCACACTTAATAGTTGGAGAGATGTTTCCAATATCTATGGATACGATAAATGGAGCTAAAAGTTCATTTTCAAGGTGTTAGAGCATTTTGTTATGCATGACTATTTTGAGGCATGACAATAAGAGTTTGACTTGTTGCCATTTGTAAGATATGATTTTGCATTTAGAGCATTTAGGAATTGTTAGTTGTTTGCATAACATTCATTTGTTGAACCATTCGAGCAAGAATTTGAGTTGTATCTAGAGGTGGATTTTGATTACTCGTGGTAGGAGGTGGAATGTTAGTGTTGGTAGGGGGAGCATTCCCAAGATTAGGGATATGAGGATTTCCTATAGGATGGCTCGCTATAAGAGGGTTCCCTATGGTAGGATTCCCTATGTTAGCATCAATTGCTCCATGGTAAAATAAACAAGTTTGGATAAAGTACCATTTATGTTAGAATCATCTTGATCACCATTTTGAGTAATGTGGACCATGTTGCATTCCATTGATCTAGATGGTGGTTGGGAGTATTTGCACCATGAGGGATTATCTTCTTGGGTGGCTAAAGTGGGTAGGGCAGAACAACCCATGTAAAATCTGAATGGGTTAAGACTGTCAAGAAAGATTTTTAGAAGTGATTTCATAGTATTGGACGAGAATCAGGAGAAAACAAGAAACAGAACACGGTCAACCATCTACTAAACTACTTTGACCGGGGTTGACCTAGTTCAGAATATAGAAAACTGGAAATGCACTAGGTGGACCAGGGTCGAATTAGTCACATGGGAAGACAAAAACAACAATCTGGAAAGCTATAGGGTTGACTTGAGTGGATCTAGTTGCCCAAACAATAATCTGGAAACCTACTGGGTTGACTAGGGTCAACATAATTGGACAAATAGGTAAAAACAACAGTCTGGAAAACCACAGGGTCGACCTAGGTCAATCTGGTTGTTCAAACTGAAAAAAATAGAATATAACTAGGTTGAGCTTGGTCGACTTAGTTGGATTTGGAAAAATTGACTGTAAACTGGATGATGCAGTCTGAAAATAGAGGCAAATAAACATAATATAAAAGACCGAGTCGAGCGTGGTCAACTTAGTCTGTTCAAACATAGTCAACTAGGTCAATACTGGTCGATCTAGTTGAAGCACACAACACAAAATTGTGTCGACTTTGGTTGACATAGTTTGCAATACCAAAGAGAAGCAGACAACAAGTAGAAATGAAAGTGTACAACTAACTGTTCAACTAGCTATCCAAAAAGAAGATCGAGAAGATGTACTACAAGGATTTGATTTATTGTAGGCTCTCAAAGATATTTGTTTGTCCATTGAATAGCGACGGTCCAATTTTCTAGAGTGCTGACTATGGAGGATTAGATCTTGTCCATAACTCACTAAATCCGGTTTCAAGGATAAGCTAGAAGTAATTTATCGACGCTAACCGCTAATTGATGTACCACAAAATCAATTAGAGGATTGGATTTTTAAGGTTCAATACATAAGGAAATCCTAGGCGTTTCTTAAATATTGTGAGGTACGTGGAAAATAAAGATCGTGTTTAGCTTTGTACTATGGTTGAGTATTGAGACAAGCTCCTAACACCATGATATCTATAAACAATAGACAATGACCGTAAATAGTGGAACGCGTAGCCCTTCATGCCAGCAACTAAGTAGTTTTAAAACTGTCGGTACATAGTTTTTAGGGAAATTAAGATGGTGAAAATAAACGCGAAAATCAAGTGGTGAAAATCAATTTGCAATTTCTGAAAGTAAATAAATAGGGAACTAGTTTTTTTCAAAGGACAAAGTGAGATTAATTACTACGAAAAGAAAGTGAATTGTATAGAACAAGGTTGGTTAGGGCTGATCTAGCTGAGCACACATAACAGAACAAAAAAAACTCGAAAAACAATTGTGTAGAAATGAACTGGGTTGACCTGCGCGACCTAGTTGACTGTAGATGAAAACTCAAAAAACAAAGAATATAATTGAGTCACCCTGCACGACCTAGTTGACTGTGTAAGAAAGTTTGCAGACAAAGAACTAAATTGGGTCGACCTATGCGACCGAGTTGACTGTAGATTCAGGTTCTACAAACAACGAATAAGACTAGGTTGACTAACGTGATCTACTTGACTGTGGATGAAAATCTATAAATAGAGAATAAAATTGGGTCGACCAATGTGACCTAGTTGACTGTGAATGAAAATATGCAAACAGAGAACAAAACAGGGTCGACCAACGCAACCTAGTTGATTGTAAATGTAAAATTTGAAATGCAAGGATTAGATTCAAGTCAGGTTCACCAGAATGCATGCAATAGATTAAGATAGATCTACAACTTATCCTACTTAGTAAATCGAAACTCGGAGAAGTTAATCAACTAATATCTATTGCAATACTTTGTATAATGAGAGCATGACCAAATTGGATACGCTAAACCTAACTAAGGGAGCACTTATCACACAACATTAAAGGAGAGGGTTCCAAAGCCTTTAGGTAAATAATATTCTGCAATAACTCTAGCTAGGTCTTCTAATGTATAAAATGAAATCTAATATAGTTTTATCAAAGCTTATAACACAAAGGGGAATGATTTAAAACAAATAAACCAAGAAAGGGATCATGGTAGGCAAATGGAGGCCTAGATCACCTAAGGTGGAAGATGGCAAGCCAAAAAAACCGTATAACTACACTAAGTTTATGTGTGTAGAGGTAATCTAAGCAAGGAGTTATACATTCAAACCTATTACTTTGTGAAATAACTATCTATCAAATGAAATAACAAAAGTTAGAGATACTTACCTTTGAGTGAACCTATTGAGTCTCAATCTCCCCCTTGGTCAATGCTGCGGATGAGGCATTGTTGACAAATTTAGTCACTTGATGATTGCTTCAAAGATGAGGTTCTTCATGCTACCGCCATTGGTTTAAAATACCATTGGCTACCCTTACACCCACATCTGCAAATGGAATAGGGTCTGCTTCAACATCTTGCGCTAATGGGGTTGCTTATGTGGTGGCTACTACAACGTTTGGATATGTGTCAATGATTTCCTCTGTAATTTTCCAAATTGGAATATTATGCAATAATTTGGATTCCTTGGAAATCCCTTTTAAAAGAATTAGTGATTTAAATTGAAATAAAAATTTATATAATAAAATGAATTTTAATTCAGAATATTCGAATGATAAAGTATTTAATCCACAAAGGGGTTTCATTCTTGGGCTATTTGATAACAAGGGTTTTTGTCCTTGATCACGTTTGTAATTAAGGGGTTATGTCCTTAAGAGCCTTGTTGATGCTTGTACAAAATTACATGTTTGAATATGATTGGATGCCTTCTTCCAAAATAAAGTTGGAGTATTTATAGCGTTAGCCTTCCATTAAAAAATATGTCTCCTCCCAAAAGTGGTGACTCTCCCAAATGTGGCGGCTTTTCCAATGGTTGTTATTAATTAATGAAATATACTAATGCTCCCTTAATGATAGTGATTTCCTCCCTTGAGTGTGGTGCTCCTTTAATGATGATAGTTATTAATTAATGTTGTTTTAATGACAACCTGTCATTAATTCCAGCGACAACCTTTTCTTAATTCTAGTGCTCTCTTTATTTAAGGCCAGCGATTGAGCATATTGCAGTGATTTCCTTGAGGGCGATTTGATGACAACAAGTTTCTTATTTAATTCTAGCAATCTCCTTATTGGGGATATTACAGACCTCCCTTCCTCAAATTGCTTGTCCTCAAGCAATTGTAAATTGAGATGTTCAAGAATTATTGCTCCTTTTCATCTGTCATCTTTGATTGACAAATTTTGCCAATGAGCTAAATACTCTTTGATACTTCTATTTTTCAACCTCTTCCCATGGACCTCAAGGATGGTTTTGGGTATTAAATCCAACTTGATAGTAAAATCAAACAGTACAGGCAAATCCTCTAGCATAACTCCGTTATAGTAGTGTACAAATAGTGTAGTTAACTCATGAAGATCATGCAACGCGGTGATTTTTACCTCTTCATTGCCACTCTGTAGTGCATAATCAAACACATCGCAGAATATTCTCTCCAGTGGATCTTGAGTATGCCTCTTGTAAAGCAATTTTTGATGCAATTCACTTTCAACAATGCTTGTGATCAACCGTCTAAAAATTGCTTGAAAGGAGTCCTATTCTAGGGTGTTGGGGCTAATAAGTCTCAAAAGATTAAAGAGCTCTTTGATATTGTTTTGATAGAGTGTACCTAACAATAAAATCCGTCTCCTAGTATGTATTTGGGTGAACGCATTTAGTATGTTGGTGTCTTTATTTCGAGGGAAATGACCCTCATCTAAAACTAACAATCTTGGACCTTCCAGAAGAATTTTTTGGCTAGATGTGTCCATTTCATTCTTAGCATTCTCACAAACTATGCTTGAGAACTGTGAATAACTCACAAGGAGAATACTTTTTTTCTCGTTCCACTCTTTAAGTGTCTGAAACTGCTTGAATCTCAATGTTTCCAACTTATTGGTTACTTCATAAATGTTGATCACGGGGATCTTCTCTACTTGCCATTTTGTAAAGTCAGTCATCCAAGAACACAAAATGTGTTTGGGTGCAACAATTAGTGATCTCTCATTTGGATACTTGGTCAAAAAGCTCTGAGTAAAACTAATAACAAGGAATGTTTTCCTTGTACCTAGTGCATGTACCAAAATGCAACAACTGGGTTCTATTATATGGTTCTTTTGTAAGAAGTTGAACCCATCAATCCGGTATGATTTGATATGATTTCGGAGATGAGGATGAACCACAAGTTTCAATACAGGGCTTTTCTGTGCGGACCTCTTGGAAAATGTTTGATTATCAATACCTAAAACAGTCTCTAGGTCTCTATCAGGGCCATGCCTTGATGGGCATTGGATGTCAAAGATTGTTTCAATACTCTGCCCAGTAAAGCCACACAAAGTGCAAACTATGCCAAGATCATCTTCTAGAATGAAGCTATGAAGGCAATCTTCTGTATCATCCTTGTTATAAGCAAAATCCATGTCTCGATTTACCGTACTCTGGAACATTCGAAAGATAATGACATTTGTTTCCACATTAATGAGATTTCGTCATTGTCTTCTTAATCACTTTCATTTTGCATCTCTCTCTCCCACGGAAATTCTATTTTTGCATAATTTACAACATCAACCTCTATAGCTTTTTCAACTGCAATCTTTTCAGGGTCTTTCAATTTCTCCTCAGTCAACTTTTCTATGTTCTGCAAGTCACAGTGCCTGATGTTCTTTGAAAGATCTTGCAAACCTTTTACAGTATCTACCAATATATTGAACCCACCTTTCTCATCTGCTTTAGCTCCTATTTCCAAATGTTATTGTGACAGTTGAGAATCGTGGCTAAAATTAAGCTTCTTATTAACATCCTCCATAAACTTTTCTGCTCCAGTATTCTGTGACTCCCACTCTTGACTTTCCCATTTCCATCAATCATTTTGGTTGGCTTTCAATCTTGTTTATTTTTAAGATCGTAGCCCATGATATCTTGTTGGTAGTGTGCATTAATTTGGCAATCAGCTAGTTATCAAACTTAGAACTTGTGTTCAGGGAACAATCCTCAAGACCTTTGTCTTGCACACAGTGAAGTTTGTCTTCACTCTGACGCATATAACACATATCATCATCATCAGTGATTTCAATAAACAACTTGTGTTCATCTCCAATATCCAGATTTTTTATGTCATTCTTCCTAATAGAAGAGTCTCCACAAATATCATCTCCCTCTTGGATTAGCATGTTTGGACATTCTTTTATTCAATGTTGGTTTTCTTCATCTTTAGAAAATTAGATCCTGAGATCTGTAAGGAACCCAGAGAGCTTGACATGCCTTCCCTAATGCTTGGAGAATTGAAGTCACTTAGATAAAAATTTCTTCTACAGGTATTTTTCTCCTCATTGAATTTGGTAAACGCGAGATCTAAAGCTTTTGGTAGCAAATACAATGAGCATGTTCTCCAAGATGAACTCACAGAATTGGCTATTACCTGAACAGGCTGGTCATGAATGGAATCATGACAAAATAATGACTGAGCATCAGAGGCAAATCGTTCTATTTATGTTTCTTCCAATTCATCTTTTGTTGTGGATGTCTATGTGCAAATTGTCTCTAATTCATAGCCTTCATTGACTTTTGGATTTTTTAAGCATACCTCTAAAAACTCTCCATGTTCAACATGTGAACTTCCTATTTCTCTAGGATAGCCAGGCGATTCTAAAAGCAAAGGTGCACATGCAGTGTCTTCTTGGTTATCCATAATACCATTGAAAGTCCCTTTGATATCCTTCAATAGGTGAGGTACATTTAATGACTTTTTGTCTTTCAGGGCATCAAAGTTATCTTCCTCATAGTGCCCTGTTCCATTTTGTGACTCACTCAACTCCATATTGTTTGAAAAAGAGATTTTTTTTCGAATCTCTGTTGAAAGAGTTTTGTATTGATCAAAATTGGTGACAATATGCTTGTGTAGTGACCCCATGGTTCACAGGTTGGCAAGAAAAAGCTCTAATACCACTGTAATATTCCAAAACGGAATATTATGCAAGAATTTGGATTCCTTGTAAGTCCCTTTTAAAAGAATTATTGATTTAAATTGAAATAAAAATTTATATAACAAAATGAATTTTAATTCAGAATTTTCGAATGACAGGATTTAATCTACAAAGGGGTTTCGTCCTTGTGCTATTTGATAACAAGGGTTTTCGTCCTTGAGATCACGTTTGCAATTAAGGGGTTACATCCTTAAGAGCCTTGTTGATGCTTGTACAAAATTACATGTTTGAATGAATATGATTGGATGCCTTCTTCCAAAACAAAGGTGGAGTATTTATATTGTTAGCTTTCCATTAGAAAAATATGTCTCCTCCCAAAAGTGGCCGACTCTCCCAAATGTGGCGACTTTTCTAATCGCTGTTATTAATTAATGAAATATACTAATGCTCCCTTAATGACAACGATTTCCTCCCTTGAGTGTGGCACTCCCTTAATGATGATAATTACTAATAAATGTTGTTTTAATGACAACCTGTCCTTAATTCCAGCGACAACCTTTCCTTAATTCCAGCGCTCTCTTTATTTAAGGCCAGCGATTGAACATATTGCAATGATTTCCTTGAGGGCGATTTGATGACAGCAAGTTTCTTATTTAATTCCAACGATCTCCTTATTGGGGATATTACACCCTCGGAGGTCTTGACTCCATTAACCTTTGTTTCTATCACATAAGCAAACTCTTTTGAGCATGGCACTTTGTGTTGGAGTGGTTACTATTGTATTTGTCACATCTACTTGTCTTAAACTATTGTGGCTTTTTGTCTGAAGAAGACAATTTTTTGGTGTAGACATTGTGTTCCACTTGCCCTTCAGCTTGAACTCTTCCTCAATGGTTTTGGCATAGCGATAGGCTTCACCCATTATCTCAACCTTAGGTAACTTTAGTTTGGACTTAATGGATAGTCATAGGCTGTGGTCGTACTTGAGAACCCCATTGTGCTCTGACTCAAATGAACCCATTCTTGCATACAAGTCATGTAAGGCATCGGTTTGGGATTGGACTGATTAGTCATGTATGTGTTGCAGTTGTTGCCATTGAATGTAGCTATCATCATAGACATCTACAGGGTAATATTCCCCTTTGAAGGATTCTAGGAATTTATCCCAGGTTGGTTTAGATTCTTTTTCTGTCTAGTCTTTCTTCCAAAAGAATGGGCGTGCCACCACTTCTTGATGGGTGAAGAAACTTTCAGAAGTTTAATCTTGATTTTCTCTTCATCAAAAAATTTGTTCATAGAGAAATATGGCTCTAACTAGTTATCTTCTGTATTTGCATTTGTTTTCCCCTCAAATATAGGAATGTCTACCTAGGTTTACTTGAAACCTAGAGGGACTCTACCACAAAAAGCTTTACCTAATGTGTGAGCTGATGGAACCACCCATTCAAGGACTTAAATGAACTGGTTGAACAAAAATGTCTTCTATTCTTAAAGAGTCTTTTTAATCTCATTTTTTATCAACCTGTGTATCATTTATGCTGTGTTATCTCTTGCCATCTGAACTTTATTGAAACAATATGGTAGATAGTCTGAGGGACCTTGTGGTTTGACATCGAGCTTTAGATACTCTGACCTTGTTCTATGGGTCATACAAGATGAACTGCTCTAGTTCCAATGATCTGGATCCTAGGAGGTCTGGGGGACAACACTCTAAACGAGGGTTTAGATGGGTTGTATGCGTATGTGGAAGCAATATTGAATAATATAGAGAATAGAGAAAGTTATATAATTGGAACAAAAAGTTATATAATTATGTGTTCTGTACATGGCATACTCTTAAGAATGATGTATGGCTGTCTACTTTACTACTATTTACCTTCTAACTAAATCTACAAATGTGTATACATATATATTACAAAGTTGAGAAAACATGAAAAATCGTTATGGAAGTTAAACCAATTCCATGTGTAACTCTTCATATTCTGATGGTTATGTGGCTTAATTGACAATTGTGTGGTATGTTGACAGATGCTTTGGTATACCGCGAGCCCTAGGGGTGCCACCTAGCATGGTATAGGGATTGTGCTGGTCGGAATAAAAAATGGAATGCTTAGAACAACTTGGTAATGTGCGTTGTGAGTTGGCCTTTGCGGTTTAGCATGTAGGTATGTCAGATCCTACTGAAGCCAATGGTAGGTAATGTAGAAGGTTGGGCGACACATGGGTTGTGACATGTCCGATCTAAATTGATTGCATCAACCCACTACAAGCCTGTGTTCGACATCTATTGGAGACAGATGATTTTGGAGGTACTGTGAACCTTTAAAGGTTGCTTTGGTGTACTGCAGACTATGAGCAAGAGCCATAGTTACCACAAGATGTGAGAACAAGCTTGGCTATATTGCTAGAACTACGGTTGCGAGATCCTCTTGGATCATGTATTAGGAGGGTTAAGGGTTTACCGTAACGATTGGACAATAAGGAGGATGAATTTTAGCACCCCTAGGGCAATGGCATAATGATGTATACGAGGATATGGAGGAGCCAACTTGTGGTGCACATAACTAATGTTTAGAGAGGATGGGCCCAATGGGTATCTTGTGTATTGGATCAAATAGGTAACTTGTGGAATAATATATAATTGGTAATAACTTGTCTTAATGTGTATTGGGAGGGTTAAAGGTTTAACCTAAACCTAGGGTTATTAGATGAGAGGCTATAAATAGTGGTATCTATCCTTGCAATGGAGCTTGGATATAGTATAGTGTAGTAGGTTTGGATCTCATAGCAGGAGATATCTTGGAGTGGTTCCTTCCAAAAGGAATATCACTATTAGAGGCAACAATCATGGAGGCGATATGTGGAGCATCACAAGAGAAATGACCATGGGTATACATAGAATAAAGAAGCAAACAATATAGATATGCCTAGCATCAAAAGAGCAATGACCATAGACATACATAGAGTCATAGAGACAACTACAGTGATACTTAACATCATAGGAGCACCAACTATAGACTAATGTGGAATCAAAATAGTGCAAAGGAAACATGACGTCATCAAGGATCATTACCTATCAAGTTTGCATATGGATGGATGGATGATTGAGCATGGCATCAAGTGTACACAAACTTTTTGAAGTGTTAGTACTTGCTTTCTTCTTGCGTTTCAAGGATAAAACATGTTAAGGGTGGTGGAATGTTGGGATATAAGGTGGGTGAAATGTTAGATACCTTGGGCCATGGTATAATGATGTATATGGGTTATGGAGTAGCTGGGTTTGTGGTACACAACCCATGTTTAGATTGGATGGGCCCAATGGCCAATTTTTGTATGGGGTAAAATGGTTAACTTGTGTATTGGTTCAAATAGAGAACTCATGGAATGAGATATAAGTTAGACCTAATGTGTTCTGGGAGGGTTATTAGATGAGAGGCTATATGTAGGGGCATCTATTATTGTAATGGAGCATGGCTATAGGGTAGCGTAGCAAGTTTGGATCTCAGAGTGGGAGATATCTTGGAGTGGTTCCTTCCATAATGAATACTATATCGTGTAACCCTAAATCAGGGGTATTCTACTTCTAAGTATGTTGAAGATTAGGGTACATTGGAACCCACATGACATCTTATGTTGTGTATTTGTGTGATATTTGAGCATTATCTCTTATATTGGATATTTGGACCTTAATACACTCATCTTAGACTAGGATGGCCTATATGTATGAGAATGCTTATTGAATTGTATGAACAATTGATTCAAGACTGACATGGTGCAATCATTAATTGCTTAGGATGTGCTTTTAAATTATATAATTATTAAAACAATGAGTTAAAATATGATGATAAACCAAGAATATTCAATTAATGATGGTTAGTGGATATCGCTTAACATATACTCCAATTGTAGGAAAAATAAATATAATTATAGAAGTAATAATTGATTTTAGATGATGATGGTGTGTTCGAGGGTCAAATGAACAACTATCAACCACTCAGCCTATGTGTCATAAACTAGGAATAGGATTTAAAAGCTAGGAACAATGTAATAATTGATTTTAGATGATGATGGTGTGTTCGAGGGTCAAATGAACAACTATCAACCACTCAGCCTATGATGTGATAAATTAGGAATAGGATTTAAAAGCTAGGAACAATGGAGCACAACCAAAATACCTAATCTATCCTAATCTATAATAACACCTCATAATGGGCAAATGAAGGGATTTAAATGCAAATAACAAATGAAATACAACAATTACATCTCAAATTGCACTCAAATTTACCTCCTTGACAAGTAGTCAATGAGCCCAATGGCAATGGATGAACTTGATAGTTGTTTGATATGTTGGATTGCCTTCAAAGCTCAAGATAGTTGCAGCAATGGTGATGAAGCATTCTTGACAAGAGAAAATAGACAAGATGGCAACACTATAGCATGAATCTCCAAATCTCCCATACGATTCATTTGCATGGAGATGTGGTTTTTTATAAAAGGTTGTGTGGGAATTTTTTAGGAATATAAAATTCCTAGAGAATTCTAGACAAGAATGATGTGGAGGATTCTAGAGGATGTAGAAGACTCCAGATGTAGTTAGGAGTGATTAATGAAGATTAGTTAGTGATTAGAGGGGAGATTAGTAGGAGGGATAATGGAGGTAATTGGTGGTAGGTGAGGGATGAATTTGAAATTTCAAAATAATAGGTAAGTTGGGATTAGTGATAAGTAGGATATAATTAGAATAATTAATTGGGACATGGGATGGTGTAAGGTTAATATATAGTGTAGGAAATGTAGGAAGAAGATTAGTATTAGTGTGAATGATATTATTTAATTAAATGACGGAAGCGGTAGAATTTAGGTGTATACATTTTGCCCCTCCTTGCAAGGGCATTGCGATTAGAAGAAGTAATGGTCTTTCAAAGAAGAAGACGGTCGTGGATGTTAGTAAGTTAGGATGGATGACGGCCCCCCGAGAGGTCATGGAGGGATGAACGAGACGAATGGCCATTCAAAAGAGAGAACGAAGGGTGGGATTGGTGAATAGATAAAAGGGGTTGGTTTGCTATGAATGTGATCGACGTGACAAAGAACAACACTGACGCCAACGAGCTACAAATTGACGATGCCCTTGGCAAAGACATATGCAAGGGAGCGAAGTTGACGATGTCATGACCTTGGCCGTGCCCCAAATGGAAAGAAGCCATAACGGGATGATGATAAAACCCTGCAAGATTTAGATATATCCCAGGCAAGGACGCATGTTGGGAGAGCTACAGGCTGCAATTGGACGCTGATTCAATAAGACTGATATTTCATATTTGAAGGGTTGTAGTTCAAAGCGTATGTTGAGCGATAATAAGAACGAGTGTATGGATGATGAATGATATGATTGAGTGACCAGGAGATGAAGGGAAAGAATTAGTTAGTGCGATCAAGCTGGCCTCAGACACTTTGTGTGACCGAGCGTTGCTTACACAGTCTCAAAAGACCTCTGGACGATGTAGTTATCTTGAGGGAAGAAGGATGTGATGGACGAAGGAGTAAATGATGAATTGATGAAAGGGTTGCCACAATAGATGTGTTGGATGTGAAGGATAGTGATGGATGGGCTGCAATGTTGTCAATCGATGAGCTGCGATGTGAATGATATTGATGATTCCCCTAGCAGACACATGCAAGGGTGCTAGAGATGATAAAATTACAGCCCTGAACATGTCCCAATCGAGGGAGGAAACCGTAAACTTTAAATGACTAGGAGATCTGTGAGATTTAGACGTATCCCAGGGAAGGATCCATGCCTAGGATAGTTGTGGGTTTAAATTGGAGGACTAATAAGGGACTGACTTGTCTTGAGAGGATGTATTGATCATGCATTAATGATGCAATACTGATGGAAGAAAAGATGGATTGTCGTGATTTGTTGGTCCCAATTGACAGGGGCATGAGATTGAATGATACAATTAGGAGGTGAGTGAGTGAGTGGTGATTGATCAATTGACTGTTTGATTGACCGATGATTAATATTGTACCTCAATGATTGGATTGATGCTTGAACTAATGGTGAATCATGATGATGAAGGATTTGATAGAATGAACAAGTTTGGGTAGAGGAGGGGATAGTTGACTGGATTGATGTGAGTGCGAATGATTGTGAAAGACGAGATAGCGATTAGGATGGATAATTATAGAAAATGATATGATTGCGATCAAGTTGACCTCAGACACCCCATGTGATTAAGCGTTGCCTACAGTCTGAAAAGACCTCAGGCTGATGTAGTTTTCCCTAGAAGGGAGTGTGTGATGAGAGATGATAGGATAGATCAGATGATGATATTACCTCGAGGATGCCCCACGGAGACAAATTAAGATGTGATAAGGTTTGTTAAGGATTGTTAGGTATGTTAGCTGTTGGATAGATAGTTTGACTCAGATGTTAGATTTGATGATTTGATTAATAGTTGATTTGGGATGTTGATGATGAGACAGACGATAGATGATTTAGAGAAATTATTGGATATTGGATGTTAGATGTTGTTGACGTGATTGGATATAGATGTTGGATCTGGGTAGGTGTTTGGGATTTGTTTGATGAATTTAGATTTAAGGAGGTTTTTAAGAGCAATCATTTTTAATGTAGCACTGGGCAATATGCACCATGATATATGTATATGACCATGATGATGTTTTGCCGAAGTGCACAATGGATTGACACAAAAGACACAAAGATCAAAAACAAAGTGTACAAGTAGCATGTGGCATAAGGCACCTTTGGTATAAGGAACCAAGATGACATGTTGGCCATATGCTATTGTACAAAGACGATAAAAGACAAATTCATAAGACAAAAAGATTAACAAAGATATTCACAAAATGCCTAACCAAAGGCATTAAACTGAACAAGTGCAAATAAGTAGACTAACATAGATGAGTAAACACAAATATATACATGATGAAAAACATTGAGATAAGTCAAACATCATCAAAGATACAAGTAAAACATAAGTATCTACACGCTGATTATGTGATGCATTGTTATTATGTGATCAATGTCTTGTCTATTGTCTTGAAGAGTGGTCAGGGTATGATTTGATGTGACCTTGTTTGCCCCCAGATGACAATATGTACCCTGAGATCAGATTTGATGGACGATGGGATAAGATAGTTACAAATGATGTGTTGGATAAGAGATGTGGATTTTAGGAAAGGATCTAGAGGGATGTGGATTTTATGAAAGGATATGGATTCCAAACAATGATATTGAACTCCAACAAGGATATGGATTGCTCAGGACATGAGACAAGACAGTTGGGATGTTTTTGGATTTTTTTTGTTTTTGGGCTATTTTAATTTTTAGGTCTTTTTAGAATATGTATGTACAAAAGGGAGGTTACTAGCAAAGGGAAAACCAAGCCAAACAACCAAGATGGGGAATGTTGGTGGATGGAACGACGAAAGGATTTGGGTGATGCTCAAAGGGGATGAGGCATGAAGAGGAATGGACTATGGATTTCCAAGGACTGCATCGCGTGGGGACCAGATGTCTCGTCATCAAGTGGTGCTCAGAGGATATGCCAAGATGTTTCTAGAACATGTCTCAAGATATCTTCCACTCCCTTACGATGGTCAAAACGAGAGGAAATAATGGACATAATAAGATGGGAAACAAGATGGATAAGGATGTTTAAGATGGCTAGGTGCCAAAAAACTAGATTTCACCATTTGGCGATTTTTTTTCTTGTTTTTTTTTTGGTGGCATCTCGATTTAATGGAGGCGTACAAGATGCATGATGGTGACGCTTTCTAATTTGAGTTGATACATGTTCTAGCTAGCTGTGCCACTAAGATCATGTTGTCAATACTGGCTCAACTGATGTCATTGTGATCTTCGTGAATTGTTGATTCAACTTCCTCTGGACATCTCAACTAGGTGTCTTCGTAGCCTCTATGAGAGACAGTGTTCCGAGAGAGTGAAGTATGAAAGAGATTGGATTTGATGGTAGTGTATAAGACTTGGATGGATGGTATGATCATGATGGGAGGTATAACTATCAAGAGACCGGAAATCGGGATTAACAGTTGCACACACTATTGGAGATATGGGATATACCATTCGCGTTTTGTGCCACATGACGAGATATTAAGGGATCCAAGACTTTAAGATTTCTTTGCTCTTTGATCCGCATATTGGAAATATTTTCGGCCATCTTGATATTACTTGTGATGGTGACTTGTTTGGTGATTGGTGCCATGAAATCTTTTTTGACTTGCTGATCTTATTTGAATTGGACTACCCCTTGGTGCCTTAAAGAAGGTTTCACTAGAGGAATTTGATTTTTGATGTTGATTATTATTTTGATTTTAACGGTCCCATAGTGCCTCAGAAGTTTTCACTAGGGAACATTGATTTTTTACTTGGTTGATTATTCGAGTTATTCATATTTGATTTGCTATTGGATCAAAGCTAATTTCTTTATCATGTTTTGCTGATTGGATATTGTCTTGGATCCCCATGATTTCTGCACTAGATAAGTTGCTATGGAAAGAGTCCAATGGTGTGTGATTCTATCGGTCCCCATTGAGGTTGTGATAAAGTGATCGTCAATGAGAAGAAAAGGATCAGTGATGTAACAGGGCTGAGGGGAAGGATTGGTGATGTCAATGAGCGGATGGGGGGCAACATGACCTTCATATAGCTTACTAGGAGGACCTGTTTTGATGATGGAGAAAATTTCCTCAAGAATCGCGAAAGGATCACTGATGTTGCTGCATTGATCTAGTAGGACAAACATCCAAGGTGATGTCAAATCCATTCTTATAATTGGCAGATGGTAAATCATCCTGAAGTCCCATAGATTCTGCTATGACTTTGTCGTTTTGAAACAGATCCAAAGATGTATCTTTTTCCTGATGGTCGTCCAGATTGGCAGTACCGAGAAAAATGTTCGTGAAGAGGTTGGTGGTAGCCAAATCTTCGTAGGGATTATGGATGGATCTTTATGTTGATGTTTATGCTGACTCTGAGGCTAATATTGATCTTGATGTGGATGATGTTGATGCTGACTTTGACATTGATTTTGATGTTGACGTGGACAACGTTGATGTTGTGATGTTGTTCGTAGATGATATTTGGATTGTGGCTGAAAAGAGGGCATGTTTGTTAATGTTGTCCGCAAGTACCTTCTTCACTATTCGCTTGATGATGAAGGCTTTAGGACGAAGTGACTCTTGAAAATGAGGGATTTGATGTGATGGACGAAAGATGGATGGTTGGTCAATGATGGGTTCTTCAAAGATGGGCTCATCAAAATGGGTGGACTAGGCTCATCGAAAATAGGATCTCCGAGGGTATGTAGGTGGTCGTAAAGAGGCTCATCAAAGTGAGGTTCGTCAAAGATAGGTTTGCTATCGAAGATGGGCCAATCAAAGACGGGTTTGTGGTCTTGACCTTGGTTTGGAAATGGGAGGGTTTGATTGTGATCAAGAAAAGAATCTTGGGATATCCTTTCCTGCTCACTCTCGGACATGGATTCATCTGATTCATTCACGATTTCTATAATATCCCTTTTCCACCTAAAAATTAATCACTCATATCATAGATCTCAAAGATAACTTGCAACCATCAATAGACATGGAGATCGCAGGTTATGAAGAAGCTTTGCAGCCAACAACAAAATGCAAGCCTTTCATAGGAAGTGCAGGGCTTAAAGGGGAGCTGCATCCAGCAACAAAGGAAAAGGAGATCGCCAATGTTGGGAAGAAGTGCCAACATAAAATGAGAGAAATCACCTACAAATGCAGGTCTACAAAAGCAGATCGCAGGTCTACAAAATGCAATGCTAATAACAACCATCATTAATCAATCAAATCACAGGTCTATGGAGCGCAACAGTCTTTAGTCATTAACTAACTATTTAATTAATTCATTTGTTATCAACAATTTCATTTAAATGAGGAGATGCCACCTTTGGAAGAGTCATATCTTTCAATAGAAAATTGAAGGTATAAACAATCCACTATGGGAATGGAAGAAGGTATCAAATTCATGTATTTAATCATTTAATCTTGTACAAGTGTTATGCTTGCAATTACAATTAAGGATGAAAACCCTTGTGTAATTTGATCACAAGGATGAAAACCCTTGTCATCATAAAACCCAAGGACGAAACCCCTTGTGGATTAAATACTTATTCGAAATTTCTGCATTAAAAATTCATTTTATTAAATAAGTTTATTTCAAGTTTAAAATCAATAATTTAAAAAAAAGGGATTCCCAAGGAATCCAAATTCTTGCATAATATTTTGATTTGAAATATTACAGTGGTATCAGAGCTTTCCATCTTGCCAGCCTGTGGAATAAAAATCATAAGCAAGATAACAATAAGAATATTCTGTTTTACCAAAAGGAGTCATGGAAGATGATAGAAATATTGAGAGGGTAGATAAACTTATAAAAGGCCAAGAACAATTGGCAAATACAATGGCAGAAATGGCCCAAACCATGAAAATGATGATGAATATGAATACACAAAAGGTAGAAACTAGTTCGTCCATCTCCGAGCTCAAATGTAAAACAAACACCACATCATCATATCGGCATTGCCAACCAACATTCATTCTGAGAGAAGAACCCGACAAAGAAATTACAAAATCTTTTAATAATGATCTTATAACTTGCTTCGAAGCATATCAATCACTTTCGGAGGGAATCCAAAAGGGAATTACCCTACAAACTTATATGGCAATGAGAAAAAATGGAGGTGCATCTCAACCTACAGATTCGGATGCTCAGGAATTTTGTGATAATCTTAAATTTGTGAGGCAAGTTGACCATAATGGAGAAGTTCCTTCTAGAAAAGATAGTGATGGGAATGAGATAGATAAATTCAAAAATACTGACGTTGTGAATGCACTAAACTGAAAGGATCCAAACATGCCTCTAAATGTACTAGAAAGTACAACAGACTAGAGAAATCATTGTGAGAATAAACCAATGCAACTTTTAGGAGAAAACTTTTGCATGTCCCCTGGTTGTCATTTGGGTACTCAGTCGCCTTCCACCGAGTGCAAAGAAAGCATATCATAATTCTATACCAGTAGTGAGCTATGCAATGCTGAATATGAGAAAAGAAACTTGGCAGTTCTGAATATGAACGGGAAATCAAATTTACAAGAGTTATCGGAGGGGAATTTAGATTCCATGTGTCAAGAGTTAGAAAAGTCAAAAATGATAGTGCTTCTTCTGCAAGTATTGCTTTTGTTTAGGCAAGCTGATAAGAAAAAGATTAAACCTAGAATCGGTCAAGCTGCCTCTAGTAACCATGTCATGGATCCATTGGATAACACCAAAATTCATTCGGAATCATATGAGCTAGCTAAAAAAAGCGCTGAGAATGTCTATTGTGAAGATGTGGGGTACGATTTAGATGATAGGGATAACGAACAACAAGAGATGGCAATTGAACATGTCAAAAGTCATCCACATTTGCTAAAGGTCCTTGATATTGATGAATATACTATAAGGATGGAACAACGATCAAATAATAAAACATATGAAACCCTTGATGACATAAAGGTTGAACTGTTGCATGGAATTTAGGATTACCGTCCACCATATAGAAAGCCAAACCAAGATGAAGAATTTCTTTTGCTTACAGGAGAAAAAAAAGAGACCCTTGCAGAGGGGAGGTTTGTGCAAGCTTTCAAAGGATAAATATTCATGTGAGTCGTATATTAGCTGTAGATGAATACTCAGCTGCACTTGTTTCCAATGGATATGTTTATACATGGGGAAAAGGGTACTATGGAGCATTGGGGCATGGTAATAAAATCGATAAAACTATTCTAGAATTGGTGATTGCTGTTAAGGAACATCAGGGAATGCAAGTTTGTGCAAGGAAGAGGAAGACTTTGGTTCTTACAGACCATAGATTGGTATTTGCATTTGGATGGATGGGTCTCAGAAGCTTGAAATGTATGGATTGAGATATCTCCGATAAATTTGTAAGCCCGTTAGTGCTCAAAATTCTCAAAGGAATTCAGAGAGAACTCTCAGTACGTGACATGGCAATATTTAGTCAATGGATATTTATGTTGATGCTTCAATCATCACAAATGATCTTGGGAGAGCATTTTCTACAAGAAATTGATCTCATCCTCATAAATTCAATACCAAATGCACAAGTGTTGTGTCAAGCTTTAAATCAACAAATCAATTGTAGACTATATCTGCAATGCACAGATTGCAACTGAAGATTCAATATGCTACAATTTTAGGGAATGCAAGATACCCAAATCCTTCTTATTGGGGAAGGGTTTGCTTCATTTCAACCCTCGATAGTGAGAATTGTGGACTAGTAAAGACCTTGGCTGTAACATGCCTTGTAAGCTTGCATTTATCTCAAGATCCTATTCTTGATATATTGAATCAAGATGGAATTACACCAATCAATCAAATATCACCATCAAATTCAAATGGCACATCATTAGTTGTGAAATTGGTATATCATGGCCACAAAGGGATTGTAAATTTGATAATATCAATGATGTCTTTATGACTTTGCAAATTTCTACGACTTTAAGAAAAAGAAAAATTTAGATCAACGCAGGGCTACTACAGGGTTTGTGTTTGCATTCTCTAGAAGTTCTACATGTATTTGGTACTCTATCATAAGGAACGACTTAAAGAGTTTGAGTAAGACAAAATACATGTCTGCTGGAAATATACATGGCGATGGCATCTACCCCTCGATTGATATGAGCTATTCATATTTTTATTACTATCTTATGTTGTTGAGTGAAAATGAGAAAAGTAAAGATTACCAAGTGTTGGTTATTTGTAAGATCTTTTTGTGGAAAAAATATACAAAACCTCCTGACATTTTGGTGGTTCCCACTAAGACTGTTGTATTACGGTATTTGATCGTATTTTGTGAGATTGCCAATAGAAGATATAACATGGGAAGGAGCATTAATTCTTGAACACCTCAATTTACAATTGCTTGAGGACAAGCAATTCTGGGAAGGGAGGTCTGTAATATCCCTTTTCCACCTACAAATTAATCACTCTCAAATCATAGATCTCAATGATAACTTGCAGCCATCAATAAACATGGAGATCGCAGGTTATGAAGAAGCTTTGCAGCCAAAAACAAATTGCAAGCCTTTCATAGAAAGCACAGGTCTTAAAGGGGAGTTGCAGTGAGCAACAAAGGAAAAGGAGATCGCCAATGTTGGGAAGAAGCGCCAACATAAAATAAGATAAATCACCTACAAATGCAAGTGTACAAATGCAGATCGCAGGTCTACAAAATGCAGCGCTAATAACATCAACAACCATCATTAATTAATCAAATCGCAGGTCTATGGAGTGCAATAGTCTTTAGTCATTAACTAACTAATTAATTAATTCATTTGTTATCAACAACTTCATTTAAATGAGGAGACGCCACCTTTGGAAGAGTCATATCCTTCAATAGAAAATTGAAGGTATAAATAATCCACTATGGGAATGGAAGAAGGCATCAAATTCATATATTTAATCATTTAATCTGTACGAGCGTTATGCTTGCTATTACGATTAAGGACGTAAACCCTTAGTTGTGTAATTTGATTACAAGAACGAAAACCCTTGTCATTATAAAACTCAAAGACGAAACCCCTTGTGGATTAAATATTCTATTATTCGAAAATTTTGAATTAAAAATTCATTTTATTATATAAGTTTTTATTTCAAGTTTAAAATCAATAATTCTTTAAAAAGGGATTTTCAAGGAATCCCAATTCTTGCATAATATTCCGGTTTGGAATATTACAATTTTGGTGTCACCGTGGTCAATTAGGTCTTGCACATCATTTTTGAAATTGAGGCATCTATTAGTAGAATGCCCCTGGATTCTATGGTATTGACAATATTGGCCTTCTCTATACCAAGAGGGCTTATTTCTATTTGGGTCAAGAGGCTTGGTGTGTGGGTAGGCAATCATATTGGCTGTGACTAGTTGGTAAAAGATGGCTTCCAAGGATTCACTGATAGGAGTATATTGTCTTTGTTCACTGCTTTTTTTGGATGTGGAAACACTTGACTTTGAATTAGATGATTGTCCTTGGTGTGGTGATGACAGGGCATAGTTGGATGATGGTGTTTGATGTGGCTTGGGGGATAAGGTTGCCAGGATAGGGTTGCCTTTGCTAGTGTGATGGTGGATATCATGATTAAGACTGTAACTGGTGGGTGAAAAATTTGATTGTGATGAGCTAGTGTGGAGGCTAGGAGTAGACTAATGTTGATGTGGAAGGAACAGATGACTCTTTCTTATGAGGGAATTCAGGTTTATGGGGTCAAAGTCTATAAGAAGTCAGGCCCCCATTTCTAGGAGCCACAAAAGGATGGTATCGTTATTGGTAAAGATGTGTTTGTCAAATAGGGTGACATCCAAATTTGTTTGGGTGGCCATGGATCAAGATGGGAGAAAGGATGGAGGATGTGATTCGTCGGCCCCAATCAACAGGAGCGGGGGATTGAACGAAAATACTAGGAGATGAAAGTGGGATGTTTGGATGAAATGGAACAAATTTGGATTTTGGACCGTTTGACGAAGGCTTGCTTTAGTTTGATTTCAAGTTTTACTTTGGATAAATGTGATGTTTGACGGGATGTGATAGGTGTCAAGTGGATGAGCTTAAGCAAATTTGATTTGGATGCGAGCTAGCTTGATTAGGACGAGGTTAGGGTATGATAACCCTAGATTTGACTTTGACAATGAGCTAAGACAAGCTCTTGGATTTGTCTAAGACGGAGGCTAGGTTTGACTAGCTCAAGGATGTTTGACAAGTTGACAAGTTTGACTAGGTTGTAAATGACCCGAGGCGATGTTGGATTTGATTTGATTGAGACTAGCTCAAGTGAGTAAATGATCTATTCAAGTTGTATTTGATGACTTGGATGATTTGGATTGAGTGGACGATAAGATTTGATTGAGAATATGACTTGATTTGATTTTATTCAAATTTGACTAGGTTTTGATGCAAGCAAGATTATGATGGTGTGACATATGAAGGGGTTGTTGCCTATGCGGACCAAGGCGAGTGTATGGTTGATTTGGTTGGTGATTGGGGATGGTTGCAGGCTTGACGTGATTGGCTTGATAGGACAAGCTTAGACTATAGGTGATGATATGAGGTTCGGATGAGGTAATGATAGGGTTGGACTAGGTTTGGGATTTTGGCTTGTTGGGGTTGGATAAGGAATGTTAGTCGATGTATGTTTGGACAAAGGGACGTTGTATGGACTATGATTAAGGATGACTTATGACTTGTTTGGGATTATGAAGGGATGTCTAGGTCGTGGTTTTGATTTGTTGATTTTGACGTGGTTCTTGTTTGGTGTGAGGGTTGACAAACAACATGGGTCTCGACAACACTCAAACAAGATCAAGCAAGCCACAAGCCTATGCTAGTAGATTATGGGTGTACAACGCAGCGACTAACCCATTAATCTACTCACGTAAAGTGGTGACTAGGTTGGTCTCCCAGCGCTTAATTTACGTCTGTGTGGTGAGCGTTCTTCGAGGATGCCATTTCCCCTACACTGGAAGTTGTTTGCAGCCGAAAGGTCTTTCTTTATGCTGTACAAGGCTCACTAAGGGATTCCCCTATATACCTTGTGGTACAATGGGGCCCAACTCTATATAAGGTTGCTGTTTGATGCTTGCGTATTGGACTGTTACCTTCTCACTTCATTGAATCATGTATGGGAAAATCCGCTTATCTTTACAACAGCTGTCCTTGATATTTATACTCTGCTGGAACACAGAGGTTGAATCAGTTTGTGTTGATAAATCCATGTCACAATTTGTCTAAAGACTATGACACGTGTGATGGGATGAATTCCATGTCATGTTGCCCCATGAAAAGAAAAAATGGGGAAGAGGTTTATTGACTGTTTTTGATCCCGAAGATTGCCCTATGGGTGCGAGGGGAGAGCATACACAGTCGTAGCTTGAAGAAGACAAACAAGCAAACAAAGAGATTGTGTTAAAATGAACAAATTTGACACACAACTTAATTAATTAACCGCAATTAAATGTGACAAAAATATGTTATGAAAGATTTGATATACTGAGTCTTTGATGGACGGATCAACAACACAAGGATTAGTAGTTTGATCGGCTCTTGGAAGGCAGCTTGAAAAAACATAGTCAAAAAGCAAAATTGTGTTTCCACCAAGCAATGCCGCTAATACATAGTTCGAAGTTGCTTCTGCATAGGGTGGAATAGCTAAAAAGTCATTATCTCAAAAAAATAGAACATAAGCAAAATCGTCTCTGTCGACAACAAAGCCACTAATATACAAATCAAAGCCAAAAAAAGTAAAACGCGAATTCCAAATAGTTTCAAAAACCAAATATTTTTACATGAATGGATGCATCTTTTCAATAACTTCGTTTTGGCGCAAATGGGAGGTCAAATAGACACCCGAGTCAAAAGTTATGGCGTCTGAAAGATGAGTTGTTTAGTTGGAAATCATAGTGCGAATTCGCTTCTGCAGTTGTCAAATCTATTTTTGGTGTTAGAAAACCCACTTTTGGGTGCAAATCCGAGTTTAGTGTTATTGAATCCGCGTTTTTCAAAGGTGATGCTGCATTTGTGCAGTTGCAAATTTGAAAACAGAGCAATGCCATGTTTGGTTTGAGCAAAATTGTGTTTGCCGTCATCAAAGTCCAGATTTTGCATTTGTGAATTCGAAACTTGCACACAGACAAAAACACAAAAGAGCGTGAAATTGTTAAAATAATGATAGTCGTTAATACTCAAAACAAATGTGCAAATCGACAAATGTGGGTTTGCACAAAACAGTCAAAGGGGTCAAGCAGTTAATCAAAACAGTCACAGTTAGCCTTATAGTTAAATCAAAATCGCTAATGTGAGTGTCAATGCTGCTAATGTCAATCATGATGTTGTGTTTTTGGAGTACTAGCTTTGCAAACCTGCAAATAGACACATAGAAACAATGTGAAATCGCTAAAAATGTCACAAAGTCGTTCATAGTAAAACAAATTCACAATTTGATAAATGCAATATCGCACAACGTAGTCAAAGAGGTCAAATAGCTAATAGTAAAGTTTAATAGTCAACAACAAAGACATGACTGGCAGGAGCGAAGCCGCTTCTGTCGAGGTCAATGCCATGTATTTGCAATTGCGAATTTGAATACTGCACACAAACATAAGCTAGAAGATGCGAAATTGCTAAAATGATATCAAAGTCGTCAATACAAAAAACAAACTCGTAATTCGATAGAAGCGATTTTGCTCAGAAAAGTCAAACTGTTAGCTGGCCATAATGGTTAAATTTGGTGGTTAAGTGTGAAGTCACGACAATTAGGAGCAAAGTCGCGTTTGCAGTGAGCAAAATCGTGTTTACCAAGAGCAAAATCGTGTCGAGTTCTGGAAGTGAAAATTCATGAAATTTGAGTTTTGGACCACCAATTCTTCTTCAAAAGGTATTTGCAAGCTTGTTTGTAGTCACAAAAGCCTCAACAAGCACAAGATTAGGAGTAAATCCCACTGTGGTTGCCAAAATGTGATGTGATGAATTATGATAGGATTTAAAAGTTAGGAACAATGGAGCACAACCAAAATCTCTAATCTATCCTAATTTGTAACAACACGCCAAAATGGGTAAAGGAAGGGATTTAAATGCAAATAACAAATGAAATACAACAATTATACCTCAAATCATAGTTACCAGGTTCGGAAATCCAAATGCGTTAGGGAGGCGGAAAAAATGCGGAATGAGAAATTTTTGAAAAAATCCGGAAAAAAATTCGGTAAAATCCGGTTCAGAGAATAAAATTATATATATATATATATATATGCAAAATATTTCAATCTACTAAGGAATGAACATTAATTTAACACTTGCAAAAATGAGAAATGCATAAGAATTTGAAACTTGGATTAAATTAAAAGATAGCAAAATATTCATAGTTTAGAAGCTAAGCTCAAAATTGATATAGAACTTAAGTTTCAAACATTTGCAACATCAAACCCAACTTCAAAATCAAAACTAGCACTAGCACTAGCACCATCAGCGAATCCTCCATCCAGCTCATCAACACTATCAATATTTTTCTCAACTCCTTCAAAGGATGGTTCTCCAAGATGAAGATTGTCATCTTCTTTTGCAAGATTGTGCTCAAGCAATCTTAAATTGCTATGAACAAACACAAGATTTGACAGCTTTTTGGCTCCTAGTTGGTTTCTCTTATTAGTATGGATCAAATCATGCGTGCTCCAATTTCTTTCGCATGCAGGAGCACTGGCACATTGACTGTGGACACGCACGGCAAGCTTTTGTAACTCTGGAGTAGAAGAACCATACGTCTGCCACCATAAATGGGGATCCTTGCTAACAATGTCTTCTTGTTCCGCTTTAAACCACTTGGCCACTCTCCCCCAGTGTTGAGACCACTCGCGGGCAAGCAAAATGGGAGCCACTCCACCTTCGAACGCGTCCCCTGCTCTCCACCTTCGAATGCGTCTCTTGCTCTCCACCCTCTACGTGACTGCGAACTCCTCACGACTCAATCTCTCACTCATAGTGACTCGGCGGCGCTGTGTTTCATTTTGTTTTACGAAGTGCTATAAATAAAAAAATTTAGGGTTTGCAGCAGTATTTTTAGGGTTATTGACTATTTTCTACGGCTTCTGACTTTTTTTATATTTTAATGCTATGTTGTTTGGGTATGGGTATGGATACGAGGACGTCTCTAGTACGCGGGTACGCCATTTTTCAAAAACCTTGATTTGGATACGTCGTGGGTACGTCTATATATATATATATATATATTGTATATTACTCATTTTTTAGTAAAACACTTGAAACTACATAGTATGAAAATATTTGTCTATAAATGATAAAACACTTAAAATTATATAATATTCATTCATTCATTACTTCAAAGACAAAATGTACATTCAAATCTAGAATAAATCATCTCGATTGCCCACAAAATCATGAATGCCACTCCCATTATTTTTCAATTTTATTATTTACTGACACTTTATCTCACAAGGGCTCATCGGTGCATTGAATCTCACAGAGTGCATGCCTTAAGGGGTGCACTGGGAATGGGGTGGGATCGGCTTGTGGCACTTTGCGAGAGATATTCTCATACTATTCTATCATGCATACATCCCTTCATGCAGCCTTCATACCTCCTATGATGTCTCCTTGAAATCTTGAAACCCTGAAATATGGCTAAGTTTGAAACCCTGAAATCTGACTAACTCTGAAATATGATAGGATCCTCCAAAACCTAGAATTTGAATTATAGCTCCTAACGGTCCGAAACCCCTCTCAAACACCCTGAAAGTATATAAATAAAATATAACTTAAAGTATAACATCTAGTTTCTTATACTTAAATGTTTATTTATTTTAGTTATATACTGTTGGGTTCGGACTAGATTTACATTTTCTAATTTTTTTTGTTGACTTCCATTGTTTCTCCCTATCGGTACCTTTCCAGAGGTCTCCAAGACATACTGGTACCTACAACATAGTTTTAATGTTTAGAAAAATATGGCGAACTGAATTTATTAATCCGGAAGCCCGCAAAAATGCGGAACGTTCTGGATTTTGGCCAGATGCAGCCGAATCTGGTAACTATGCCTCAAATTGCACTCAAATTTACCTCCTTGACAAGTAGCTGATGAGCCCAATGGCAATGGATGAACTTGATAGTTGTTTGATATGTTGGATTTCCTTCAAAGCTCAAGATAGTTGCAGCAATGGTGATGAAGGATGCTTGAAAAGAGACAATAGACATGATGGCAGCACTATAGCATGTGGTGATGAAGGATGCTTGACAAGAGACAATAGACATGATGGCAGCACTATAGCATGAATCTCCAAAGCTCCCATATGATTCATTTGCGTGGAGATGTGGTTGTTTATATAGAAGGTGGTGTAGGAATTTTCTAGGAATATAAAATTTCTAGAGAATTCTGGAGAGGAATGATGTGAAGGATTCTAGAGGTCGTAGAAGACTCTAGATGTATTTAGGAGTGATTAATGAAGATTAGTTAGTGATTAGAGGGGAGATTAGTAGGAGTGATAGTAGGTAATTGGTGGTAGGTGAGGGATGAATTTTTAATTTCAAAATAAGAGGTAAGTGGGGATTAGTGATAAATAGGATGTGATTAGAAGAATTAATTGGGACATGGGATGGTGTAAGGTTAATATATAGTGTAGGAAATGTAGGAAGAAAATTAGAATTAGTGTGAATGATATTATTTAATTAATTGACGGAAGCGGTATAATTTAGGTGTATACACAGCCCAATTAGAGTGCACAAACACAATTATGAAACGAAAAACATGAACACCGTTAAAAGGAAAATATGACATTCATCATTAATTTCTCAATTAAACTCAATACATCAAGTATGCTAAAATACACAAGCTAACCACTCTTCTACATTTTACTCTCAATTTGGAATATAAAACACATTCTACACCTATCTTGACTTCTAGACTTTTTGGCAATCTCTCTTGCAAGCTGCACTTACTTCCTTGCAAGCTTTCCTCACTTGCCAACTTCACTCTTCCCAGTTCCAAAAGCCCCTATTTTATATTTAGACTGAATATTTATCTTTCTGGTTCTTGTCTGTTGTTGGAGGGAAGAATAACTGGTGGAGAAGACGAAATGATTCACATTCCAGCTTTAACAAGATCTTAGGCATCGAGTTCAAAACAAACCTTTACAACTGTAGATGGATAAAATGAGCTACACGTACAATTTGATAATGTGACGTGCCCTAGGCATTTGCATGTGTCACGAGGTCTTCCTCTAAATGGGTCCAAACAGATCACGTGCTGGAGGAGCTTGGACAAGGTCAAGTGCCCCTTGACCTTTGATAAGATTTAGGCTGCTTGAGAAATGGCAAGGTTAAATGCCCACTTGGCCTCAAACAGGTCTAGCTAATTTGAGCCATGACAAGGTCAAATCCCTGCTTGACCTCAAACATGGCTTTAACCGCTTGAGCCATGATAAGGTCAAGTGGCCGCTTGATCTCAAGTAAGGTCAAGTGCCTGCTTACCTCAACCAAATTGTAGTCACTTAATCCATTACAAAGTCAGTCACCCGTTTGACCTCAAGGGCTCCCAAATCTCTCATCAACATGCAAGATCAAGTTATTTTTCTAGGGATGCACCTGCAGCAGATGATGTCTATGCATCTCTAAATTGGACTTTCAACTAATATTTATGATTGCAGGTGGATATTGCTTGGCTTTTACTGCATTTTTTATTAGAAAAAATAAATACAGTTACATGATGTCTTTACTCCTAGGTGTCTAGACTGGCCTTACAAGTCGAAAGCCATGACAATAACGGTGGCTTGAGTTTGTATTTATAGCTCTATATGACTCATATTCTTGAATCATATTATATGGCACTTATTCTATAACTGAACACACAATCTATTGAGTTAAGATCTAGGCTCATGGAAGATCTCCAAATAACCTTAGGGTTTAAAAATGATTTATATAAGACAATGAAACTTAATTATGTCTGAGAGGTAACACAACTTTTAATGTCGAATGTAGCGACCCCTTGGAGTTACCTGGCATCAAACTTTGTATTTTAATGCACCAACATTCATGTTATCTCTGATTAGGGAATGAGATAATAACATTGCATAGGGCGTAGGCAGTGATCCAAAATGGATCCATTTATGATCAGTTGTAATTCAGCTGCATGGGTTGTATGACCAAAATAACGCTTAAACATAACTCAAATACTCACACTTGTACTTTGAAAGATGCAGACCAAGGGTAACCACAAAGAAGAAATGTGCAACATGGACAAATGAAATTGGAGAAAATTGATGGAGGCCTGGAGGACAGTTTGGACCTTCAGAGATCCCCTGTACATCACTGATTTTGTAAAAACAGGAATACAAGGTGAATTTGATGGCCGATGAATTGGTCAGATAGATTCGTCCACTGCCAAATTTGGCCAGAAAAGACAGACAAGAAAACTAACTGCTGAGGATTAAGACCATGAAGTTCCACATTCCAAATTGCAAGATGCAATGCCAATTGGGGTCTTATGCATCATTTTAATGATCCAGTGTATGTATAAATATGCTCATTGGGCTCCTGTGATGGCATCTAGAGTTGTCATGTATTCCAGCTGAGTGTAGATGTATTGAGGTTGTTTGAGTAAGTTGTGCAGCAGAGAAGGCAATAAGAAGCGTTGCAGAGGTATTGTCATGGTCCCACAATCTTGAAGGCTCTAAAGTAAGCAATTGGCATGTAATCTTGTTGATTTCAATTGACATAGAGAGGCACAACCCCATTTTGCTAGAGTTTTCCTGCATTGGGTTCTCCAGGGTATATTTTGTGTCCCTTTTGTTGTGTGATGCTGTTTTGTGTTGTTTACTTGCTCAATTTTCCATTTTAACTTCTGCTTTCTTCATTTCCAGCAATTAAGCAAGCGCCCAAGTTCTATGTTAAAGCTGAATTTGAGCATAGTTCTTAATTTACAGATGTTGATATAAGTGAAATCAGTCCTAAACATGTTAGAATATGTGCTGGTGAGCTAAGGAATGGTATAACCATCCTAATTACAAATTAGGGGGATTGGCAATTTTCGGTTTACTCCTTAGCTTGGTCATGAGGTCGAAACCTAGGGAACAAAATTTGATCCATATATAAGATAAATGGATGGAAATCCCCTTGTAGGCTTCCACAATAGGGTTTTCATATGCCAAATTTACATTTGGCTTGGCCATGACCCAAAACATAACCTTTACAGTACTTTTTATAACCATCTATAGAGTTAATTTCACATGTATACATGGATAGACATGTAGATACTTAGATAAACAACCACGTTCACCCACAAGATAACTAATATTCAGATTTCAATGCATTTCTACTAGGTTGTCGATATGGATACGGGTACGAGAATGGGATACGGGTATGAGAATCGGATATGGGGATACGGAGATTTTTTATTTTTGGGTTTGGATACTTTTGGATATGGCTGTACAAAAATATATATAAAAAATAAAAAATATAAAAATATAGCCATATAAGCAAAATTAGCCACATGATATGCACATAGGAAACAAAATAAGTTAAATAACCACAAAATATACTCATAATTCAATGCCAAATGTCATAATATTCAATGGCCGAACTTAGATTAGTTTTATAACAGGTACATGGTGCAAATGAAGGATATATAAAAAAATAAAAATATAGCCATATAAGCAAAATTAACCACATAATATGCATAGAGGAAACAAAATAAGTTAAATAACCACAAAATATACTCATAATTCAATGCCAAATATCATAATATTCAATGGTTGAACTTAGATTAGTTTTATAATAGGTACATGGTTAAAATGTTAAAATGTATGAACAAAAATAAAGACATCAGCATTTTCATGATTCACTATATTCATTTTCGATCTTTGTCTGCGATGTCTTCATCATCATCAAAGGGTAAATGTATTGTTATCTTGTGATAAAATGAGTATGAATGTTGCTTTTAGGGTTGGGAATCCACTTTAGTTTGTTTTTAATTGTATTTTGAAGTCCATGTTTGACTTTTCATTCAGCAAAATTGAAAAAAAAAATTTAAAAAAAAATGTTTTTGACATCCAAGAGTGTGCAGATGTGCCTAGGGAGCGTCCTTGGGCTCCAGAAGCGCCCGGATATGTCACCCAGACGTATAAGGGCATTTCCGCAGTCCAGGGACGCTCCCTGGGCATATCGCCTGCTCTCTCGTATCCGGGAGCGTTTCCCCCACGCTCCTTGGGCCTTGGGGGGGGTCATATCCGGTAATGTAGCATTTCTATGTTAATGTTTATTAATAATGAGAATGAACTAAATGAATAATGAACCATAATCTCAATTTTTTTTAAAGGTTTATAGTGATGTTACATTCCATAAAAACCATGTTAGAGATGAACAGGACAGGAATCGTTGAAAATTTTAACATAAGGACAATGCTTGAATGGTTAAGAGGGTTGTTACAAGTAAGATATTTGCAGCTATTTGGAGGTGACTTGCAATTCTTTAGGAGCCATCCATAGCTGTTGATGGACCACTTCAGGGCTGTTGGTAATGTGCACTGGATTGACCATGAAAATCATTGGTCAGACAGGTAGCACACTCTTCAATAAAGTATGTTGGATCAAATGAAGTCTGTAAACACTCCCAAGAATTATGGCATTTTCACAGATTATCCTGTCTTCAGGAATTGCACTAGGAAGTGAATGATTCTATTTACATTTCTAATATTAAAAATCTCAGACCTAGGATTTTTTTTCGATGACAACCACCTGTGTTATGAGAACAGTTTGTAGGGTAACAAGTATGCAAGGTCTATACCCATCTTTGACCACTCAAGTACCCCAAATTGTGAAATGAGACTCTTACATTAGTTCTGCATATTTTATAGTTAAAATCAGGTCATAGTTGGATCTTGTACCATGATATCATTGACATAAAAAGTGGGTTTTGCTAGGAATGTTTGGCTATCATTTTTTTAGGCTTTTGTTAAGATTTATGCTTTGATCATTAACATGTATGCTATTTACTTACAAGAAAAAAGGAAGCTTAGTACCAAAGGCTAAGTTGGGGTCAGAAGTACAATCAAAAAGAGGATCATATTTTGAAACTCCAAACTATCATCAAGAAGGCCAAATATAAGTCATCAAATGTTTACTGTTGTTTTGTGGGTTCCAAGGAAGTCTTTGACCTGGTTCCTAGAATGTTTCGAATGGCTTTGGGCCATTAGAGTTTATGAGCTTCTAATGACTGCTATCAATGAAACTTTATGAGACTTTTGTGGGTCCTTTTTTTCATATCGGTACTACCATTGGGATTAAGTTAGGGCGATTAATCTTTCTCACTTTTTCTGGTCTTCATATCAATGTGTTGGGGCAGTCCTCACAGAAACCACCCAAGTTGTTGATGATTGCTTTTTTTTGTCATATTATCATCAAAATGCTTCTTTTTGTAGATCATGTGATCCTTCTAGCTTGTTCTTTAAAGGGGCTTTAGACACATTCCTTGACTCATTTTTGTGATCCTGGCATTTGGTGAAAGTTGATAAAAAATATTATTGTTTTTCAATGCTTGTAACAACCCCTCACAGAGATTTTGGATCTAGTGCAAAGGATGTGTAGAGATTGCAACTTGCACATGCTTGTGGAGATGGATAAGTGTGCATTGTGCTTTACATTGTTAGCATTATTATGCAACATGCTCTGATCTTGAAGAGGGATAAATTTATGAGAATTTTCACTGAACCTCATGGTGAAGATTGGAGTAGGGCTATCACCAAATCTATTATAGACAGAATTTATTTTATGTTATAAATAGATAAGGGATCTAGTTAAGAACTGGGCCTACTAATTCTCTGATCCAACAACTTTGATGTATCCATTATTCCCAATATAATTCACACAGAAATAACGAAATTATATTAATGTCCACAAATGATCAATGTAGGTCAATATGACTCTAACGTTCAAGCTAAGTAAAAAAAGGCTCTAATGTCCAAAAGAAACAAAAGGCTACAAGCTAAAGGCTAACAATAAAAGATCCTAATAACTAAGGGGGTGAGCCCAAAATAAGTAAACCCTAAGCGTGTCAGAAATCTATGCCATCAACGATATGAGGATGATGTAGACCTTGGTTGGAGTTGACAAATGGTCCTGATTTGTATTGGAATGTGATGAAGGGCTGACATCCTCATCAACCAACATCAAAGTGACAATACAGGATGTGATAATGTCTATAGGAGAATGGGCTTAAACTAAATGGACCTGTGGCTGGGAAATCTCGGCAGCATAACGAATGTCTCCCAAAAACTCTACTAACATCTGTTGGTGATACTTCGGTATTACTGAGGAAGCTGCAATGCATCTTTATTCATATCTCTTGGAATATGCAGGAGGAGGGACAGCTGATCTTCTAGGCCAAAGAATAACGGACCCGTCACATCTAGTGCAAGAAAAGGAGGCTAGAGGTACCCTTGTAGTTGCTTGTGCAGGGGGACACAATCTCATCGTTCTGTCACCATCTGTGTGGGTAATTGTAGAATCCAAAGGACACATAACACCTTCCACGATTGGAATAGGTTGGAATGAGGTAATTAATTTAGTATTCCATGTGGTACCTTGCAAAGCTTGATGTCTGAAGGTGACCACTTCCTAGAGGTAAAGATCCAAGAATATCTGATTAGGTTTGTAGAAAAATGCAGCATGCGACCCTCTTGATTCTTTGTACAAAAAATTGTAGTTGCTTGTGCAGGGGGACACAATCTCATTGTTCTGTCACCATCTGTGTGGGTAATTGTAGAATCCAAAGGACACATAACACCTTCCACGATTGGAATAGGTTGGAATGAGGTCATTAATTTAGTATTCCATGCGGTACCTTGCAAAGCTTGATGTCTGAAGGTGACCACTTCCTAGAGGTAAAGATCCAAGAATATCTGATTAGGTTTGTAGAAAAATGCAGCATGCGACCCTCTTGAATCTTTGTACAAAAAATAATTTCTCCCTCATATCTCATGGACACTTGAAAATAAAGTAACCTTCCATCCCCACCCAGGGGAGAGCAGGGGCCACAAATCCTATCACCATAGGGAATATGGTGTTTAGTCTCATTCCATAATAATGAGAACATCAACTAACCAAGAGGAATCTTGAGGCCACGAGTCCAAAGGTGCTGAATATATTTGGGATGGATGATGGTGCAATCAACGACTTTGTAAGAAATGCTCAACATAGAAAGTCAACTAGGGTTGAACAAGCTTATATTGTCTGTGCCATAGAGTTTGTCGATTTTTATTGAATTTTTTTGAAAACTGAGAAATTTAATTGAATGCATTAAAATTCACTCATAATCACTGAACAAATTTGTACAGTTCAAAGTTTGGCGAATTCAGTTGAATTTTAGCTAATTTTAATCAAATAAAATAAAATAAGGAAAAACATTTTTAAAATTGTGATTTCACATCTTTCAATGTAATAATATTTGATAAACTTATCGGTTTATACGTATTGACATCTTATATAGTTTTCAAAGCTAGAGATAAATATTTTGTACACAGTACTTCCAAAAGCTTGTAATCTAATATGTATATATTCTGACATTCTTGTGCATTTATTTCTTATTTTAAAAATAAAAATAATAAAAATGTAAACTTACATTCTTCAAACTTAATCATTGATTTTTTTGTGATTTTTATCTACCAGCGAACATGTTTGAAATTTTATCCTTGCCAAACCTGGACTCGAATACGGACACGGACCTTGTGATTTAAAGGATCATTTGACAGAACTCCTACTGGCCCATGATAACCTTGGTTAATCAAACTCTTACAATTCTAAAACAAGCCTTTGCAATGAACGTTGGAAATAACCAGAACTCTATGCAAGTATGGATTGATGTATGCAGAACATCTAGTCAAAATCTGAAATATACATTTGTAAAGCTGTAGTTCATGATTAAAATTTATATTATACAATTATTAATCCACAACATATACATTTTGAAGTAAAATAGAAAATATTACCTTGCATACTTTTGTGTTTTTTCTAATTGGTATATTTCTATATCGAATCTGATTGTAGCCATAGACATTGCAGGAAATAGCAGATTTCTACCGACTGCATCGGTAGATAGTACACAGAATGAATGTTACATCAAGAAGAGCTCCTAGGGGGAGGGGGGGTTGCTTGACCTATATATAGAAAAAATGTCTTAACTATGTGATGAAGTTGAACCATGAGTGATATAAAACTAAACACGATTCCTCAATTTTCAGCAAGCATAGAGCTCATATATACCTCCAAGATTATGATTAAATAAAGTACACCCTACCACACATCATATTCAAGTAGATCCTTCCATAGGAGGGTTACCCCAACTGAGAAAAAAGATGTGCCAACAAATATTTGAAAAATTCATGGTGTTGTAGACCTACAATCAGCTTGCTATAAGGCTGAGAGGTATGGTCCATGACTATAACCTTTGCGCTTGTTTGAAGGGATTTTTTCTTTTTTTAAAAATTAATTGGAACTTCCACTATCATTTTTAATTAGATTTCTAATCTGTGGGATTTTGACCTATGTACATTTAATTCATCATTTTGATGACCAATTTCCACTTGTAGGCATTACTTTAATGATCTTTTCTTCATCAATGTAGGTAATAATCACAAGGCAAGGGGACCCACAAAGAACACAAGCACCTTTAAGCATTTGTTAGTATGGGGGAGGAACGATGATTATTAGAATCCAACACTTTGGGCTTTTCACTTTCTATCCTCTTTCCCAATTAGAAAAGCTTTTAATGCTTTCAATTCCTAATAAGCCACCCTTGTCTCACAAATTTTACAAATGTGTGACCAACACAATTGACCTAATATATATATTTTTCTGTAAAGTAATTGAAGTTTCCAACATCATTTTTGATTAGATTTTTAGTCTTTGTGGGATTTTGACCCATGTATATCTAAGTCATCCCTACAATGTCCAATCTCCATGACTAGTCATAATTTAATGATTTTTCTGTCATGTTTGTTGGTAATAATCACAAGTTAAGGGGATCCACAAAGCACACAAGCACCTCTTAGCATTTCTTAGGATTGGAGAGGAATGTTGATTATAGAATCCACCATTTTTGGATTTTCACCCTCTAGCCTAATTCCCAATTGGCAAAGCTTTTAGTGCATGCTATGCCTTACAAGCATCACTCTCACAATTATTATCAATGTAGGACCAACCCAATCATCCCATGGTTTTATTTTTTTAACTTTTTCCAATTTGGTTGTACTTATAGTTCTTGGGTAGTTAATTAGCTTTGCTCAAGCCGTGTATTTTTGGATTATTCTCAAGTCAGCTATATTCATGGGTTTTTTAGGTATATTTTATAAATGTTATTGTTTGATAAATTCTTGCACCAAGGTCAATTTCATCTTCAGTTCAATTTTTCTTGCAAAAAATGGTCTAGCTCAAGCTTCAAATACTTCTCTAATGTAAAAGAGCTTTATTTAAAAAGCTAAAGCTCAAGCTATATTTAATAGTGGTTTCACCCCACTATTCAAATAGAAGTTTATGTATTTGAAAGTTAAAATCTATATTTAAATAGTGGTCTCACCCTATTATTTAAATAAAAAGCTTATGAATTCAAATGAAGAAGCTACGAAAAAGTAAAAGGGAGCTCATCATCATTTGGATATTTAAAAGAAGACTCTTTTTTTAAATTTATAAAGGTAGCAAAGACAAAAATTAAGCAGATTGAGTATGTAAGGAAGCACGGGCATTATAGGCAAAACTAAAAAAGATTTCTTGAGCTGATACAAGTCAAAATGAAGCTACAACAAAGGACAAAAATGTAGAATTATGGTAATGGGCAGTTGAAAATTGATGACTCTTCCCTTTCTTTTCTCTTCCTTATCTTCTATATATGTAATTGAGCTCATATGAGCAAGTGTGGGTTCCTTGGGCCTTGTAAGTCTGTTGAATTCTAAATTTAGATTTGAGCCCCTACTATTTTGATATATATGAAAATCCCGAGCTCCCATTGCAATAAAATATGATTGTGTATACTTTCTACAAGTAACAAAGTTTATGGCGGCTTTTGTTTGTCTGCCTCTTGGCTCCGGTCTTACTGCTACAACCCCATTTATGGGTTCTTTCTTGCCCTTTACAGTCTATTTTGTTTGTTATGTTCATTTCCCTTCCTACATACTCATAGCATTGTGTTTATATAGGAGATCCTCCCACTTCCATCTGGTGCCTCACCATTTCATTTTATGGGTTCTTTCTAACTCTTTTCCCCTCTAAAAGTCTCCGTTTATGCACACTAGTTTAGGTAGATTAGTACTACTTTAGGAAACAAAATTAGCAAGCTTTCGAGGTTCTCTACAAGTAGTCCCACACTGAGTAAAAATCCCATGTTTTGGTTGATTTGTGGGTTGCAATCAATCAAACAAATTAGACCATTAACAGTTTTGGCACACCCAGTGGATGGGATTTGATTTTAAATTTTAAATTCTTATACAAATCTCTCTGATTTATATTAAAAACCAAGATTTTGGTGAGAGTCTCAGACCCATCTGCTTTTCAAAGCAATTTTTTTATTACCTGGTAACTCTGTTGGTAAAAGGAACCCAAATACAAGGAAATGCAGACCTTACCTTTCCTTCTAATCAAGAAAAAAATCAGGTATTTCAAAGAAAACTTCATTGCTAATAATTCCTTGCTGCTGTAATGAAATCAAAAAACTATGGCACAACAAAGAGCTTTGCCTTCTGTTTCTTGGAATTTTGGGCGCTCACTTCAGCTACATCAATGGAATCCCATCCCTAAGTAAGGTTTAAAAACTCTTCTTACATTTAATGGAGATGGTTCTTTTATTCAATAGATCACATTCATGATGTGTCAAATCTATGTGCAATGCATAATATCAGATAAAATGATGTGGCACTCAGATTGCTTGCTTCATCCCTCAAAGGAAAGGCACAAGAATGGTTTAGAGGATTGATTTTTCAGTCAATATCAACTTGGGTTCAGCTTTGTAAGAAACTATTCAATCAATTCAAAGAGAGGGCAGATGCTCCATCTCTAATTGAGCATCTGACTACCATTAAGAGGGCTGTCATGGAGCATGTGTCAGATTTCAATTTTAGATTTGACAAAACGTGGAAAATGATACATGTAGAGGTTAGTCCTCCGCTAGGTATGGCTTACTTGTGTTATTTGAAAGCTTTCAATTTTGATATTGCATTAATGATACAAGCTCTAGGTGGGACAATACTACCAAAATCCTATGAATTTCCCTGTCACAGTGGAAAGTAACCTTATACATGCTGGTGTGTTGGCTCCTATACCTATAGTACTCTTGAACCTGGGCTTCATGATGTTTCCCACAGTCCCCAAAGCTCTGTCATTCGAGTCCTGAGCCTACCCCAACCATCCCATAACCAAGCCATGATTGAGATAAGAAGCTTGGTCACACAAGTTTCTAATGATTTCTTAGTTTTGAAAAATAAAATAGCCATCCAATAGGCCCAAGCGCATCTAGCTCTCCAAAATGCTTCAATGCATTGATCTCAGCCCCCCAAAATTCCAACAATCTTCAAGACGGAGGCTGAGAAAGCATTGGTGGATAATTTTGTGTTTTGCCATTACGATGAGGTAGAAGATCTAGGTGAACAAAGAAATGATGAAAACCATGATATCAAGATGGATCATGCACAAAGCGAAAGGAATTTGATTGACGAGGAGAAGCTTAATGAGTTCATTACCGAATGGAGCAAATGATGATAATAAGGAATTGGCACCTCACAGAACTAAAATGGCAAAAAATACTTGAGAAGCCCTTGGACAATAAAATTAACTTATTCTCCGTTTTGAAGGAAGGCTACGTACACCTTGATGGGGAATGTCCTTGCTTTCGCTCTTGAACAAGAGCAATTAAGGGATCTATTCTCTACTCTTGAGAATGGTTATACTCTTCTTGATGAGGGAGAATGTATTTTGTTCCTTGAGACGCAACTTACAAATGCAAAACCTACCATGTCTATAAAAGAGAAGCTCCACAATGAACCATCCTGCAGCAACACAAAAGAACCCAATTCTTGGAAGAGTTGTACTGAGCATTGCTTGAGAAAGGGGTTCCCTATCAAATTCCAAGTCTTCTTGGAAACCAACGACAAGAAGAAGCTGTTGGTCATGCTCATATCAGAGCATGAGGAGGAGCCATAATTCATAAAATCTCAGCTCAGCTAGCCATTTGGGTCAGATCTGAAAAATCGCTATGAAGAATAGATTCATTCTCAAGCAAGGGTTGATTTTGAAGAAGAGGCCCAAAAACTTAAAACTCTACTTTTCTACTTCTAATGGGTGGTTTCTACTGCCACCACTTTAATTTCATGGCCCAATCTAGTGAGAAAAGACAACTATTTTGTTGTTCCAGTTAGTGGGTTTGTCTAAAGCCCTACTTTGTTTTGTTAGGAGATGGTATTTTACCATTTCTTGCACAATAAGATGCCCATGTATTGCTTTGCACAGTTCATTTGAGATATACATGTGTTTCTTTTTCTGTAAATAGTTTTTGAGTAGGGCCCAAGAGGGAGATTTAGAGGAGAATAACTTTTAGAAGAAGATGAAGGGAGGGAATTATGGGCTCATGCGTTGTGTTCTATGCCATGGCTACTGAATGGATGAATCTCCCAAGTTGCGGAAGCAAAAACAGAGGAAAATTTGTGGTCAAAAGTCATGCTTTTGGATGCAAAGTTGTACCAAACAAAGGCAATGGGAGTATTTTAAAAAAATGGATAGCTTTTCACGAGGACTGTTGGGGATAAAATTGAAAGCCCAGATCAATATAACTGCGATGGAGGATCACCCTGGTGAATTTGCAGAGTCGCGGGGCTAAGAAATGAGTAAGAATTTAATGGCCGAAAATATCAATTCCTGTGGAGATGACTTTAAATGGCTAAGTATTTTTTTTTTAAACGCTTAAAGCTCCCTCAAGCCACTGATCTGCCTCATATCCAACGGCATTAGTTTTTTTTAAAAAAGAATGCTGATTTAATCTGCCAGAAAGATCTCCAGCCAATGGATGGAAAAGGAGCATCTGAAGGCATAGATCTCTTAAAGATTTATTAAAAGCCAAAAGAATAAAAGAAAGTTGTTGGATATGAGTTGAAAAGTCAAAGGACACATGGTAGGCGCAATCTATTTTGATAAGGTCAGAAACATCTTAAGCCATGAGATTTGTATCAAAAAGAGATCTGTGCCATTTGGCAAGAAAATCGATGGAGCCCACAAATATTCATTCACAAGCTTTTCATGGACAAAAAAAATAAAATAAAATCCAAGGCAAAATTCTTTGAGCTCCTCAAGTTGTTGATTTGCTTGAGATCAAATCCTGTGAGATGCTTAGTCAAAGGACAAGTGGCGAGCAAGAGCTGTTTTGAAGTCAAAATGATGTAATTAGCCAGACTCCCCTCATGCCGTTAGATCAAGATCTGTTGTGCTCATCTTAAGTTATCGGATTTAAAAAAAAAGGAGTAACGTCATTGGCTAAAAGAGTTTTGAATGAAAGGGCCCACTCAGCTACTTGAAAATTCAAAAGTTCCCTCCATTTGTTAGATCAAAAGGAGCATCTCTAACCATTGATCTTAAAAGTCTTTGAAATATAAGGATAAAAGTAAGCTAATGCTCCAGTTGGGATATCAAGTCGTTGATCTTCTTAAGATCCAATGGCGTGAGCTATTTTGGAAAAGTTCGCTGATGTCATATCTCAAAAATGCCTCTGGCCGTTAGATGAAGCTTAGCCACACTAATCTTCAGCCGTCTGATCAACTAAGGGAGATCATAGAGAGCAACTCGCACATATAACTTCCAACAGAGGATAAAGATGAATTTATTGATGGTTGTGATGTGGAAATTGTAGGGGTAATAAGCTAAAGTTGCAGCTGAAAGTTTGAGCTACAAGAGGCATCGAATTGATGCAAAAATTTAGCAGTCTAGAGATGTTGAAAAATGTGATGAAATGCTTGCATGAGAAGGAATTATGAGGTTGGGGATAAGTCAATTTGTGCTTGGCTTTGAAGGCTTCACCTGTTAACCCCAGGGCCTTGCAAGGGGTGTTTCCATTTAACCCTATGGGGGTTGTCGACCCCAGACCTCGCTTTCAAATTCCAAATCCAAAAGGAAGATGGTGGGGAGATTGCACTACATGAAGTAGGCTTTTTATAGACTCCTATGCCAAATGAATGCTGAGCTTTTGAGATTGATGCTTAGTAGACAAGCTCTCCTTGAAAGCCGCCAAAATGTTGATAAATTCTAGCACCAAGTTCAATTTCTTCGCCAGTTCAATTTCTTCACCAGTTTAATTTTCCTTGTGGAAAATGGTCTAGCTCGAGCTTCAAATTCTTCTTTAAGTTAAAAGAGCTTTATTTAAAAATCTAAAGCTCAAGCTAGATTTAATAGTGGGTTCACTCCACTATTCAAATAAAAAATTATATATTTAAAAGCTAAAATTAATATTAAAATAGTGTGCTTACCCTGCTATTTAAATAAGAATCTTATGAATTCAAATGAAGAAGCTATGGAAAATTATAAAGGTGCCCACTCTCATTTGAATATTCAAAAGAAGGTTCTTTTAAATATATAAAAGTAGCTAAAGACAAAATTAAGTAGGTTGAGTATGTAAGGAAGCATGGGAAAAACCGAAAAAGATTTTTTGAGCCACTACAAATCAAAATGAAGCTACAACAAGAGACAAAAATGCATAATTCTTGGAGTGGGCCGCTGAAAATTGATTACTCTTCCCTCTTTTTTCTCTTCCTTCTCTTCTATAAATGTAGTTGAGCTCATTTGAGCAAGTGTGGATATCCTAGGATTTGTAAGTCTAATGGATTCTAGAATTCAAATGCGAGTCCTAGCTTTTTTAATATGTATAAAAATCCCGAGCCCTCATTGGAATAGAATGTGATTTTGCATACTTCCTACAAGTAATAATGTTTGTTGTGGCTCTTTGTAAAATCCCCTCTAAGATTTTTCACCAAATTTTCACAATTTTCTGATTTACTAATGTGCAAGCATTTCGTCAAACATTTTGCATTCTTGTCATTCTCAGTGATAGTTTCAATGTATTGATTCAAAACAGTTTGTATGCAGTTTGGTATCATAAATCACTTATATGAGCATTTACAAATATAATGAACTCATAGGCAATATGACAAACAATTTGCATGGAAGAAATATATTGAAGAAATTTGATTATGAAAACCTCCAACGTGCTGTTTTATATTAGATATTACATATTACAGAAAAGTTCAATGAAACTTATACATACCATATTATTTATTTGCATCGAATACATAATTGATTGAGCATATGGCTGGCGCCCAATACCAAGATATCATAATCATCAAACCGAGGTATAGACCCCGATATTAGTTGCGATCCCTTGTGTGAAGTGGCAGCTCATACTGTAGAAATGGCGGCAACTATATTTGTTATATCTTCATTGTTATATGCACTCCAAGAGGTTGCAGCTGCATACTATAAAGGCTGCGACTCATGTATAGATTTCCCAATAGGGACGTCTCAAGCAAATGAAAAAATCTCTATATCAATCGCTTGCATTTAGGGTGTAAACCTAACCTCCAACAATCTCCAAAACAAGGAACCAACAATATCATTCAAACTACAAATTTGTATTTGTTTACAAATCTTCACAAACTTGTCAATAAACCCTCCTGCAACATAACCTATAGAATGATAAATCTTTTTGGTCCAAATCCTTCAAATTTGAACCAAGTGCACCTGTGAATCCTGTATGAATCCACCAAGGTTGGCTGAAATGGGTTTTCGTCCAATCAACTAGGAACCCAAGGGCTTTCGTCCAATCAACCAAGAACCCAAGGGTTTTCATCCTATGGTTTGCTGAACCGAAAGCAGAAGCTCTCTCCAAAATGCAAAAGCAAAATCAATTCATCAACAACTACAATGAGCCCTCAACCTCCTTTTATAACAATTTGAAGCAATAAAATATTACTTTTTGCTTATTTGCTCTAAAACTCCTTTTATAAAATAAATAATTAACTTTATGGATCACTTTTCACCCTTTTGGGGAATAATAATATTTTCTCATGAATAAAGTCCTTTTTTCAAGATGTCCACATGAAATATTTTTTCAACACCTTTAAAATGAGCTATTACACTAAGTTGTCCCTTTTAATATTTCCAACATTAGACAACTTAAGTGAAATATTAATTAAATAGCTCAATAATATACCCAAGTTGTGGAAAGCACCCAAATGATATAATTTTGCAATTCTAATCATACCAAAGTGATATTGAAGACTTAGGACGATGATCAGAGGTAATTGGGTGATTTTCTAAAAATAGCTTGTGCCTCCAAGAAGTTTGGAGAGCACCTGAAGGGTCGAAAATCGATTTCGAAAGCATCAAAGGGCTCTATCAAACCATCCTGAGCTCAAAACCATAACAAATGCTCAACAAGACTTACTCAAAGCTTCTCCAAGAACGTTGGAGTTCTCCCTAACTAACCAATTAGTCTTCAGAAGACTTGGAAACTGCCTAATTGCGCACAAATTGGCTAAGCACCAAAAATGGACATTACAGTTCTCCCTTTCCAAAATTGCTTGTCCTCAAGCAATTGCAAGTCAGGATGACCTAACATCACCATACAATTCCACCATGTGCACTTCTCATCAAATTGCCAACATGTGCTACCCTCTTCATAAACAAGGTAGTAGGCAAACACTTGGAATGTTTCAGGACAACCCACTGAGATTTTCATGACCAATTTGAAGCTAGGAAGGCTGAAATATTACTCTCCCACATCTTTGGTTGAAACAAGAGGCGGAACAACGTTTTAAAAGATACCTCGGATCCTAGGAATTTTTAACTGGTTGTAGCACTCAATGTAATTGGTTGTCCCTTAGACCGTTCGGTCTCGTGGACGTAATTAAAACTGTTTCATTTCATTCATTTCATTTCTTCTGAAACCTTTCTCCATCATTCAACCAAGGTATAGGAGCCCCAACTCGAATAAACATGTGGCTATCCAAGGTAAATAACAGCAGATCATAACCTGATTTTATCAAAATCAGTGCTCTAGAAGTGGGACAACAATTGCAAAAATGAGGTCTCCACACATGAACATGATAGATGAGCATTGAATTGCCCAAAATCAACTTGGAAGTCGTTGGAAAAGACCTCCAAACAACCCAACTGAAAATTCTTCCATTCCTTGACTGAAATATTTTGCCGACCTTCATGGATGTGTGCAAACAAAAGTATGAGGTGGCTGATCTGCAACAAAACAACAGAGTTAAAACTGAAATTTTGAGCTATCCTTGGCCAAAGAACATCTCTCTGGTCACCGCAATCTTCCAACATACTTTGTTGGTGACCTCTATCATGAGTTCAAAGGAATGAAGCAACTCCACCATGCTTGTGCTGTGCAAGTCTGCTATTCATGTGTGCCTCATCAGAAGACCTCTTGGTGAAACTAAAGGCATCTTCTTCAAAAAGAATGCCTCTTATGCAAATCATCCAAGTGCCATCCTTCCAAGGCATTAGGATTTTTGTAACCATCATATAATTTTACATCCATCTTGAACTCATCCTCCTACTTTCCATGGAAGATTGTGACATCTTTGACTTCTTGTTGCAACTCAACCATGAAAGCATCACCAACTAAGGGTGTAGGAGCAATTGGTGTCTCCATATTCCATTTCGAAGAAGGATAAGCATATGGCAAATCAGCTCCCAACCCAAAGAGTGGATTGTCAAATAAGTGAAAATCATGATTAGACCCTTGATTTGACAGGCCAGATAATCTTATTTGGAATGACAATGAAAATTTTATTTCATGATTCAAATGAAAATGAGAGCAAACATTACATGAAATAGACTAAGAAAGATTGTTCATTTCACATTTCCAATGACTCTTCCTGTTCCTACGGGAATGAAAAGCTTATTGAATAAGACAAAATGCTAGACACCTAAGCTAAACACCTAGGATTCATAACCAATATGTACAATATTGTTACATATTAAGTTCTTCATTATCTAAACTTGCATTATTTGCTGCTCTTCTGAAAATTCCAGCAAGCTCAAAATCACTTTTTGGAAACTTCTCAAAGTTAGGAATGTTGAAGTCTTCATGTTTCAACACATTACTTGGAGAGACTTCATCTTCTACGTCATTAACACAATCTATATCTAGTGGTCTCTCTAGAGGATTACCAACCACAAGGCTTGGCACATCCTCATGATATGTTTCCAAATCTTCAATAGGCTGAAAACCACACTCTACCCCATGTTTTGAAACTTCCCCTGGATCCCATATCCTTTGCTCTTGCTCAACCCCATCTTGTTGATTCAAATCTGCACATGCAACCTCTGATTTCTTTGGGAAACCCCTCAAGTCAAATTACTCTTGAAGACATTCAAGCTCGTCAAATACTTGCTTGATTTCTTTAGCTCTTTGTTCGTTCTCTTGCTCTATCACATGCTCAAAACCCTTGTCAGTTGGTCTTCCAGGAGGAATCTCACTGAAAACCACACTATCCTTATCCAATATGGATCGAATATCCACATGATATTGACCATCTCCATCAGAAGGGGTTTTAGAAGAAATCAAACATTGGGCTGCCCAAACAGCCTCTCCATGTCAGAATAGCGCCTCCCTCCTCTTCGTAGTAACCACTCTAGGTGCTCCATTCGACAGTACTTGAAGAACAACCTTTTTGCCCACATGTCTAAATTTGAGCTCCATAGTCTGAAAATTTTGTGAATATCTCCCAAGGGAGTGCAACCATTGAATGCCAAGAACCATGTCAATCTCCCCAATTCCGACAACATAAAAATCATCAGTCACTTGATGGTCACCAAGGTCTTTATCTATGAAATTGTGGGTTGCCCCACTATCAATCAAAACTGTCACCCATTGTCCCTGTAAGACTCCTCTCACCTTGAAAGGGTGGTATCTAGAGGTATCTGAAAGAGAAGTAATAGTACCTCCCACAAGTTTCCTTGTAGTCCTCTCCCCATGCTTTGCATTAGCCTCCTCCTTATCACTATCTGAGCTAGACTCTGCCTTCACCTCCTCATAATCAGAAATGACCTTGATATAATGAACCTTGCCTTTCCTAAGGCATTTGTGTCTCGGCTTACAAGGTTCTTTGCATGAAAAATGAAGCTTCTTTCTCCTAAGTTCATTTTTTTGCCTCTGTATCCAAATTTGTCCTCTTAGGCCAATCTTTCTGAAAGATTTTCTTATTATATTTCCTAGGCCAAGTTTGGAGCTTACCTCCTATCTTCACAAACTTTGGTCTTTAGGTGATTTTGTCATTAGCTACGAGAGATATCCTTATTTGGTTAGTAATTTGTTTGAGAAGCTCTATTTCTCACTCCTTGAATTTTGATAGGGATAAAATCATGCTAGTACATTGAGACCTTAATGCCTTTGCAATGTGAACATTTCCATCTTTTCCATCCCTTCCTATAAATGTTTCTTGAGCGCTCCTTGCTCTAAAAAGAAACATAAAAACGTGTTAGGGAGGGAATTTAGCAATAGTTCATTCTAAGGTATTGACTTTCTACTTATTAGCCTCAATACCAAGTGGGTCTTATATGTGTAAAACATCTTACAAAATTATGATAGCCTTACATTATTTGCTACAATAATACTCACATTGTCTTAGGTTCTAACTTGGCTAGATCAATGTTTGTTCACCCTACACTATTTGAGTTAGATGAATATATCTTTTGTAAGGACAAGGTTTGCAGATTGTGTTCTCTTATACAGGTAAAGACAAACGAACATTTGCTTTTTTGATGCTTCAACTACCATGAGAGTTATGGGAGGCAATATTGTTTCTTTAATGACAGTGGGAGATTTTTATCCATATTCCTTCATTACCCGAGCCTAAGATGCCTGGTTTTGTTCTTAGAGAGACAACTACTTACAAATGTTAGTCATTGTAGAGTTCTTTTAAACCCACAAGATTGATTACATTTTTTTACTTGTCATTTTGGGGGATGCTATGCCCTTAGCCTATGGCGTGTATAGGGAAAATTTTGGCTGACTAATGGCGCGCATAACTTTTGACTTAATCATTTGATAATCTCTAGGTTGCATATTGGTAGGAGTAATTGGCCTGGCTGGCTTATGGAGTTCCCATAACCCAATTAGGGTATATATGGGAGACAAGTTTAGGATATTGATCATGATACATTCTAATTTTAAGGATTGTGGAAGTTGCGCCTTGAAGTGGCTTAGTCCTATATTTGAGTATTATGCTCTACATTTTACTTATATTGTGTGGGTCAACTCTCTTTTGCTATTAGTTGCAAGTGTCTGTTGTTATTCTGCTTATGCAATCTGTTATATTTCGAGCTATTGTTGTGAATAAGCTTTTATGATATAGTAAGTTCATTTTTAGGTGATATCAAAGCTTCGATTTGGAAAAAATTATACGGCACATTAGGGCAGCAATGAGAAGCGAAAAACAAGTATGGGTAAATCTATTCTTTTGTTTTCTTACAATTTTTTAATTTATTAGATCTAGTTTTGTTCAGTGCGGAGTTGGTTGAACTCTGTGTTAGTGTCAATATTGAAAACTTTTGATCTAAGGGGGAATTTTGGGTTTTCGTTTGCACTAGGGATTCCGATCTAAAATAATAAAAAAAAGAAGGTTGGAATCAGGGTTTCAAATGCTTGGGAAATATAGCAGTTGTTGGATTCATTTTGTCAAGGCAATGAAACCCTAAGTTTTAGTGGATTCTTGGGTTGATTAGGTTTCATAGTTTTTCACCCTTGCACAATATGGTAGTCATTGGATTCGTCTTGAAGAGGTGATCACAACAATAACAACCTCTAGTAAACCTATTTTTGACTCCTAGTCTATCCACAACATGGTAGGTCCTACTAATGGCAGGGGCAAGAATACAGTCACACCACAAAACACTCCTTCCAAGCTAGATACAGAGTCAAAGATAGACATGGGCCATTTTGGGGAAGATGCTCTAACATGGTAATTGGTTTAAGGAAAATGTATATCAATGATGTAGAAGGCTGAGAGCCACATGCTATCTACCTTGGCTACCAAGGAGGAACTAAAGGCGATGGCTACCAAAGAGGATATAACTTCAACTCCAATTCAACATGGTAACCATAACTACAACTTTGAATCAACTCGCATTCTTTGTCAACAGTTTGGTGGAATTTCAATAGTTGTTTTTGCTTGCCAAGACTTGGATACAATTTATTCTACCATTCGTAATGGATTGACGAACTTGCACATTACCAACCCTAATAGTGCTCTGGTGCAACAACCACCCAATTCTAATGTGGGATTGTGTTATTTTATGCAAAAGATGGACAATTGAAAATTTGAGGGCAAGGACCCACTTAATTGGATCATCCAAATGGAGTTAATGTTTTTGATCCACAGTAGATTCCATGTGGGCAAAAGGTTACAATGACACTCTTGTATTTGGGACCTGATCAATTCATTTGGCATCACTGGCTTTGTGATCAAAAGAAAACTAAGAATGGTAGAATCACATGCTCGGTTTTTACAAAAGCGCTGACTACATGCTATAGTAGCTTTTTGGTGGATAACTACTACATCCAATTGGCCAAGTTGTGACAAATGGGCCTGGTCAAGGATTATGTTCAACAATTTCAGATCCTGTCCTTGAGAGTGGAGAATGTAACAGAGGATAACTTGAGTAACCTTTTTCTAGCCAGACGAAATGACAACATTCGACATGAGGTATGCTTGTTTGATCCACTTACTTTAACTGAGTCTATTATCATGGCACAAAAGGTAGAGGAAATGGTTCTAACAACTAGGAGAGAAGCTTTCACTAGCATCAAAGATTGTAGCACTCTGTTTTACCCTGATTTGGATTATTGCAATCAAGGCTAATCCTAATAGGATAGAAATTTGAAATGTAATTAGATATTAAGATATGACATTCAATCATACATTTGAATGTGAAATATTGAAACCGATTGCAAAGATTCTACAAGTGGCATATGCTAAATATAGTAAGTACAACAAAGGGATGAGTACTAAGCTTTTTTGGGTGACTGTGTTTGGAAGTGGATATCAAATAAAAGTAAGCTTGTGTTTTGTCTGGTTTAGGAATTGAGTTTCTGTTTTTGTAGGGTTGGTTCCTCTGATCTAGGTTAGTATCATCAGTCAATATCGACCTGTGCAGAAATGCAGGAGTGTGACTATACGGTCACATTCACCTACATTTGTATGCTCTGTATTTGTGACCCAAACTTTGATGATGCGTGCAATTCTAGAAATCAGTTTCCTTTGTCTTGAAACCATGGGTGTGTTTGTGAGGGCTAGAAACCTATAAAAATCAGGGAATTGTAATTGACTAAGTTGACCCTAATCACCACTTCTTGATGATTGAACGTTGCCTATGTATCTGATACTTCAATTAGGGAAATCAAGTCACATGTAGTTTTCCCACCCAATGTTATTGTGAAATTATGCTGCTTCGCTATATGTATGCAGCTAATGATTTGGCTTTGACACTCGACAATGCTAGCTTTGACATGGCATTACTGTGCTTTAGACTTGGCTTATGATTGATCCTAGTGATAGGTTTGCAATTTGGAAAGACTAGGGTAAATTTGCTCAATGTGCAATAGTGTATAGATGTGTTCTAGATAAGTGTCAAGTCCCCTTTTGAATGAGACCTTGATTTGTTTATATGAGTCATAAGTGCCCAATCTCCTTTTGAATGAGACCTTGATTTGTTTATATATGAGTCCAATTGGATAATTTATTATGCCACCGACACGTTGCTAGGCAAATGGGCCTACCCTAAGGAAATATTTGATTTTAAAAAGTAATCGTTCCTAGGAGAGGGTTGGTTCTAACCAGATTGGGTCAGTATTGATTGGTGACACTGACCGAAACTGACGAAATCGATCTGTGTATAGGGGGACGGAACTGGAGATCTAGAGATGTTTGTGCATGGTATTTAGCAGGTTTCAAATAGATAGTGAGATTCCTGTGAGTGTGTAACAACAAAACGAAAGGGTCAACTCATAAGATAGTATGCAAGTGTGAGAGAATGGTGGATTACGACCTTATTTATGCATTCAAGTCACGTGCTAAATGTGTGTCAACCTTGTCATTGTCAAGTATTGAAGACCAAATGTTAGTTTCTACATGCCCAGACACCATCCTTTTCTCAACCAACCAAATTAATGACTCAACAAATTGAAGAAAAAAGGGAAAAAGAGTTATGTTTTAGCCTTGATAAAATGTATGGTAGAGGACTTAAGTGTGCAGAAAAGAAACCATTCTACATTGAAGGCACAAATGAAGAAGACAAGGTTGAGATTGTAGAGGAGCTCGAGAAAGCATCAAAAGATCCACATCCGACTATCACTTGCCATGCACTATCAGGGATTAGTACCCCACAAACTCTCAATATAGTGGGAGATCTGAAAAAACAAAGAATGACGGTGTTAATCGATGTGGGAAGTACTCACAATTTTATCAACAAAAGTTGGTTGCACGTTTCAATTGTTTTGTTTATTAGCTCCAAAATTTTAGGGCATGATTGCTAGTGGTGGTACAATCAGTTGTTTAGGAAAATACCATAGTATTAAAATCACCATGGGGGACTACCTTTTGAATAGTCCTATGTTTTTGATTCCCATAGGGGGAGCAAATATAGTTATGGCAGTCCAATGGCTTACTACCTTGCACACAATAGAAATGAACTTTCTGGACTTGTTCATTTGTTTTCATTCTGAGGGCAAGACATTTGAATGGAGTGGGTTGAAAGTAAAGATGCCATGGATGGTAAGCTTTCATCAAATGCAAATGCTATTAAAAAAGGTTTGGCTGGGTTTGTGGCACAATTATTTTTATTAGAAGAAAAACAAAAGCAAAACATGCACACGCGTCAACACAGTTGACCTTCATGGTATTGTGGACAAGCATTCAGTAGTTTATGGTGATATGCCAAAAGGTATACCTCCCAAAAGAGATCATGCCATTCAACTTGTACTGGAGAGCCAATGACCCAACATCAGACCTTATTGGTACCCGTATGTGCCAAAGAGTAAGATTGAAAAGATGGTATACGAGATTCTGGAAGCAAGTATTATTCATCATAGTTAAAGTGCATATTATTCTCTGGTGGTGATGGTGCATAAGAAGGATGTTAATTGGTGCATGTTTCTAGACTACAAAGAACTTTAATAAATTCACCATCAAAGATAAGTGTCCTATTCCTATAATTGATGATTTGCTAGATGAGTTAAATGGTGGTGTTTATCTTACAAAACTAGATCTCAGATTGGGGAATCATCCAATCAAAATCAGAGATGAGGATATACCCAAGACAACTTCTAGAACATATGATGGCCATTATGAGTTTTTAGTTATGCCTTTTTGTTTCACAAATGCCCCTTCTACGTTTTAGAGTTTGATGAATTCCATATTTAAACCATTTTTGTGGAAGTCTGTCTTGGTATTCTTTGATGATTTATTGATCTATGACAAAACATGGGAGGACCATTAGCACCATGTTGATCAAGTCTTACAAACTCTCAAGTAACATCAGCTTTATGCGAAGCCTTTGAAGTGTGTTTTTGGAGTTAAGGTGGTGAAGTACCTGGGTTACATTGTCTCTTTTGGAGTAGTCAAGGTGGACCCTCACAAAGTCAAGGCCATGGTGGAGTGGAAAGTACTTAGAACCTTCAAGAACCTATGTGATTTTGAGGACTTACTGGATACTATCACAGATTTGTCAAAAATAATGGCAACATAGCAGCACCACTCACAAGTCTCTTGAAGGACTCCTTCCATTGGAACAAGGCAGTGACTAGGGCATTCAAAAAGCTCAAGTACGCCATGTGCATCACTCCGTTTGTGGCGACTCTTGATTTTTTCAAAACCTTCATTATAGAATGTGATGCGTCAGAGTGTCATATGGGTGTAGTCCTAATGCAAGATGGTTGACCCATTACATTTGAAAGTTGCTAACTCAATGGTAAGAATTTGTGGAAGCCAATTTATGAGAAGGAAATGTTGTCCATTCTTCATGCAGTCAAGCAATGGGGACCTTACCTAATAGGATGCCCACTTTAAGGTGAAGACAAATCATGCCAGTCTGAAATACTTCTTAGAATAGAGGCCATCATCACAAGAACAAGAAAAATGCATCACAAAGATGTTGGGATATGACTTTAAGATCATCTGCAAGAAAGGGAAGGAGAATATAGTGGCAAATGTCACTATTTAGGAGGCATGAAAACAAAAAGGCATTGTTGTGTGTCATGTATTGAAGGGGGACTGGGTGGATGAGGCAAGATCTGAATGGCAACAGGTCATAGAGACGCGAAATCTCATTCACCAACTTCAGCGAGATCCAAGCACTTCAGATAATTTTTTTGTGGAAAAGGGACACCGTGTGGTACAATTATAGGTTATACCTATGCAAAAAATCGAAGCTTAAGCATAAGGTTCTTGAGGAGCTCCATGCTTCTCCAGTGGGTGGACATTTAAAATTCCAAAAGACTTGTCATAGGACCAAGCAAGATATTTTTGGGAATGGGTCAAAGGTGAAGTTGAATTTGTGGCAAAATGTTGAATAAAGACGCGAAATCTCATTCGCCAACTTCAGCAAGATCCAAGCACTTAAGATAATTTTTTGTGGAAAAGGGACACCATGTGGTACAATGATAGGTTATACCTATGCAAAAAAATCGAGCCTTAAGCATAAGGTTCTTGAGAGCTCCATGCTTCTCTAGTGGGTGGACATTTAAAATTCCGAAAGACTTATCATAGGAGCAAGCAAGATATTTTTGGGAATGGGTCAAAGGTGAAGTTGAATTTGTGAAGGAATGTTTGGTGTGTCAGCAAAACAAAAGTGAGACAACTAATACTTCGGGTCTTTTTCAACCTTTATCTAGACCTAGCTAGCGATAGGATGTCTCCATGGATTTAATTATAGGATTGCCTAAGTTAGAAGGGAAAAATGCCATCATGGTAGTTGTAGGTAGGCTCACAAAATATGCCCATCTGTGCCTTGTCATGTCCTTTTGTAGCAAGCATCGTGGCAACACCATTCATTGAGATAATTCATAAGCTACATGGGACCTTAAAATAATAAGTAATCGTGACCCCATATTTACAAGTAATTTTTCGACTGATTTATTCTCTTGTTTGGATACTCAATTGGTTCATAGCTCTTCATATCATCCTCAATCTAATGGGCAAACAGAGGTGGTCAACAAGTGCTTGGAAGGTTACTTTTTTTGCGTTACTTCTGATAAGTACAATGGGTTAAATCGTTGCCACTAGCAAAATGGAGGTATAACACTTCTTTCCATACGCCTTCCAAAATGTCCTCATTTATGGCATTGTATGGCTACCCTCCATCATCCATCACCTTATCCTTGAAAGTTAAACCAAGAGTTTGAGCAGTTGAAGAGCACATTCGACACCAATAAGAGGTATTCTCTAGTCTTAGGGAGAGCTTAGCCATGGCAGAAAACCGAATGAAACAAGCTGATCAACATAGGAGTGAGAGATTTTGAAGTATGAGATTGGGTTTTTTTGACGTTGTGGTTGTATGTTGTCCCCAAATTTGAGTCTAGCTGAAATTTTGGTATCCCAAGTAATTTTTTTTGAGCAAGTCAAGTCGAGAGTCGTAAAAGTGAAATTTGTGCTTGTGCAAGTAGGCGAGCCAAGATGTCTTGGTTTAAATGAGGAATCATAAATCTGGGGCGCATGTTTGACTGTCTGTTCAAAGCTTGTTGGAACTGGACAACTGCTTTGTAGCAGTTGGAACCTAACAACTACTTTGCAGCTGCCACAACCTGACAATTGCTTTGCAACCATTGGAACCTGACATCTACTTTGCAACCGTTGGAACTCGACGACTGCCTGACAACTTATCAAGCCCACCATTAATGGGGACAATGCCTATGTGTGCGGGTGTTTTCGGTCCTCTGCTATTTAATCCACCCTCCATTTCATTTTTACCTCGCCTCTCTTGCCTTCTAGACTCTTGTTCTCTTGCTCGCTCGCTCACCCAAACCCGAACTTTGGCTTATACATTTTATTTAGTCTTCTTTTGTTTTTCGTTCTTGCAAGTGACTTGTTCGTTCTAGTTGTGATTATTGCATGTTGATTCGACAGTCGGGTTTTTCTCTCCTCATGGCTCGTTTAGTGGGTTTTTGAATCCATTTGACACGATACAAATTCTCATTCTCATACCTTGGCGGACTTTGCAGTGCGTCGAACACTTCTTTAGGGTTTCACGACCTCTAATACTTCGATGAAATTTTCAACTTGCAGAGCACCTATCATATCTGATGTAATATCCCTTTCCAAGCGTAAGACAAGGGCATAGCCATTAAGGAGAGCGCAACAATTAGAATCGTCCCTCTTGAGGGGAGCGCCACATTTAATAAAAATAAAACTTATATAGGCAGGCCGACCCACCTAAACACCAAGTGACACCACCCTTTGGGACATTGCCTCCCTTGGGAAAAGACATTTGGAAGAGACGTCTTTCGATGGAAGGTGATGAAGTATTTATAGTCATTCGTTGGTATGGAAGGAATTCATTCAATCATGTATTAAAAATATATAACCATGTACAAGCATTATGCTTTACAATCACTTTTAAGGACGCAATCCCTTAATCGTGTAATTTGATTGCAAGGATGAAAACCCTTGTAATCATTATATCCCAAGGACAAAATCCCTTGAGGATTTATATTTTATTATTAATACAGTTATATTTTTTATTTTAAATATTATTCTTAGTACAAGTTACATTTATAAAATATTATTTTAAAAGGAATTCGGAGGATTCCAAATTATCAAATAATATTTTGATTAGGGATATTACATCTGAGCCTTGCTTTACATCTGTCAGACCTCGTGACCCTGCTAATAGACCATCAAACTTCAACACACTACTTGCAGCTCATTAGACATTGAGCTCTGTAGAGCAGCTATCAAACTCTTAGCCCTGCAGAGCAGCCATTGGGCTTCGAGCCCCACAGAGCAACCATTGGGCTTCGAGCCCCACAGAGCAACCGTCGGGCTCCGAGCCCCTATTCACAACCTACTAGTTTTTGCTTTGCAGTTACCCTTTCCTGCTTCTGGTCAAGATAGGCTCATTCGTCAAGCATACCACTTACAGTAACACATGTCGGGAACCCCAAAAAAGAAAGGTGACATGAAGTATAAGTATCGTGGGGTCACCCCCCAATCTAATTTGGAATCTAATGTTGAACAGATTATAGACATTTCCTGGACACATTGACATGACAAAATGCTTGGAACATGGTCAATGCGGATCACAAGTCTTATTGGATATAGAGCATATATGATAGTGGACTACCTCAGGTTGCGGCTTACCCAATATTAGTCTAGTGTCCTGAATTAGTTCTAACCCTGGCAAGCCACTATGATAAAGAGAACATAGAGGTAAAGAACTCAAAAGATGAATATGTTCTCTGCCTTCATGCAGATTATATTGAAGATATGTTGAGAATATTGGATCATGAATCTTTTGTGAATGTTTTACTTGATTCCGCTCGACAATTTTGGGAATCTAACTCAGTTTCATGTTCCCAATCATTGAATAAGCATTGGCTGATAAAGTCTAAGGCCGCTTGTACTAGGACACCCAAGACCATTACACGTTTTGAGTTCAAGATGGGGATCAATAATATTATCACACTTTTGAACATGGTGGTTGGCAATCCCACAACTAAGGATTTCCAAGAATGGATGTACATGTATCTTGAGATCATCCATGAGAATAAGCAATTCATTAACTAGGCATAATTGATTAATGATTCTATTAATAAGCAACTGTGCGAGGTGCACCAAATAGGGAAGTTCTACATGACCTCTTACCTTGTCTATGCAATTGCTTGCAGGAGGATATATAGTGGGTTAAACATAGTTGGTCAGATGACATCATCACAAATTTATGAGTTTTATCCTCAGCTCATGTTGGAGGCTAGCTCAAAATATTTTTGCAGGGTCAATAATGCCTTTCTACGTTATGTTATTCAAATGTTCGAGATAGATTTGTACAATCTCAGATTTTCAGTTGCAGCTACTACTTAGATTTCTAGATGGGGTGCCTGATTTATACCATTACCCACTCTCCTATATCATAGTTTGTGGACACAAATAAGAGCAAGCCCTAACAATATCTCATGTTTTTTCCAAGACTCAGATTTAGACCGAACAAAGACCTTTGCAAGAGGTTCCTAGTACAGAGGTTCCGGATTGGTTGAATGAAGTAGTTAAGAAGAGGAAGAAAATGGTTCAGCTATAGGAGGTTGATTTCAGTGCACTCATAGCACCTACTCGTGCACCAAAGAAACCGAGAACAATTTCTCGCATAATCAGGGATGAGCATGGTGACAAGTATGCCGAGATTGCGGTTCCTCCTGATAAATTCAAAGAGGAAGTTGGTGTTAGTGATTAAATTTGATACACATTGGTAAGGCTACTCACGAAGGAATAAAAAAATATGTCCAGACAACCATTGGTACGTTGTTCGAAAAATATGACTAGGACAAAGTAATCAAAGATCAATTCAAGGAAAAGGTCGAACAACTCTCGTTAGTGGTCCAAAAATTGGTGAATTCGATCCAATCATGTCCACACGACTATGTACCAAATACCAAAACAATGAGGATAGTCGAGGAAATAAGGCATATGGGTAGGGCGACCAAGGAATGGTCCGATAAGTTGCTCCTTCAAGGTACCGAATCAATAAACGCAGCCATTTCAACATATGAAGCAATTGAGAATGAAGCTTAGGTATGCTAGGAAGAATGAGGGTATATACAAAACAAAAGTTAATAAGTGGAAACTATTGATGCCGAAGTTAGAAGCATTCTCCATAGCATATCCAAACACCCTCATAGCAAAAAAAGGTTCTAACTCAAGAATGCCGAGGATATCAAACTGAATTCTTAGGCGTTGCTAAACTCTGGATTCGTATTCTAGAAGAATCCTTGGAAAAGTTCAAAGAGTCTTGGTGGTTGGCAGAAAATGCTATATTTGATATACAAGAGGTATTCAAAAAACTTCCCTGCTCATTTCTTGACAAAGGAGTGCTGCTTCAAGAAGAGAATATCAAGAATGACTTCAAACAACTGATGGAGGAGTTAAATCCTAGCTCCACCTTCAATTTTGAGTCCATTTAGAAGTTCATCAAATATCATAATAATTTTGATAAACTAGATAAAGATTTGAAGAAATTTCTACATATTCCACACCAAATGATAGGTCTTTAGGTTGAAAAACCAACTATTTTTATTCAGATAGGCCAGATGAAGATAAAGTTAAAGAGATGATGAAGTTATTTGATGACTACTGAAAAAGGTTTGAAAATGAAAAGTAGGAGGTTCATATTGTTTACTTTGAAGGCAACAATAAGCAAGTGGCGGAAGAGGTTCTTTGATTTGCACTTTCCAAAACTGCGTTTTGATGTATTCTCTTTTGCATTTTTGAAAACTGCATTTTGACATAGACACTTTTGCAATTTCTAGGTTATGTTTTGTGCACTTTGAAAATGTCAAATTTGCATTAAAAGCGCAATCGTTTCTATATTTATAAAAGTGTCTACTAAGTCAAAGAGAAGAGTCATTTGACCTTCTAAGTTATAAATAGAGGCTTGCATGCCATCCAAAAGGGACATTTAGCTTTGTAACTTTTTAACAAGATATAGGGTTTTGGAGAGAAAAAACAGAAAAAAAAGAAAATTTGTGTTCTCAGAAATCAATAAAACGAGATCATTGTAGGACTTTGTGCCTCATGTCGTTTTGAATGAATGTTATTATGTTTATTGATTCATCTTGTTAGTTTTGCACTTTCTTTCATGCAAAATATTTATGGTTAAATAGTCATTTTTATCGTTATCTCAAGAACGGGAAATATAATTGAAATTTGTCTTTGCTCAACTATTCATGTTCTCTTTTCTTCTTTCTTCTTCTAAATCTTACATTCCTTTCCACTTTTCCTCCATCTTACACTCCTTAAAATTCCTTTTTTCACACATGCAAACCCCCCGCCACCCCTCCCCCCCTAAAAATCGACAATGTATATATGTAAATATTCTATGTTTTCAGTTTTGTTTTGTTTTCAATAAAGGTAGCCTTCCCTGCTAGAGGAGCACTATTGTCTGTGATAAGTAAAATTTGTTCAGTTACAAATTTTACAGCCAACACCATATAAACACATATCCTTGAAACAACAAAATAAGGCTAACAAACTGTCACCAAAGTATTATTGTTCCTATCAAATCTTGTAGATAATTGGTATCGTGGCATACAAGTTGGAGTATAACCTCAATCAACAAAAATGCATCCTGGCTTTTGTGTTTAATCTTTGAATAGAGTCATTGGTCATAATATCTTAGCCTAGACAAAGTTACTAGAGCTTGATGAAGAGGGAAGAATTATCGTGGATCTTGAAGCGATTCTTTGGACATGCACTAAGAGGCTACAAACGAGGGTGATCACTAAGTATCTTATCAAGTGGAAGAACTTGACGAAAGGAGATGCAACATGGGAAGATGAAGCTTTCGAGCAAAAGCATGTGCAGATGGTCAACGTTGATGACGACGCTTTTTTGAAGAGAGGTACGCTACACCCTTAGCATATGGCGCGTATTGGGATATTGATAACAATGGTCAGTCTAATTGGATTATGGAGTTCCCATAGCCCAATTAGGGCATGTATAGGTCTTAGTGTTAGGATATTAGTCAAGATATATTCAGTATTCTATTCTTACTGTAAGGATTGTGGAGGTTGCCCCCTTGAAGTGGCTCAATCCTATATTTCAGTATTCTGCTATACATTTCACTTATATTACACGGATTGCTCTCTTCTGCAATTAATTGGAAGTGACTGTTGTTTTTCTGCTTATGCGATCTGTTATATTGCAATCTATTTATGTGAATCTGATTTTGTGATATGAGAAGTTCATTACAGCCAGTCTTTGTGATATGATAAGTTCATTACAGTCCATCATTGTAGAGTTATCCTAAACTCACAAGATAGATTACAACATTTTATTGGTCATTTTTGGGCATCAAGCACTATATGACAATTGTGGACATCAGTGTATATAATTGTACACTAGTTAGACAATGTTTCAACAGTAAGGCTACTTTCAGATTGACTTGCATAGTGTAATATATTGATCTTCCCTGTATAGGGTGATAGCTGCGCTTATCTTTTTTAATGAAGAGCTTGTGATGGTGACTTTATAACTAATCTTTTTCCCTTGGATGTTGATGAGGTCCATGTGTTTTTTCCCCACCTATTTTGTCCTTTTGGTTTCTTCGAAGGGAGTAGTTGACTTGCATTTGTTCTGTCTTGTATGTTTACTTTTATTCTTCGGTTTATATTTTTACATAAACCCTTTTTGTTGCTCTGTTATGTGGGAGATGATTGATCTTCCCTGTATACGGTGATAGCTGCACTTATCTTTATTAATGAAGAGCTTGTGATGGTGACTTTATAACTAATCTTTTTCCCTTGGATGTTGACGAGGTCCATGTGTTTTTCCCCTACCTATTTTGTCCTTTTGGTTTCTTCCAAGGGAGTAGTTGACTTGCATTTGTTCTGTCTTGTAAGTTTACTTTTATTCTTGGGTTTATCTTTTTTCATAAACCCTTTTTGTTGCTCTGTTATGTGGGAGATGCTTTAGGTACTTCATTTTACCTGCTATCATTATAGTTTGTACTTTTGAGTCCCATTGTCCAATTTTGCTAATAGGAATTTCCTTTTATGTCTATGGATTACCATTTGCCCTATGGCACCATTCCATTTTGTTAAGAAACCATGGGAAAATAAGTTGTGACTTGTGCAGCAATATTAAATTGGGATATCAATATCATCACCTTTTGAAATGCTCAATGAACAACACTTGATCCATGTTTAGGATAACAAGCAAGTTTGTCCAACAACTGCTACAAGAGGAGTTTGGTGAATTACGAAGACTAATAATAAAATTCCTAGAATATGAGCTCATGCCAAATAAGAAACTAATATAATTATTCTTTGTTTGGTAGATCTCCTTGGTCTAAGGGAATTGTTTCTTAGAAAAACAAAAACAAAAAGAACGCTTGGTAATTTTTGTTAGAGTATAAAATTCCATTTGGATAGCCCTAGTCATCAACACTTGTGGTGTACCATTGGGTTGTGTTTACCTCGGGTAACTTTGATACCTTGTGTTATGTATCTTGCATAGTGTAGTGCGTACCTTGCAAGTATAATTATAATTTATATTGGGGTTAGCACTATACAGTGGGCTGGCCTACTATCACATATTGATAGGTGTACATAAAGATAATGCCTTGCACCTATTTAGTGAATCTCATTTCTTCATTCTATTCTATTTTATTCGATTATTATTTTTTATGGTGTCTTTGGGCACCACTACATATTTGCATTGTGTTATCTTTCATTTTTTTAGTATTCACTATTGTTCAATTATGGACCTATTTGTGTTATCACAGATGGTATCAAAGCCTATGGTTTAGGAGTTGTTGAAGATAAATTTACGAAAGGTGATTCTAGAATTACTGTGAGCAAATATTATAAAAAACTTTGTTGACATACAAAGAATTGTTCTCCACACATGTTAGATCGAGGTGATCCTCATGTCAATGCAAATCAGACTTTGAGAGCTTTCTGACAAGTGGTCATTGTCCAAATTTTGAGAGGTATAATGGGAGTTATGGCCAGTCAAAGTTTGCATTTTGAATTGAGGTCTAATTTTTTGTTGTTTTTTAGAAAAATCAATGACTCCAACAAGGATTTTCTCGACACAGGCGTTTGAGGTTATTTTGGTGTCATTGGAAAGTATTCTCCCAAGGTATTTCCAACAATTGGTGAAAATCAAAATTCTGGGCGTTGAATATCCAAATCATGACAATTGTTGTTCCCTAGAGTTGAATATCCAAATCTAGGGCATGCGATAGGTTTTTTAAAGAATCTCTTGGATCTGCAAATATGCAAGAGGTTAAGAAAAAAATACACGTGGTTTGAAGCAAAACTTGTAATTCTTTGTTTTTCTCTTATTATGCTCAAATTAGGGTTTTTCATAAAATCACTATAAAATAGGATAGTAGTGGAATTATTCTGAAAATTTATAATTCCAGAAAGGTTTTTCAAATTGCATGGGCACTTTTTTTGAAATTGAGTTGTAATAGGGCAAATGGTCTGAACGCAATTTTTTAGCCTTCATATCAGACCATGAATTACGAAAAAAATCTCCTCAAGATTTATAAAAAGTACCAGTTTTCCGTACATAATTCCCTAAGGCTTCATAGTGGCAAAGTCTGAGTTCAATTGAGTTCGCATTACATGTGGAGATCTTAAAAGTCACGAAATCCGTTTACATGACTATATGCTTTGTGCATGGCCTTTTAATTGAGTTCATGGTGATCGTTCAATGCTTTTGCTAAGTGTTGTGAGCATTAACGGAGGCCACAAGGAAGACTTGTGACATTCACATGGAGATTCCAAAGTTAATAGAGTTAGTGGCCTTGAGAAGACCCCAAAGAGTCAACAAGGTCCATTGACTTCGAAGTAACCCCACAGAGTGTATGGGTTTCACGGAGTGTACATAATGTACGGGTTTCACAGAGTGTTCAGATTTCACAAAGTGCATGGGGTGTTATAGAGTGCTCAAAGTTCTAGTGGATTGCCTTGTCCAATGGACACCTCAAGAGTCTATGAGGGTGACGAGTGTCAAAATCACAGATTGTTATGACTATGAGTTGCAAATCTAATGCGGAGGTGGGGACTACAATGGCGGATGTGCGTTGTTCACAAGCATAATTGATACATGCCACATGTCCATGGAGGATGAAGAGATCACTGGAACATCTTTGAGCTTGTCACACGAAGACCCTGGATCGTGACACTTATCACAATCTCGTTGAATCCTTTGGCCATAGCTCTTAGATTTGATCACATTAATGGGAAGCAACACAACAAAAGTTCAAGTGGTCAAGAAAACGACAAATGAGGCGTTATGTGTCTCATTAGAAGGCTCTTGATGAAAGCTTTCGATTAGTTGTGACAGTGGTACAGTTGAATCACACATGTGGTCCCTATTACAACGAATTTCCCTGGGATCGTGGACGGGTTGGAAGGAATTGGGAAGGTCAACAGTTGGGAAAGTGTAAAAGGTGACCGACCAAGGAAAGAAGGGTAGTTTTTTTTTCTTGAAGAAGAGGAGTTCCCAGAATGAGTAGAAGAGACAGAGGATAAACAAGAAAGATAAATAGTGAAAGCAAATTGAGAGCCACATGCTGCACATTGTGAGTGAACTTGTGATCCAAAGTTAAAACTGTGAATGTAAATTTTGGCCTTTGTCATTAATAAGATACTTTTAGTCTCCATTTTGCAATTCTTGTTTTAGTGTGTTGTGAATTGGTCCATTGCTGGGGAGTGAGGTGGCCATTAATTTGGCTTCCTCTATTCGCGTCTACACCAATTGATATCAAAACAAAGTTTTCTTTGCTTGGTTGTGTGTATAAAGATTCCAGTTGTCATTGGTAAGTTGTGAAAGAGAAGCTAGCTTGTGGGTGAAATTATGGCTCGTAGAGTTAATCCCATTGTGAGAGGTGCAAGACCAAGGGCACCTAGAGTTGTAGATGATGGGAGGAGTTCGAGCAAGGTTGGATGCAAAGGAGACAACACAAGGAAGAACTCATGCTGAAGATGTGAGCAATGATGATGAAGTAAATGCTTCAAGACCTTGAAGTAGAAGATATGGAGAACGAAGCTGGGAGCAGATTGCTCAAAGTTGTTGCAAAGCTTGGTGGTAAGCCAAAATATGATACCCTTTGCTATAGTGGAAGTTTAAACCCTGAGGAACTTAAATACTTTGACTATGACTCAATGGAAGAACCCAAGAAGGTAAAATTTGCCTGCATGAAGTTGAAAGGTCGCACATCTCTATGGTGGGATCATGTGCAGACTGAGAGATGAAGGAAAGGTAATGAGAAAATCAAATCTTGGGATAGAATGGTGATGAATTGAAGGCCAAATTCTTGCCTTTTGATTACAGTATGAGTTTGCTCTATAAATTGCAGAACCTGAGACAAAAGGAGATAAGCATTAAGGAACATATTGAGGAGTTCTATAGTCTCACTATAAGAGTAGGGCACGTGGAAGATGATCCAGAGGTGGTGGCAAGATATGCGAATGGCCTGCATATTGTTGTTCAAGATGAAATTAGTTTGTTGAACCTAAGAATTGTGAAAGAAGCCTCTTAATGTGTATTTAAGGCAGCACAAACGTTGTCTAGAAGGCAACAAATGAACTCTAGAGGTAGAGGGAGGTCCTCAAGAGGAAGAGGCTTGTAAGAGGACAACAAACTCATGATGGAGAAGTGAACAACTCTTAGAATTAGAATCAAATTACTAGAGGAAAAGGCTTGTAATATCCCCAATTAAATCATTCAAGTGGAGCGCCTATATAAATAGCAGCAATTAGTATAGTATTAATTAATTAAGTAGTCATTAAACATTCATTAAGCAAATGGACGCCACCCTTGGGAAAAGACATTTGGAAGACACGTCTTTCAATGGAAGATCATGAAGTATTAATAGTTATTCGTTGGTATGGAAGAAAGACATTCAATTATGTATTCAATCATCTAACTTCGTATAAGCGTCATGTTATACAACCACTCTCAAGGATGAAAACCCTTGTGATCTTAATAGCCCAAGGATGAAACCCCTTGTGGACTTATATTTTATTTAATTTATTATTTTAAATGTAATATTTATATTTATAAAAAATATCATTTAGAGGAATTCTGGAAAATCCAAATTAATGTAAAATATCTCGATTTTGAATATTACAGTGATATCAGAGCTGTTTTTCTTGCCAGCTTGTGAATCATGGGGTCACTACATAAGGAAATTATGGACAGTTTTGAGTCGTACAACGTCCTTTCAACAGAGATTTGAAACGAAATCTCTTTTTCAGACTTTTTGGAGTTGAAAGAGTCATGGAATGGAAACATATATTATGAGGAAGACAAGTTCGTGAATCATAGTTATGGCAGCTCAGTATATGAAAAGAAATTCAATTTTCAAGAGGTCGTAGAAGAAAGGAAAAGAAAAAAATCAATAGTGAATGTATCTCTTGTTGGCAAGGGCAATGAGATGGAAGAAAATTGGATAGAGGATGAAGGTTACATGTCAGACAAATTCCAAAGAAGTATTCCTCATGATTTAGATAATAATAATCTTAATAAATGTCAGGAAATAACTGAAACAACCGCTGACAATGCTAATCTTAACCATTACAACACAGTCTTTACATTTCAATCCATAACAGATTTCATCCTGCCCAAAGAAAAAGTGAAGGGTAAAAACTTGATGAGCAAGCTTCAAAGTTGTGAGATGGGAATGATTGGGAGGAAGGCCTTCCGCAACACAAGTTGTGAGATATGCTTCACGGATTTTCAATTGCAGGAAGAGTTTGATGCTTATGATCCCCTCTCGCTTTATTTTATAAGCGATAATGATTATATTAAGCCATCGTTAGACATTGTGGAAATATATGGTGCCGAGGATATCATATTTTCTATGAATCAGAGTTATGTTTGTGCAGCGTTTAGTAGAATCACTAACAAAAGACTTTGCTTCTTGAATCAAACATTTGACGAAGAGATTATCAGCCTGTTCTACAATAATAACACTACTTACCTTATCACAATTTCAGAATATCCTCTACCAAATGACATCAACTCCTTCAAGATCTGAGCGACCCCAATTGATTATATTAGGAAAGGTAAACTTGAAGCTCATTTAGACTTAATTGATAGACAGATATCCTTAGAGCGGGAGGAAGATTATGCAGTAATTGCCCATGTCAATGCAAACGCTGTTATCTACAAAGACAGTAATATCAATGTGTTTGATTTGAACAAATATACGCCGTTGTATTTTGTTTTTGATAAAAGAACTCGTCAAGTGAGGTTTGGTGTTGGTATAATGTTTATAACGTTATATCACGCAAATTGGAATGAAGTTCCAATTGAGATTTTAAATATAGAGAATGGCATTGTTTTGAATTCATTTACCTACCAATTAAACCCCCAAAAGCCACATGGTTATTTTATTGAGTTGTTTTGTGAGATGGTCATCATAAAACCTAGATACGAAAACATCAAAATAATTGACATTTGGACAAAACGACGAACAAAAATGAGAAGCACAGGTTGGCAAAAACATTATGTATTAGTGTATTTGAGCAGAGCCGATTGTTTTTGACAATTGATAAAGAAATGGTTTCGATATGGAATCTCCACGGACAACTCATAACTTCATTTGAAGACCGGTTACTATGGCTTAACCAAGAAAATCAAACATGTACTATTGGAGATGAAGATTTGATTATATCTCAATGTCTTGAAGGAAATGGCAATGCAATTAACATAAGCCACATCTTGACAGGGAACTGCATTGCCGAGATTGATTCAGACATTGAGATTAGTTGTAGGAATAGGCCAAATGCATCACTAATTCAGAACATAATCAAAGAAGCCCTTCAAACTGTTATTGCACTGAAAATCCAAACTTATTGGCGAGGGTGGCTTAGGCGCAAACTTTACAAGGTTGTACGAAGGGAAGAGGCATCAATTATTCTTCAAAGCCTACATTGATCTCCACTTTGTAGTTAATATCATACAGGTGGAAATTTGATCATATTTTGCTCATCAAGAGTATCATCTGAGAAGGCTAATGCTGGCCGTGGTTAATATTTATAAAAATTGGCATATGTGCAAGGCTCGTTTGTATTTCCTTAAATTGCTGGTGGCAACTGTTGCTTTTCAATGTGCTTGGAGGAGCAGGCTTGCAGTGGAATATATTCATCATAAACAACATATCATTCTCACGTTGAGATTAAAAAAGATGTTAAGCAAAATGAAATCCGCATGCTATCTAATGCAGGAAGTGTTTTGAGACTTTCCTTTATAGTAAAAAATAAACGGTTATGCAAACCTAAATAATAGTTTGAAAATTTTACGAAAGGTCGCAACCCTTTCAAGTATCTTATACAAAAGGTTATCATAGAAATATTTGATCTTGAGTATGGGTTGTCGGTCCAAGTTCGGGATACAGCGTTGGCCATTAACACACACGATGCTATTCCAAAGAGTGATGTGAATAGAGAATATTTTGCAGAGGAGAGGATTGTCCCAGCAACTGTTCACAGGGTCCTTAATCAATGTGTTATTTGTGATCTAGAATCAAGCATAACATGAATGATTATTAAGGTGGAGCTTTTTGATGATAGAGATATAGATCCTGTAGAAAAAATCACGGAAGGCAACATCCTTAGCTGTCGGGTGAAAAGTTTACAAAAGTTAGAATACTTGTTTGATTCACCCTGCCCAGTGAGTTGAGGATTGATCACCAACAGAGTAGACAGGATACATATCGTTACTATGCAGAGGATGAATGCATTTTACAAAGGGAACAAAAGAAATCACGGAAAGAGGAGTTTGCAAAAAAATATTTCAAACCTTGGATGATTGTGCATCCACGATTTCATAATATATCAATAAGTGATGCCATTAAGGCAGACGCTGTATTGCAAGTGTCCAAGGCAGGTGACACCGCCTGGGAGAGGCTGGCATCAAACATAAGTTGTTTGCAGATGCTTCCTATTCTAAGTAAACTCTTGTAAAACAAGGTCAATGCGTTATGTATCTTTACATTGATCAAACAAGAATGTTAGAGAAACACACTTCAAAATCGGCACAGCGATATGAGCAAAATGATAGATGGGTTTGTGGACTTGTCAAAGGACTTAATATTGGAAGTGGTTCGGATCGTGGCATGCTTGATCAAATAGATATATCATGGCTGAAAAAGGATTGTAAACCTGCAGATAAAATATTACTTCCATACACAATCCTCACATATGTGTTGTTTACAAATAGATACTCTCTTTGTATTCCAAAGACCATTGATAAGTTGAATGTGCAGGGATGTCTTTATGAATTTGCAATCTTCTATGACTTTAAACAAGAGAAAAACTTGGATCAACGCAGGGCCACTGAAGGATCTGTGTTTGCATTCCATGGAAGTTTTACATGTCATTGGTACTCTATCATAAGGATTGGGTTAAGGGGTTTGAGTAAGACTAAGTATATGACTACTACACATGTACAGGACGATGGCATCTACTGCTCAATTAAGATGAGTTATTTATATTTTTATTGCTACACTTAATTGTTAAGTGACAATGAGAATAATGTCGTCATACGGTATTCGATCGTATTTAGTTCTTCTGATCCTTCTCCTCATAGACTGCCAATAGAAGATGCCATGTGGGAAGGATCAGTCAATCTTGAACATTTCAATTTGCAATTGCTTGAGGACAAACAATTTGAGGGAGGTCTGTAATATCTCCAATTAAATCATTCAAGCGGAACGCCTATATAAACAACAACAATTAGTATAATATTAATTAATTAGTCATTAAACATTCATTAAGCAAATGGGCGCCACCCTTGGGAAAAGACATTTGGAAGACACATGTCTTTCAATGGAAGATCATGAAGTATTAATAGTCATTCGTTGGTATGGAAGGAAGGCATTCAATTATGTATTCAATCATCTAACTTCGTATAAGTGTCATGCCATACAACCACTCTTAAGGACGAAAACCCATGTGATTATAATAGCCCAAGGGCGAAGCCCCTTATGGACTTATATTTTATTTAATTTATTATTTTAAATGCAATATTTATATTTATAAAAAATATTATTTAAAGGAATTCCAAAAAATCCAAATTAATGTAAAATATTCTGATTTGGAATATTATAGGGCTACTCTTTTAGAGGGAAAATATCCTTTGGAAGAAGAGGCAGAGACTTCTTGGGTAAGCGTTTTGAATGCAATAAAAATGTTGGACAAGAGCTTTTGTGTCATGTCCCCTTTTCGAAATATTTAATTGTGGAAATAATTTAATAATAATATCTTAATTTGTCCAAGGTCACTTTATCTTATAACATGCAAAAAGGACACTTATGTATTATTATTGAGTGGGCCAAAAGTAATATTTATTAAGTGGGCCAAAAATGTAATATTTATTAAATGGGCCAAAAAGTAATATTTTATTAAAAGTGTTTTAAAACACTTTTAGGGTTTTTAGAATGAAAATTGAAATTATAAAAAGAGGAGTTGGACTAAAAAATGATTATTCATTATTCATTTTTGAAAACCAAAACAGTATTTCCAAGTTGGAGCTTTTGTGTTCAACTTTTCCATCAGAGAATGAAAACCCTCGTGTATAGGTGAAGAGGAAAAATCCTCGTCTAGTGAGGTGATTCCATCCAAGGGTCACCATTGTGCAAACAAATTGGGATATATCTAGACTTCAGACCAGCTGTAAGTTATCTATTTTTAGAATTTTCATGAGGTATTATTGGGACAATAAAACACGGATTTTTGCCATTCAGAGCTTTTATACATAGACGCACCATTTGGGAGGCAATTCACTGCTCTAGGACTGTAGCGCAAATCTCTAGAGGGGCTTCCTTTGCAGCAAATTTTGGATTGCTGCCCTAGAAGGGAGCGCCACTCACCACCAGTGGCCATTCCAACGCCCTAGTTGGAGTGCAACAGAGGTGGGCTGTTGTAGGAAATCAGACTATAAGAGATTCTAGTTGCAGAAATTTATTTTTTCAGTCCTATAGGGTTTGAGTAGGACACATTGATCAATTGACATTGCTTCTAGTGCTATTTCATGTAATCAATTGACTGAAATAAAAATTGCAATTTGGGTTTTCAGTATTTAGTGTTGCTTGTGCTATCTTGGTATTTACATGTAAATTTTAGAATTAATTACAAAAAAATTAGAATTCACAATTGTTTTAGAAAGGGACATTTCATTTTGAGCATCCAGAAGCATGTTAGAACAACGGCAAGAGAGCTGAAGGGACATCTCCTAAGGCTCATTGTGATGAAGAAAGTGTTCGGTATCCAACACACATGGGAGAGCCAAAACAAGGAGAGGCTCTTATGATGAAAAGAGTGTTGTTGAAACCAGCCATAGAGGTAAATGAACTAGTGCAGAGAAAGAGTCTATTTTGGATTGTTTGCAAATTAGGAGGTAAGGGTTATAAGGTAGTCATTGAATGTGGCAGCACAAATAATTTGGTATCTAACGAAATGGTGGAAAAACATGGGCTAAGAAGGTTAGTACACGCAACCCCTTACATAGTTTCATGGTTTCTTAAAGGCCACCAAGGGCTAGTAAATGAACAATGTATAGTGAATTTCAAATTGGCTCATATAAAGACGAAGTTGTGTGATATTATGCCTATGGATGTATGTGACATGCTGTTGGGAACATTGTGACAATATAATAGAAGAGTTGTGCATGATGGAAGAAAAAACACTTACACTCTTATGAAGGATGGAAAGTTCACCTTAAGTCTATTGAAGGATAGAGGAGAAGTGGACAACAATTCAAAGCTGGTGATGGTTTTAGGGAAAGAGTTTTTGAAAGTAGTAAAGGAAGAGGAGACGTGTGTTGCTTTCGTTGCAAAACCTATATCAGTTGTGATAGACACTAATGTCAGTGATATTTCCATTGAAATTCGTATTGTGACAAATGATTTCCTTGATGATTATCGTCCATGAGAAGCATTAGCTATCATATAGATCTATTGCCAAGAGCAAGTTTGCCAAATAAGGTAGCTTATAGATTGATTACAATGGAGAATGAAGCGATAGAAAGATAGGTGTAATAATTGCCGAATAAAGGCTTGATCAAAGAGAGTCTGAGACCATGTGCAATTACAACTATAATAGCACCCAAGAAGGGAAGAGACTGGAGAATGTGAATAGAGTCAAGGGTAATAACAAAGATCACCATTAAGTACAAGTTTCCTTTACCAATGATGGATATGATTTGATGGATTTTGTACTTGGATCCAAATGCTTCAACAAGATAGATTTGAAGAATGAGTATCATCAAATTTGAATAAAAGAAGCTGACGAATGGAATGCACTATTCAAGACAAATGATGGGTTTTATGAGTGGTTAGTTATGCCATTCGGGTTAAAAATTGTTACACGTACATTATTGAGGCTCATGAATGAGATATTGAAACCATTCATAAGTAACTTTGTGGTTCTTTATTAGGATGATACTTCGATTTTTAGTCATTTTAAAGAACATTTGAAGAATTTGAGATTGGTCTTGAACAAATTGTTGGAAAAAAAGTTGCTGGTGAACTTGAAGAAACATAGCTTCATGCAAGAGGAGCTAGTGTATATGGGATTTGTAATCTCAAGTGGAGCGTTACAGATGGACCCTTAAAAGGTGAAAGCAATTTTGGAATGGCCTTCACCAAAGGGCATGTATGAGGCTAGAAGTTTTCATGGATTAGCAAGTTTCTTCAGAAAGTTTATTAGAAACTTTAGTGGTATATGTGCTTCCATGACAAATTCTATGGAGGGGGATAAAAAGAATTTTCATTGGACAATTGCAGTAGAGAATAACTTTCATCTATTGAAGAAAAAGATAATAGTACAGCTAGTGTTGGCGTTGCATGATTATGAAAAAGTGTCCTAAGTCAATTGTGATGCAAGTGGAACAACTATTGGGTTGGTGTTGAGTCAAGAAGGTAAGCCTATTGCATTTTTTAATGAAAAATTGAATGAAGCAAAAAGAAAATATTTAATTTATGATCAATAATTTTATATAATAATTCAAGCTCTTAAGAAGTGGAGGCATTATTTGTTGGCAAAAGAATATGCTTTGTATACTGATCTCTAAGCCCTATAATTAATATGAAGATTTTATGGAGGCATGACCATCATGCAAAAATTCCACAAAAATGGACAAAACTCCATGGCTGGAGCACATGATTCAAGATGGGTTGTTGTTTAAGGGGAAGAGGTTATGCGTATCTAAAGGTTCTATGAGAGACAACCTATTGAAGGAGAAATAGAGCGAAGGCTTGGTAGGGCATTTTGGATATGATAAAAATTTGATGCAGTTGAGTGATAAATATTGTTATCCACAATTGGGCATGGATGTGAATAAGTTCGTGCAAATGTGCAAAATTTGCCAACATGCAAAACAGATAGCCATATAAGTTGAGCTACAATAATGGATTATATAAGACTTACTTATTCTAGACAGACCATGGGATTTGTTTAGCATGGATTTCATTATTGGATTGCCAAGAACTCATTGAGGTAATGACTCCAAATTTGTTGTTGTAGATAAATTTTCTAAAATGCCACATTTTATAGCATGCAAGAAAATTGGTGATGTCACAAATATTGCTAACTTGTTTTTCAAAGAAGTTGCGAGATTACACGGGTTTCCAAGGAGCATTGTATTAGATAGAGATACTAAATTTGTTGGACTCTTTTGGAGGACATTGTTGTTGAAATTGAGCAAAAGTTAGATTTTAATTCAGTGTATTATCCTCAAATGGATGGGCAAACAGAAGTTGTGAATCACAGTGTTGGTAATTTGTTGAGATGTTTAGTTGGAGGCAAGTCGAAATAGTGGGATTTCGTGCTTGCCCAAGCTGAATTTGGCTACAATAATTCAGCCAATCAAAGTAGAGGTATGAATTCTTTCCAAATTATATCTGGAAGCACAACTGATTTGAGTAGAAAAGCTGAGGGTGAGGAATATACACAAGTTATGCAAGATGTGCATATGGAGGTAAAAAAGAGATTGGAGGAAAGTGGTGGAAAATATTAAGAACATGCTGATGGGAATAAGAGAGAACAAAAATTTGAAGTTGGGGACTTAGTGTTGGCACAATGCTTAAGGAGAAGTTTTGAAAAGGTGAATATAACAAGTTCAAATGGAAACAAATTGTACCTTGTTAAATTCTCAGAAAGTTTTCAGCCAATGCTTATGAAATTGAGTTGCCAAAAGTAGAGGATATCTCCCTATTTTTCAATGTATCTAATTTGTAATCGTATGTGGCAGAGCAAATGAATGAGGAAGAGTCAAGCATACACTCTTCCAACATTAGTTGGAAAGAGCAACTACCAGCCAAGAAAAAGGAAGAGATATAAGCCCTTCTAGACATATGGATTGGCAAGAATATGACGGACAATGAGTACTATGAGTACTTGGCGAAGTAGAAGAACCGAACAACTGAAGAGGCCACTTGGATGAATGCATTTGAAGTTGCTAAACATGAAATATTAGTCAAGAAACTTGCAGTGGATTCTTAAGTAGGTGCTCATGGGTAATTTCATTTACCTTGGGTGTCTGATGCAGGAGCATTCGAGGTGAATCGACAATCTTGCATCACCAAAAATAGTGGGAAATTTTGAGTAACATTCAGTAAAGGTTCGAAGGGTAGTTTTGTGCTCAATGGAGTCATCAAGTACAAGTTTTGGGTTCACAGACCTTGTTGCAGCCTCGAAGATCTCAAAATTCTTTCTTGGGTCACTTTATTTTTCACAACTCTAAGCTAAAGTCTTATAGAGGCCATACATAATTTACTAAGGGTTCATAGTGGCGCAGTTTGAGCTCAATAGAGTTTAAAAGAATTATGGAGATCTCAAAAGTCACAAAATATGTTCGTGTGACTATATACTTTGTTTGTGGGCTTTTAATTGAGTTCATAGTGATCATTCAATCTTTCGTTAAGTGTTGTGGGCATTAACTAAGGCCACAAGGAAGACTTGTGGCATTCACAAAGAGATCCCAAAGCTAATGGAGTCAATGGTCTCTGGAAGACCCTGCAGAGTCGATGGGGTCCATCGACCTCGAAGAATCGCCACTAAGCATACGGGTTTCATGGAGTGCACAAAATGTACAGATCTCACGAAGTGTATGGAGTCACGAAGTGCACAGGGTAACAAAGTGCACAGAGTTCTTGGGGATTGCCTTGTCAAACATACACCTCGAGAGCTTTTGAGGGTGACAAGTGTCGTGATCACTAATCGCTGTGACTATGAGTTGCAAAGTTGAGGCGGAGGTGGGGACCACAGCGACGGACGTGCGAGTTTCACAAACATAATTCATATGATCCACAGGGCCACGAAGGATGAAGAGATCACAGGAACAACTTTAAGCCCATTATACAGACACCTCGAGGGTGGACATGTTAGAACCACTCTAGGTTCTACAGAAAAACATGCATTTTTTATATAGAAAGATAATTGAATTGCAATGTTTACAAATAAAACCCAACACCGGGTTAGAAATCACTCACTATACTCAAGTGAGGTAATAATGCTGAATATAAAAGTACAACATTAAATGCTAAATAATCCACTGATTAAACATTATAAATCACATAATTATTGCCTCATAGGAGTACATAGTGCATGATCTATAAACAGATGTTGCAAATCTAATATGCCAATAAATATTGCTTACTTTAATGAACCAGATCTGAAATACATTAATTTGTCCATATCAGAGTGCTATAGCCACTATTGAGCTCCAAACTTGACAAATGAATAAATAACTGCCAACAGGTGTACACAATAGCAGTTCAACGGAGCTTTGTACAACAACTCATTATTTTATACAATAGCCATAACTAACAAACAAAATTGTTTGGATGCAACTGTAGAAAGGGAGAGCATCATCTGGGTGATTTTCCTCCAACCATAGACCAATAGTTCCCACACACCTCTCCACTAGGAGTGGCCCTTCCCTTCATGGAGGATAAGATAAAGATGATGTGAACATCGATAACTCATCCAGAACAGTTTAATTAATATCACTATCACATGCAATAGTCATACAGACCATGGAAAACATCCTTAATATTATATGACTTCACACATACATGCAAACTATAGATAGTACAATGAACAAACAATGTATACAACTATAACATTATTTTTACTAAAGCTTTTATTATAGTTCAGACTTCAAATATCAAATAAAGTTGGGTGTTGTTCACTTCAACCATACTTTGCTAAATGCAGAAATCCCTGTCCTACATGTTCACCGATGATGAGTGATGATTAGAAAGGACCTTCTCATCACTCGCCATCCCTTAGTGTGAGGGACAACTCAATTTCACCAAAATAATTATAGCTAATCCATATAAGGTTCATATAACCATAAACCAATAGAAAACAGATTCCAATTTCATGCATAGCCATAACTGGTGATAACAACATTCTTAATCCATGATGATGACTATGTTATCATACATTCTGAATCAGATCCAAATTCTATAGCTAAACATGGCTGCCCATACAACCATACCTCATACACATGCAATAAGTCTTAGTAATTATCGGAGTTCAGCTCACTTGGTTTGGAAAAGTGCATCCATACATAACAAGCATAATTCACTTTTCACGAGTCAACAAATCAAACAAGTCTTTCCTTATTTCCTAAACGTAACCCATAGTGATCAAGGAACAATATCAATTTCACACCATACAATATAAATTAATCATTTAGTGTGTTATGCCATAACAAATCTATTTAAATATTCATAGATCAAGTCCTTTATTTATTTGCGTCACATGTCCATAACCCATTCAACTAATCATTCTTCAATTTGTTTATAACTTAAGGTTGATCCAAAGCAGTGGAATCTGATTATAAGAGATAAACAGGTATGTAGGTGGTTATTATCCACCTACAGGTTTGTTTATGGACCGATACTCAAAAGGAAAGAAAGACTATATTAATACACCATCATTTTGGTTTAAGCAAACAAATGTAAGCTAAGACTACCACCATGGTTTAGAGGATTAAAAGTGAACAAGAAAGGATCATGTTCATGTATAGTTCAAACCATAATAAACATCTATGAAACTATGTTTCCAAAACAATTACAATCATAATAGTTATCTTTGAAAACTATGTTTCCAAAATAGTTCAAAACATAACAATCTTCCAAGAAAACTAGGTTTCCAAGAGTGGTTCCAAACTGAATATTCATCTAAGAAAACTATGTTTTGAAAAAGGGTTCCAAACACAATAACCACCTTTCCACTAGTGCCATAATAAAAGAATAATACAATGTTTTTAAGAGTGGTTTTGATTGATGATAACTTAATCTAGAATACTGTTTTCGAAATAATAATCAATCTACAAAAGCTATGATCAAAGAAATATTCAAGTCATGGAAACTAATTGATTCAAGAGTGGTTTCAATGAGCAATAAATAGGCCTTAAATACCACACCTCTGAGTGGTTAAAAGGATGTTATGCAGCCAAAAGAAAAACACAGAGTGATTTAACAATTCAGAAAACAACTTTAAATACCACCATGCAATGTGGTTAAAAACAATTACTTGCCAACTCAAACATGACTTTTGTAATGGTTTGTTTCCCACCATGCACGAGTCTATCTATGGGTGAAAAATGGTCTCACTCCTTAAACAAAGAGCAGCAATTAGATTCTGCACCTAAAAAATAGTTTTCAGGCAGCCATTGTGCATGCCTGTAGGTGGTTTTGGCCACCTACAAGTATGCTCAGTTACTTTTTTACTTTTCTAAATCTCATAAGTGAATCTACACCCATGTAATAAGGTTTGAAAAGGCCAAATGCAGGCCTGTAGGTGGTTATTTGACCACCTACAGGTCTGCCACATTTTATAGTAATCTTTTCAAACAAAATAAACTTCAAGAAACCTTAATCAGTTTGCAAATTTCTTCAAAGGCAAAATTCTGGTTTCATGCTAAAATCTACACAATAATGCATTGGGAGAGCCTGATCAATGGTTTAATACAAAATAAAATCAATAACACAAGAACCCATGAAGTTTTATTTTATTCCAAACCCTTGCACAACTAAGCATTCAAGGATTTGCTTCTATTTTGCTTTCAAAACAAAACCCGTAAAATTGCTACAAGACTTAAACATAGTTTTATACTCAATGTCAATATCAACTAGGGTTTTCTACTTGAGGTGCCATATCAAGCTAGGTTTACTCTCAAATCAAATGTATTCCATCCCTCAAGCAAACAATAAAATAGATACATAACTTGTGTTTTAGCAACTGAAATAGAAGTAAACCCTCTTCAAATTTGCTGTACTTCTTTCTCCCTTGTTCTCTTCCAATGATGTCTCTCTTTCTCTTCCATTTCATCTCTTTAAACTCTTCCAAACTACCTATTCAAATATTCCATGCTGTTATTCTTGCCGTAGTTTCCATTTTGAGACTCAAAAATGCCATACATGCAAGTTTTTTTGCCACAAATATCTGCATTATTCCTTTACAAGACCTTCTACGCCATGCTTTCTCCCCCATAGTCCACAAAAGCAGCAGTTCGCCCTATTTACTCTTCCAAATTGCCCATGCAAGCCAAAATGAAAACCCTAGCCTTCCCATCGACTTGTTTTGACAAAAGCAAAAACAATATAATTTCCAAATAGTCCTTTTATCTACAATTTTTTTAATCATTTTTTCTTTCTTTCAAAGATTATAAATCAAAACACAATCAATAAATAAAAACGTTATTATAAGCTTTATGATTTCTAAGTCAAAGTCACAATGGGGGTTAATATTATGCCAAGACAATAATAGTCTAATAATCTTGCTGAAGATTGCAGGGGATTCGAGCACATTAACTGCTTATATTTTCTGGTGGTCTTCCGATCCCAAACCCCTAAATGGAGTTCTCATTATGCCAATCAAGATCCATTCTTCTAAAATACCTGACTAAAAACAATAGACCGCAACTAATATTCATTAATATCTAAGATAATAAAATGACAAAATATTTGAAATCAGATATCAATAAATAGTTATGTAGCAGTGTGAACGGAATAGACTAATAACATAGCAGTTTTCCGAATATAAAAAGAAGAATTAAATGTACCAAACAATATTTCAACTCAGCGCTCAATGCAAATCGGTAAGTTACTTTTAATCAAGACAGTTCCAGCAAGAATCTCAGAGGGAGTAAAACGTACCGCATAATGAAAACCATGAATGCCATGACTACTGCATGTAACTAAAGCAAAACACGCAACATAAGCAGTCATTCAAGTTTTCAACCAAGCAAGTCTACTATGTGTGTGTTGTTCTGGTTTCTTATTCTCTCTGCCTGCAGCTGCCTCCATCTACCACCTCCTCTCTTTGTGGTACTTGGCAAGGGTAAGAGATGCCCTACATCAACCTCAGGCAGAAAAATTGTAGTTAGTCCATTTTTCATTTAAAACCTGAAATACACAACATATATACCACTGTATACAACATATAGAAGTAAAGACAAACATTTTAACTCTTCCATCTAAAACACAGATATGCACCAAAGTCAAGTGATGCAAAACATTAAAGTACAGCAGCATATGAATTCAACCAATTGAATAAGTCCGTCTATCCATATGATTCATAAATCCAACTAATCACTTGTTAAAAGTTTTGTTAAAAATCACATGTTGTTTACTAAGTGTGAATCGGGATGTAACAGAACACGTGTCACATTCCCGTTGAACACGGGGCATTACGGGTCTTGTTGTTGATTAGTTGTGGCTATGGTGCAGTTGAATCACACGTGGTTGCTATTACAACAAATTTCCTTGTGATCACGAACAATTTGGAAGGAATTGGGAAGGTCGACAATTGGGAAAGTGAAAAAGGTGACCAATCGTGGAAAGAAGAGGGGCAATTTTTTTCCCTGAAGAAGGGGGGATTTCGGGAATGAGTAGAAGAGACATAGGATAAACAAGAAACGGAGAACAACGAAAGCAAACTGAGAGCCACAGGTTGCACACTGTGACTGAAATTTTGATCCAAATTTAAAAGTGTGAATTTAAATTTCTGGCCTCTGTCATTAATAAAGATAATTTTGGTCATTATTTTGCAATTCTTGTTTTAGTGTGTTGTGAATTGGTTCATTGTTGGGGAGTGAGGCAGCTATTAATTTGGCCCCTTGTATTCTCGTCTGCTTTATATTCAACTGGACTAAGTTGGAGTTAGAGATGAACATCCTCAAATCGATGCACTCTCTTACTTTTTGTTTTGTTATCTAGAATATGTTGAGAGAAAGCAACATCATGAATTTTGAGATTAAATATAGACCAGGCACACTACTTCACCCACACAAATGTTATTTTATATAACCCCCTTCCCACACAGTCTTGAAACAATGGACATGAAAGAGCCTTGTATTTCTCACCATTGGAGAGTTCCTTTACATTACAAATATTTATAGTTTGCTATCCCAAGAAAGCATCAGTGCACCCCACTCCCAAGTAGACATTTCAAATTAAATTTCGATGGGGTGCTAAGAAAACCCTTGGGGAAAGCATGAATAGGAGGCATAATAAGATATCCCAAGGGCATGTCTATTATAAGCCTTCAAAAGAATATTGGGATATAAACATAAATTTTTGTGAGATTGCTTTCTTAGCATAAGGAACACTAGCTTGCTAGGGAACATAAAATCCAAATTCTGCACATGGGAGGAGACTCCCAAATTATAATCATTTTGGTGACGAGTTATATTGGAGAAAAACAGGATAGGGATGGGTGCCACGGAGATTTTACCCCTAAATTAGAGTGGAATATATCATTCTTTAGATAATAGGGATCATGGATAGTCTAACTGAGGTCCAAAGTCCAAATCAAGCACAAAAACTACATCACAATTCTATGGCAGAATTCCTTGCCAAGGAAGCCATCAATCAAAATCAAAATTGTGGCCTTGTGTTTAACCCCTTTTGGAATTAAGGGTCGGGGGAATAGCCTAATAAACTATGGAATAAGCTATTCTAAAGCAGACTAATTAAATAATTCTGATATACATTATTCTGATAAATATACCGAATTTGAGAATATGCTAAATATAAAAAAGTACAATGCCAAACAATATTATGAAAGTAGCAATGTGAAGGAGAAATAACACTTAGTTTATGCAATGATGTACAAACAGATTTGACAGGGACAGGTGCAGAAAAAGACAGCCTGGTGATTCACCTCAATTCGTCAGATTCTCGAAATTAGCTTTTTGTTAGCTGGGACACTAGTGTCAAACCGTGGACACTAGTGTTGACACCTTTCTCCAGCTCAAGATACAGATCCTTTTTTGGAACAGTCATTGCGCTTGTTAGGGTTCGTTGTCGCCTCGTAGATTATCGGTTTATATTGCCCATAGGTCCCGAAATCACTCTTTTTCTCAAAACCTTAGGTCCTCCAATTAGGGCATGTCACCTTGCAAAACAGGATTTAGTGGTCTCAAGTGAACTCGAGCTGAACTCAAAGACCTTTGTCAATGAATGCTGCCTATATAACATATCTTCCAAAGAGGGCCCCAAATTGATGTATTTCTCCCCCTAATGTGGGCTTGTGTGTGAACAATTGTGCAATATACTATATGCGAGTGCATCTAGTGATCTAGTTTGTAACTTGACAAATACTGCTCATGGGTTGCGTTTAGAATGCTTAAGCCCTGTAAGAAGATTGCGCCTATGACTGATTTGGAAATAGGGAAGAATAGGGTAGTATAACTCAGTTGTGCAAATGATTTTTTAGTAGCATGGTATGAACTTGAGAGGTGCTTGCTTGGTATTTTCTTGGTTCCTAATGAATGACCGTCAATTCATATTTATACCACACCTTTGGAAATAATCTCAAGGGAGGGTTAAAGAAGACAAATGGGCCGATCCGTACACATTGGGAGATTTGCAATTTGATCATTTGAAAGGCAGGGACGCTATCATCAAATCTGGACACTAGCATCAACATTAGTTTCGTACAGGGTAAAAAGTTGCTGAGGATCTGTAACTGTCTATGCAAGATAGAAATTAGGTTTTATGCAGTGGAGGTTATAGGTGATCTGTGTCATCAGAATGTTAGGGTCAGACTATAGGATAAACAATTAGGCATAGTGAGATGGCGAACATGAGGCTTTCATCAACGGGAAGGTCATAACTAAAAGGTTGAACCCTGATTAGTATTTGTCAACCGTATAAGACTAGTATGTCATATAAAATCAGGTTTTAGTATCCACATTTGTCCCCCCTTTAATCTAGTAATGCAGAAAGACGAAATTACTAGTTTTAAGGAAAGAAATGCGTACCTTGATGTGTACAACACACCTTACTTTTGTTTGAGCCCCATTTGAGTTTGCTATTTGTGCGTTTACTTGCAACCAAAAACATGTTACAGTGTAATTAGTGCATATAGTTTGAAAATTAAATAAGTGAAATGTAAAAAGAGCAAGGAAGGAATACACCAGTGTGTCACTGCAAGCACATTGCCCCTTGGTACTTTGCTTTGGTGATGATGCTTCCTTGTTGAAGCATTGGAGAAGTTCACAATTGGAGGGTGATCAAGCCCTCAATTTGGTGCGAGAATTAGCTGAGCCAAGGCCATTAAGAGCACTTAATCTCAATCGCGCAACTCAAGTGTATACATAATCTAGCCAATCTAGTCAAGGTCAGGGGGTGTAACCATCTCAACCTAAAAATGGGAGTAGTGCTAAGGCTATTGAGGGCACGGAATCTCGATCGCACTTCTCAAGGGAGACAACTACTACAAACATGTAAAATCTCAAACGGTGTGTCTTCGAAAATTTGGTGCATCAATGTGTGGTGAGAATGAACCCTGTTCATGCCCCTTTATCAAATCTACTATAAATGGTTTATAATTTGAATATATATCTGTGATTCTGTGCATTTGCATGGCATATGCCCCTCTAATGTGTTTCAAGCTGAAGTATTTGTCAAAATCTAACCTCTGCTCTATAAACTATATATAATGTTTCAAATCTGAAAATTTATGTCCAAAATCTATGAAAATCGGTGCTAAATGCATAAGATTCTTTCCCAAGTATATATCTAAATCATGTAAACTATATCAAACTCTGCCAATTCTGCCAACTATATATGTGTGGACTCATGTCTGTATGACATGCCCTCATTGATATGCCTCCCTTTTGAGGTGAGGGGAATGCAACCTATTAGTCACCTTATATCAAAAGGATAAGATAACCATGTCATATCTGTATGAACCATGTAGTAATCAAACATATGGTGGTATCATGTCTAAGTAGATATATCAATGAAGTTCACAATATCCAATCACAACACACCCAAAAATGCATGATATGGATCATGACAACATCTAAGAGTAACAAACACAAGTTCAACAAACAATCAAGCACACACATAAGAGCACTCAGTGTCACGCAAAAGATGTCTAAGGAGACTGCAAACAAGGGGCATTTTCAAATGTTGTACACTCAAAGGGCATGTTCAAATGGTCACATATCAAAGAAACAACACTCAATGGTACTGTGTCCAACAAACAAGGAATATGTTCAAATGTTGCATAATCAAAACAAGGTAACAAACAAGAAGTACACTCAAGCAAGCAATGTGATAAGATGAATAAGTAAAATATAAGCAACTAGCTTAAGCATATCATACTAGTCCATGCATGCATGTGTCAACATGTTTTGTAGCATAGCATATTTAGCACATTTTGTAAGATGTAAGCATGAGTGTAGACATGTGTAAGTGTTGGTATATAAGTGTAACTTGATAATGTAAAGTGATCATAAAACAATGTAATCTGTCTCAATCATGATCAATGAAACAGATGCGCCCAATGTAGTGTGTTACATGGGTAGAGGAAATTTGTCCAACATCTATATATTCATGTATCATGTATCTAATGTATGCCTGTATCACACTTAAGTACTTGTGAAACATGTGTGTGTAGAAAGGAAATGATATGTTATCTACTAACATAAAGTAAACAACATATATGCAAAAGCTAGTAAATATGTGTATGCTAAATTTTTTTTTGTGTTTTTGCTTTATTTGAATGTTTTTGTATTTTCTTGATTATTTGATTTTTTTTGAGTTTTTTAATATTTAAATTTTAAGAGAGGGCTAGCCAGTGATTTCATCTAAGAGATGCTCATAGGGTGCTATAGACTTAGGATAGGGTATAACAAACTGGTCATACTGCCAAGGATCATGTATATGCACCAAATCTTGAACTGTAGAATCTGTGATACTCTGCCAATGCCTCTAAGGGCTTTGTGGTTGTGAAGCAGTAGTGGTTTGTGGAACCTATTGCTTAGTGCTCCTTGAATTTTTTAGTGCAACTATAATTATGGGTCTTTGTACCCTCTCTGAAACATGCTAATCTGTTCTTAGCAATTGGATGGGCCATATAAGTGTAGATGAGGGCTTTGTGGAGTCCACTATGTATTTTTGATGCAGTGGTCTCTCAAGTATCGGTTGCTTAGGACAGGGGATTGCTTTTTGCTTACCCTTTCACTCATGATTAACCTTAATAGGTTGTATAATTAATTGTCTTGGAATAAACTTCTCTTCTTGTAGTGGATGCTCATACTTAATCCTTGAAACTGTGATTACCTTGTTGGCATGAATATACTTGAAACATCTATGCATTGTGAAGGGCACTGCACGGAGCTTATGAATTCAACGACGTTCCAGTAATATAACAAAGACTCCTATATATGGTATAATGGAAAATGTTGTGGTAACATGTGCTAGATGACCCTGTAAAAACAAATTAATCTCACCAATAACCTGCTTTACCTTTCCATCAAATGCTTTGACAGTTGTAGTCGAAGGGTATAAATCATGTATGTATCTCAAATGTGTAAGTAATGTCATGGTACATACATTCTCACTAGAACCATTATCAAACATAACACTGCATATAAACTGATGATCAATATGTGCTCTAATAAGCAATGAGTGGAGATTTGAGTCATCATCCAAAATTTCACTATCATCAAATATAATAGAAGGCCTCTCAACCATAGGAGGTACTATGCGTGTATGTGTGCCAATAATCTCATCTAATGGGTATCCATAATGTGGTGGAGGATGTGCATTATATGCCATTTGCACTTCCGGTGTTTCTTTAGAATGATATTGTAATGGATCGTTGAATATCTTTTGGTTTTGATGATCACTAAGTTGTGACCTTGAATTCTTTGGAGAATCATCAAAGGTGATTTGTTGGCTATCAATGAGGTATGTATCTTGTGCTTCAACTTGTAAGATCTGTTTGTAAAATGCTTGACACATTGGTGATAGTCACAATAAGCATTTGCATCATATCTTTTTGGTAGAGGTCAACTTGCATTAGCTTCTAAGGGAGGAGGGAGAGATATGAGGTGACACTACATAAGCTTTTTAAGGAGCAAAGCTGGAGACCTAGGAAATCGTGTAAATTGTCTCTTAGGTGCATTGGATAAGATGAGCCGATTAGGTTGTTGTGACATTGTATTGACCATTGCCGCTTAATTTTTAGCCTCTGCAGGTTTAACCTTATAGCTTGGTTTGATATGAAACTTGGTAGTAGATGTAGTCGGTGTGTTTGCTACATACCTAAACTTGTTTAATGCAATAAGTTTCATTTTTCAATCTTGGACAAGATGGCATAAATTATCAGAAGATTTATACTTCTTGAAGACAATAGACTCATTTAGTAGGGCAAGCAAACTGTGCTTAAAGATATCTTGAAGCTCTTTATCTGTCATTGGATTTGTCATTTTGGCCAACATTGTCTTGTACCTTAAAACGTATTTATTGATAGGCTCATCGCTTTCTTGCTTGATCTTGGCAATTTTTGCATGTAACATATTTTCAATAATGTTAATTGAGAAATGTGGTAGAAACAGATCTGCTATAGGTTTCAATGCTTTCACTGATCATATTGGTAAGTTATGAAACCATCTCAGAGCATGGGCCTTTAGGCTTCTTGAAAATAATTCTGTCAAAAGTTTATCATTGGAAGCATAATCAAGGCATGCTGCATCATAGAAAGATCGGAAATGTTGCTCAGGATCACCCTTGCCATTATAAAATGTGAACTTGGGCATTACAAAACTGGTTGGTAAAGGGTGCAAAGATATCTCAGGTGCAAGAGGATTATGCAATACATTTTGTGAATCAATAACATGAGTTGATTTTAAAGCATTTTGCTCAATATTTGTAACCTTAGCTTCTAAAGTTTGAATAACTTGGAGAAGAGCTTGCACAGTAGACCCGGTGGGATTAGGATTTGATTTTTGAGAAGCTACCAAAGGGGATGCAAACACTTCCTCTATTGATTTAGGCATTGTAACCTATAATTGAGTTAAAGCATTGATTGGCCCCATGGAAGATGTAATTGGAATTTGATGCTCGGAGATCAATGGATTGAAAACATATTCAGTGCCCCCACTAGATTTAGGAATCGATAGTATACTCGAGGGTAGGGTTAGCATGATTGAATCTGTAGTAGTACCACCTAAAGATTCCCCATCACTAGATGTGGATGCATTAGCTTTAGCATGGTTATTGATTCCATCCCATATAACATAAAAAATTGCATCAATTAATTCATGATTTGTGTTTAGATGATTAATTAATGCCTCCTTATCTTTAGTTTCAAAACGATTTTTGTTATTAACATTTTTCATTTCTTATAAATGAAAACAAATATCCTAATGATAATGAAAAAATTCAGATCCGAAAAGCAATCACAACAATCCGAAACTCTAGACGCTGAAAACCTTAAGGCAAGTTTGGGTCCAGCAAGAAGACTCAGAGGTCGGGTTCACCAAAATGTTTAACCCCTTTTGCAATTAATTGTTGAGGAAATAGCCTAATCAACTAGGGAATAAGTTATTATAAAGAAAACCAATTAAATAATTTATATTTAAAATATTTTAATAAATATACCGAATTTGATAATTTGCTAAATATGGAAAAGTACAATGCCAAACAATATTGTGAAAGTGGCATTGTGAAGGAAAAATAACTCTTAGCTTATGCAATATGTGCACATAGATTTGATAGGTACAGGGGCAGAAGAAGACAATTTGTTGATTCACTTCGATTCATCAGATTCTGGAAATAAGCTTTCTGTCAGTTAGTACATTAGCATCAGATTTGGACATTAGCATTGACGCTTTTGTCCGGCTCAAGATACAAATCCTTCTCAGGAACAGTCAGCGACGCCTGTTAGGGTTCACTGTTGCCTTTTAGGTTATCAGTTCATATCTTGCACATAGGTTCCCAGAATCAGTCTTTTGCTCAAAATCCTAGGTCTTCCAATTAGGGCATGCCACCTTGCAAAATAGGGGTTAGTGGGCTCAAGTGAAGTTGAGTTGACTTCAAGTAGCCCTCTATCAACAAGCATTGCCTACATAGCCATATAGTCTGAAGAGGATCTCAGACTGATGTAGTTCTCCCCCTTATGTGGACTTGTGTGTGAACAATTTTGCAATATGCTATATGCGAGTGCATCTAGTGATTTAGCTTGTATCTTGACAAATACTGCTCATGGACTGATCTTTGAATGCTTAAGACCTGTAAGAAGACTGCTCCTATGACTGGTTTGGAAATAGGGAAGAATAGGGTAGTATAACTCAACTATGTAAATGATTTGCATTAGTGTAGTATGAGCTTGAGAGGTGCTTGCTTGGTATTTTATTGGTTCCTATTGAAATTCGTATTTGCACCACACCTTTTGAAATAATCTCACGGGACGGTTAAAGAAGACAAATAAGCCGAGCCCCTGTACATATCGAGAGATTTGCAATTTGATCGTTTGGAAGGCAAGAACACTAGTGTCAAATTTGGGACACTAGTGTCCTAATCTGGACGCTAGTGCCCTACAGGGTAAAACGTTGCTGAGGATTTGTAACTGTCTATGCAGGATAGAAATTAGGTTTTATGCAGGTTGTAGGCTATAGGTGTAATGTCCCCTCTTTCCTAAGAGATCACACAGTTGATTGGATTAGCCTATTCCAACATTACTGTAGGCTAATTAAGCTGTTAAGGGAATGATTTGCTAGGCATATTGGAGTTTTGTACCTTGGAGAGGTTATTTTCGACAAGTGACATGATGAGTTTTTATAATGTTTTATTATAAAGTTACTTTTTGTAAAAAATTATAAAAAATATAAAGAGTGACTTTATAAAAGGGAAAAAAAAAATTATTTCCCAAAGTGGGATGCCACCCTTGTGGAGTTAAAAAAATTATAAAAATTATTTTGTGGCATTTGGGTTCCAGATTACACAATGAGGTTTTATAAATATAACCCTATCCTCTCATATGATTATTATGTGATTTTATGATATTTGATACTTCTTCAATTTTCAGTTGGTATGTTCATGCCTAGCCTATTTTGAGGACAAAAACCTTCAGGATTTAGTGGATTGGACGAAAACTCAACTCCACATTGAGAGAGGAATCCATATAGGGTTTCTCGTTGCCCTTACATTTGCAGATCTGAGTTGATAGCAGCCAAGAAAGAGTTTGTTTATTGCAGGTTTCTTCATTCTTTTTGGGCGGCTAGGGTTTGTGACAACTTGGAAGAGTTTTGTTGCCAAATTTTCCAAGTGGGTATTGATAGTTTTAGGAGATATTGCAGATTTCACCTTGAGGGTTTTAAGGCAGCGTGATGGCATCCATTTTGAGGCATTTTATGCAGGTTATTTGCTGATCTCATTTTTCCATTGTTGGGCGCTAGGGTTTTAACCTTCATTTCCGAGTTTTTTGGCATTTTTTGTGGGCAAAACCTTTTATAAAATTTATCTAAAGTGGGGTGACCAAGTTTGGCTATTTTTGGAGGCTTTTGGAAGTGGTTTCAGATTTTTATTAGCTCCGGATTAATTTATATGATTTTTGGTGCATGGGTATTGCATATTTTGAAGAATTCCATTATTTTGTACCTAGGGTTTGAAAGGGAAAGTGCAGATCAGAATTTCAATGTGTTTTGCAGCTTCTTTCAAGGATCTATTGCATATTTTATCTTCTTGTGAGCAGCCGTACCTTCCACCTAGGGAAAGTCACCTTCATCCTATACTCACATGGCACAATATTCCATATTTTGGTGTTGAGACTTCATCTTTTGATCCGGGTATGATTGTATTGTGCATGAGGATAATATTTTATATTTTTCATTGTAATATTTAGTTCTGATATAAATCAGATCAGAATAATATTAGTTCTGATTTTTATTGTATATCCTCATTTTTTGGAGAAATAAGAGTCCTATTTGATAATGGATTGCTTAGCTTTTATTGTGCTTCTTTATATGCAATTGTGTTATCAAAAAAATCATCTCAAAACATACACAAACAAAAACCAAAACCATTGCAAACAAATCAAAAAAAATTGGATTAAAATTAGCAAGGGTTCTTACAATAGGTGATCTAACGCTAGTGTCCCAAATCTGATGCTAGTGTCCTACAAGGTAAAAAGCTGTTGAGGATTTGTAACTATTCGTGTAGGATAGAAATCATGTTTTATGGATACCATAGGCTACAAGTGATCTATGCCATCAGAATGTTAGGGTTGGACTATAGGATAAGCAATTAGGCATGGTGAGATGGTGAACGCGAGCATTTTGGTATTGGGAAGGTCATAACTGAAGGTTGAACCCTAATTGGTATTTGTCAAGTGTACAAGACTAGTATGCCTCTAAAATTGGATTTTAGTATCTACAAGTTGTTGTCTTTAGGTGCAAAGCCACTCTCCCAAATGAAATTCAGGTCATGGTTTCCCTAGAGAGATCAACTGTGCCAATGGTTAGTCACATAGTTTGAACTATGGTTAGCTTGGAGTAACAAAGGATGGCCACCATGTATAGTATATCCAATTATAATTAAGAATAAAATGCCAATGCTTCAAAGTCGTTGGTGTGAGTGATTGAAATAGTGTCAATGCCCCCACTCAACAAACCCCACTAGGACTCACCAATTCTAGCCATTTGGACTACATATTTTCCTCATGTGATCTCTGTAACATTAAAGTTGTCATCCATTCCTCCATTGCCCCTTTATTCCATACATACTCCTCACCTAGGAAATATGTTAGCCTTAACCACCATTTGATTCCACGATCTCTCGCTTTCCCGCACTTATATCTTATTCCTAATTCCCTTTGTTCATATGCTCTTAGACACTATTAGTATCATTGTTGACCTTTATACTAACACCAGCATATTGACCTATTTTCTTGGCAACCATTGTCTTTCTGTCCACATTTGTCATCATATACGTATATCCATTGACCTCCCTACTTTGTTTTTCAACAACTTACAAAAATGGGTGTTGAACCTCATAGTTCTCTGCCATTGATCTAGGCGGAAGTTTGGTATAGTCTTTTGGCAGACTAGTATGTCACCTTGTTGGGCTCAACTCCTTGACTATAGTTTGGTATTTAGATTGGTGATATGCATTGGAAAGCCCACAATATGAACAATTTGTGATGCTTTCAAAGGCAGCTCTGCCATCTTTAGGGGCATTTGACAAACTTTCAAGGAAAAATTCCACTCCGAAGGGCCCCAAAATTGCAAAATCCAGAGACGATTCGTGATAAGGGGACCCCTATATATAAATATGGCTCTGGAGTGAGAGGTGACCTATATAATTCTAGGGGCATCTCGACCATTTATTCGAGTCCTTGGGTGGCACCATTCAATTTTCAAGAAGGTGAAAATTATCGAATGATATATGGACATGTTCCTGCAGCTTGGATCAGTCCGCTCGTTTATATCGCAGTGGCTTTCAGCAGTTCTATGTTCTTGTTGACAAAACCAAAGGTATTATTTTAACGAGCATAGGGTCACAAGAAAACCTCTAAACTTCTTGGGGGAATACTTGTCACATAAAATTTCATAGTTTTAGACTCTTCTTTTCCTGCTACAAATATCTATGGAGGAATTGTTATTCAAATTATAAAAATGAGGAAGAGAACATAGAAATTAGAGAGACGACAAAGTCTTGTAGCTTCCTATCTCTTCATAGAGTTTGCTAGCAGTTTGTAATATGTAGAATAGAGAGCTGTAGCTCCATATCTCTTCTTAGAGCTTGCTACCTTCATTTTGTAATAGAACGAGAGAAATAGCTTACATCTTTTCTCAAAGATAGCGTTACATACCTCCCATATCAATGAAGCAGTACATTCTTCTCTATGTATATTTTATTTCCATTTATCTGTGGTAGATTTAGCTACAATTTTGTTGTTATCGTTTCTGATACAATTGTTGTAATTAAATTGCTTTCGCTTATGGTACATTAAGTTTCTACAATTTAATGTGTTGTCCACCAGATTCCCCATCCGATCCGGATCAGCCACATTATACCACAATCCCCTAGTACGACATACTTTCATGCCAACGTATACCCCACTTACTCATACCTAGTAAAAACTAATCTTTGTCAATGCCCCCTCCTATGTTACAAAATTCCCATGAATAATGCATTTGGATTTATTATATATAATTAATCCTTCTCCTTTCAACCATCATCAGAGTTTGAGTACTTAAGGTATTTTTTGGCCACTTCTCCTCCAAAACCCCAGCAATTCTTGACCCACATGGCTTCTGCTTCACATGTCACCTACCACCCCTCCAAGTTCAATGAATGTAATACCAAATATTTACGGCAAAGCAGTTTCAAAATGTAGAAAATATTCGAACATCATGGCTTCTCTCATGTATGCCATCTCAATCACACTCCAGCGTGCAAAATCCACCGTTTCACGAGCCATTTGCGTCAGATTGACAACACTCATTCTTGGGCATTAAAGACCTGGTACAGGAGAGGTTCTATCCAGGTTGAGAGGGAAAACAGAAAATTTAAAGTAGACCCTTGTGTAACAAAGGAAATGTATAAAAATATCCTAAAGATGGCTTGTTGCTGGGATGGGGATGGTGGGAAGGACATTCAATCCAATTGACACGGTTTGTTATTATGGTATTGATCTCCATAAATGTAATCCTTTCATGCTCTCTTCAATTTTATTTGATCCAAGTGGACTCAATCCTAAATCATTTAATTCAAAAGGATTATTGACAGCATACTATTTTGCATACAAACACTCTGCTTTGAGGATTTGCAACAAGGGTCATATCACAAAATCTGTGAAGAGATCTACTACTTGAATGGAGTCGATCAATCCTTTCAAAAATATGTAGTTAAGCAGTGCCAAGTTGCTTGCCCTTGATGTAAAAGGGCAAGGCAAGGTCGGCAGCTGTACCTGTTCTTTGCCTTCCAAATCTATGATGATCTACAGAAGGAAAACAGACAAGATTAAGACGCAGCTTCAGTCTTTCCACTAGCATTTGAAAGCTACAGGTTTGGTTAAAAAATTACAAAGTGAGAATTTGAGAAATGACCCACCACCCTTGATAATGATGAAAATTTCATAGTTCCTTGGGGGAGTTGTTTGGTTGAGCAACAACATGTACTTAAATAAGACCCACTGAAGGCATGTGTTTTTCCCTCTCTGGCTTGAAACTTCGGATGTCGAAATCAAGAAAATCCACCTACTGTCAGGGCCAACCTCCACGCTTTAACCCCCAAATCTCATATTCATGTCCAATCTCTTGCCAAGTTTGAAAATTTGGCTCCCATTGTGAAAAATCCCACTCTTAACTTTGCAAACTATATAGAAATACCAATGTCCACTCCCAAGCATTCACACATCTCCTTTGGCCCCAATATGGGCACTTAAAACTTCCTTCATGATGCAAGTCCAATTTATTGGACAGTAGGCAATCCTCTTGCATACGATTTTGTTGGAAATTCTTCAGGTGCTCATTGGGGCGGGGGGGAGAGTACAAGTTCAAAGGGAGGGCCTTGCACCATGCACAAAGAATGTTCTCTGATCAATGCCCTCAAAACCATTAAACGGGAGTATAAATATTCTCAGTGACAATATTGGGGTGCATGGCATACAAAACTTGTTTCTGGAAAAGAGCGTTTCTAACTTGGAAAAATGCAGTGTGTATTTCAATTCTCATTCATGTTTTTAAACAGCAACAAAATTGCATCAACACCATTGAGTTGATTTTCAGTGATGTTGCAAGGTAGAAGCTGGAGGACATTAGGGAGGAGAGGGAGTTTGTCCAACCTCCTCCAGAAAGGCATGCTTCTCAAGGAGAAACATTTGGGGTTGGGCATTCCCAAGGATCAGAAAGGGTAGTGCCAATCTTCAGGCGTCTCTGATCAATGCCCTCAACACCATTACTAGGAGCATAAAGATTCTCAGTGACAATATTGGGTGCATGGCATACATAACCTGGTTAGGGGCCCTGCACCATGCACAAAGAATGTTCTCTGATCAACGCCCTCAACACCATTAATGGGAGCATAAATATTCTCAGTGACAATATTGAGGTGCATGGCGTACAAAACCTGTTTCTGGAAAAGAGCGTTTCTAACTTGGAAAAATGCAGCGCGTATTTCATCAATGTTTTTAAACAGCAACAAAAGTGCATTGACACCATTGAGTTAATTTTCAGTGATGTTGTGAGGTAGAAGCTGGAGGACATTAGGGAGGAGAGGGAGCTTGTCTAACCTCCTCCAAAAAGGCATGCTTCTCATTGAGAAACATTTGGGGTTGGACATCCCCAAGGATCAGAAAGGGCAGTGCCAATCTTCAGGCTCCTCTGATCAATGTCCTCAACACCATTAATAGGAACATAAAGATTCTCATTGACAATATTGGGGTGCATGGCATACAGAACCTGGTTCTGGAAAAGAGCATTTTTAACTTGGAAAAATGCATTGTGAATCTCGTCAATGTTTTACAACAGCAACAAAAGTGCATTGATACCATTGAAAAGGTTATTTTTAGTGATGTGGCTAGGCAGAAACTGGAGGTGCCTAGGAAGGAGAGGGAGCTTGTCCAACCTCCTCCAAAAGTCATGATTCTCAAGGAGAAACATTTGGGGTTGGACATATCCAAGGATCAGAAAGGGCTATGCCAATCTTAAGGCCCCTCCAAACTGGCCAAATATGGAAACAATGGAACTAGGGAAAGAGCAGACCTAAGTTATGGAGGGGGTTTGGAAGGTGATCCAGGAGGAATCGGGACTTTGATCATCTTGTGGCATCTCGACAGTACACCAAATCAAATGTGGTTTGCATCATGGGTTTTGTTGTGGTCTCAAGCACATGTGGTTAAAACTGTAGGGTCATTTTTTGTCATATGCAATAACAACACAGCATCGGCAGTGCCAGTCATGTTCAACACACTCATACCAAGGTATTGCCAGAAAATGACAGAAAATGGAATGTCAACCAGTGGAACGCGAGTGGTTGCTCTTCTTGTAACCATCCAACCATCTATTCGTCTTCCACATTGGTATAATAATGTACAATATTTATTCATCAGATAGGCATTACAATAATGTTTACCCTGATTATTCTTCTTAAAGCAATACAAACTGTTTCCCCTTATAACACATTGAAACCCTGTTTTAATGTGTTGTCCCCCAGATCAACCCTGGGCTCCGGATCAGGAGGCCCTGTGCCCTAACATCTACAATTGATGAAATCTACAACTTCTCTGCTGAAAGCTAAACCAAATCTGAAATTGAGATGAGTTTTCAGAAAAAAAATATAAGTTTTTGTGGATATTGTGCTATATGTGGCCTGCTGCAAATTGTGATGACTTTCATGACACTTAGACAGGCCTAGGCTACTTTAGGATTATTAGCTCTTTCTTTTATTTGTCATTGGGCTAACATCTTCGGCATGTGTGCACAGGTTGATAGGATAGCATGTTAATCTTCTAGATTTTGGGCACTTTGCTCTGTTTGTTTGTAGCAGAAAATGTAGTGATGTAAATTTCAACCTCAGATCCTTTTCCAGATCTATGAGACTGCAACTCCCGGATCTTGGTGTTTTGTAAAGTGCTTTTACCTTTTCAATATATATATTCTATCTTTTATCATAAAAGCGAGAGCATTGTGAGGTCTCAATCATACAAGCAAACAATTAGGAAACAACCCCAATTGGTCTTATCAATGATTACTATCTTTACATAGTCACAATGGCTGATAATTATTATGTATCCATACATTTAGATTTTCAATAGGCAAACTGTAGGTAAAGATTGACATCTGAAATGAAGGGAATAACGCAGTAGCTGAGTTTATGAGTTCTATGATGTCATGAATTGTAAGCGTAGACATATAAGCTGTCATATCCATATCATGTTTCCAAAGTAAAGGGTCTTGCCCATCACAATCACCCGCAGGCCTAAAAGGCCTCATATTATGTTGTGTTTTATCCTCAAAAAGATACTCCAAGTAATGAAAGAAAATGTCTGATAAGCCTTTGGCCAAACAGTGAGAAGATGTTGCCCTGTTAAACTGTCGCCTAACCTGCCTGAACTAAGCATGCTGGCGGAGCTGGAATTCTGCTGAAATGAATTCTGTCTGGCAAGATATGAGAAAGAAACTAAATGAATTATTAAACATGTATAAATACCTCCAACTTGGGTGTAATTTTGCATAAATTCTGTTTTTTTTTTTCTCTATAGAAATTGTGTTCCATCCCATGAAAAATGAGGAATGGGTAAAAAATAAAGGCAATTCTCATTTTATATCAATTTCACTCTGGTCATACCACTAAATTAGTCTTATGAGAATTTTACTAAGTTGCCGATACGGGTACGGGTACGAGAATCGGATACAGGGATACGGCGATTTGTTTTGGGGGGGTTTGGATACGGCTGGATACGGCTGTACAAAAATATATATAAAAAATTAAAAAATATAAAAATATAGACATATAAGCAAAATTAACCACATATTATGCATAGAAGAAAGATAATAAGTTAAATAACCACAAAACATACTAATAATTCAATGCCAAATATCATAATATTCAATTGTCTAAACTTAGATTAGTCTTATTTATTATTACAAGTACATAATGCAAATGTTACAACTTACCAGTATGGACAAAAATAAAGACAAAAGAAAATCCCCTCTGTGCAGTTTGGTGAAGATTACAATGAGATGACCTGATGTTAAATCAAACTTAAGAGTATGCCCTGTTCTCTTCTTTGAGCTTATTCACGAGTAGAGCTTTTTTATTATCCCTGTGCAAATGATCTCACCATATGTACTACACAGAAAGAGTCCTGGAGAACCATATTTTTGGGACATAAAGGATAAAGCAAAACAGGACATAATTTATTTCAACATCTCCCTCATCTTCATCATGTTACAGACATTTATTTACTTTGTTTTGGCAAGGCTGAAACGCGATGCAATAACTGGAAGACTTGCTGACTTGCTCTGGCAGCCTTCACAGCTGCTGTATACAGCCCTAATAAAGAAGATACAGATGAATCAACTGAGGCGCATGTTTTGAAAACAGTCAAACACAGCCAGCCATTGAAAACGGCAGAGAGGTTTTCATACTTTGTTTTGTTTTTTGAAGTCTGTGTTTGACTTTTAATTAAGCAAAATTGGAAAAAAAAAAAAAAATATTGGAATTTTTTTTTTTTTTTTTTTGCAGGAAACGCCAGGATACGGCTGGATACGGCACCCAGACGTATCCGGGCGTATCCTGCCATATCCTGGGCGTATCCCCGCGCTCCCCCTGCGCTCCCGTATCTGGGGAGCATTTCCCCACGCTCCCAGGGCCTGGGGGGGGGGGGCGTATCCGGTAACGTAGGAATTTTATGAAGACCATTAAATAAAGTGGAATTTCTCCAAATGTGTGGTCATTTATATCTCTAAAATGAAATTGAGAACTTGTGTTCTGGAGGAAGATGTCTACAATTGCTTATGGAAAATGAGGTACTGCCCTTTTTATTTTAACTGATTTTTAGTTTAATGCAGCCGCTATGTTCTAGTAGTCATGTATCATATCTTTTTCCTGAACATGTGTATATACGAGCACTAGATTTATGGCCTAGGATGATACAGAAGCTGGTAATGCCCTCTAATAGTGTGAAAGTATACCTTCATTCCTGGTAATGACTGGCTGCTTGGTGCCCTTCAAGAACCTGTTCTTGGTAAGGTTTGGCTGCTTGACTCCCCTTGATTGAGAATTGAATTAAGGGCCCTCTAAATAATATTATTTTATTAGGTAGGATGGTTGGATTCATGAATTTGCTAGCATTATTCCCTAATAAGATGTGGCTTATAGATGTTAAGATATTGCCTATTGATTATTTCCACAATATGTTTGGTGATGGTCATACTCCAATTCTCATCCTAAGAGTTCGGTACATTGCTTATGTACCTATACTACTAGTGCGTGCACAGAATTTCATTGCATGTTAAATACATATATGTGCATGCATTCTTCTTCTTGTTATCTGCCATGTATGTATGTGGGTACAAGGAAAGCAGCCTTTAGCACTGAGGGTCTAAGTTAGGGCCTAAGGGAACTTGTATAACAACTAGCTGCATTTTAATTTCTGATAATCTGATGATGGTGCCATTTTGAATCATATTGCTCCTCTGTTTTTCAGATTTTCATTTACATACCTATTGGTATTGTTCTTTCCTTTATTGTCTATTTCATTTCGTTAAAGTCTATTTTTTGTTTTTTTTTTGCTTATGGTAAAGAGCACACTTATTATCCCAGAATGGGCCTCCCTCAGGTTACAATTAACTCAGCCAATTCTGCAACTACCAAGAAGCCAATCTCCTTGACCTGCAGTCTATGGGTCAAGGGCTCATGGATGTTAACTCTAATTAACACATTGATAATGGTGTGCTAGCGAGGCTTTAAGACCTAGGCCTTCTTTGCATTAAGTGCACCATCTTACCTCTAGATCACAACCTGACTGACCATTTTTTAGATTAGTGATTGGATACGGCCTGCATATGGTTCTGCCTATTTGGATACTGCCTGAATATGTCACTGCTGTATCTGCGCCATACCTGGACATGGAAAAAAACTTTAGTTGTATCAAATACGTATTTATCCATCAAGTGTCTGTATCTGGATACAGATACGACAGGGGTAACTAGAAATATCCAGTAACTTAGCTTTCTTGTAAGTTAATTTTTTGATTTAAAAAAGTATAGTGATATGGGACATACCTTTATTTTGGGAGGACTTTTGATGCTCTATGGAGTAAAATGAGCTTTTTGATTTAAAACTTCTGCCAAATATTTTATCTACTTTTTTTTCACCTGCGACTGTGACATGCCAAGTTGGTTATGAAGGTGACTAAAAATCACATTTAGAGCCACACGTTCAAGCTCAAATACAAAATTTGTTCTCCGTTTTAACTGTCCGTGGAGTTATTGTTTATACATTAAAGTAGTTAAATCTATCTCTGCAGATTCGGTATGCTGCATATTTTAGCAGTACAGTTGGTTCCAATGAGGCGAACTTTTCTCTTCACTCTGTGTCTGCAGGATTGTTTTCTTAAATATCTTAATTGATCCTTTACTTTTCAATGCAGTGACAACATGTGGTCGTGCTACAGTTGCATTATCAATGCTCCGAGAAAGAAAGGGAAGCTTTGATCTGGTTATAAGTGATGTTTACATGCCAGATATGGATGGCTTCAAACTTCTCGAGCATGTTGGACTGGAAATGGATTTGCCAGTCATCAGTAAGTTCAGCTCTACATGTTACTAGGGACAAAGGTTATTAAGGACTTTGATATTCAGCTTGAGGGTTCAGTAATTAACTTAGCATGTGTGTGCAGTGATGTCTGCAGATGGAGGAACAAGTACAGTTATGAAAGGAATCAAGCACGGAGCATGTGATTACTTGATAAAACCTGTCCGATTAGAGGAGCTTCAGAACATATGGCAACATGTGATCAGAAAGAAGAGGAATGAGTCAAAAGATTTTGATCATTCGGGCAGTGTAGAAGATATTGAGAGGCATAGAAAAGCATCTGATGATGCCGAGTATACTTCCTCAGCAAATGAAGGAACAGACGGTAATTGGAAACTTCTTAAGAAACGGAAGGAAGCTAAAGAAGAGGAAGATGACGGCGAAGAGGAGAATGAAGATCCTTCTGCTTCAAAGAAACCGCGTGTAGTCTGGTCAGTTGAGCTCCATCAACAATTTGTTAATGCTGTGAATCAGCTGGGAATTGATAGTAAGAATTGCTACTTTACCTGTTGAGTATTTTGTAGGTTTTTGTTAGTGAATATTATCTGGCTAAATTAGTTTGTGGACATGAAATGATAGTACCTAATTCATCCAGTTAATACTTGGTGTTCATGAAGTGACATGGTCTTAAAAGTCATTGAGCACAGAACCTGTAGTACTGGTATCGTCATCTGCTCTAGTGTAAACTTGTTACTCTATTGATTATTTTCATGGAGTATAACATGATGATTTGTATTGATGCAGAGGCTGTTCCCAAGAGAATACTTGAATTGATGAGTGTTCAAGGGCTTACAAGGGAGAATGTTGCAAGTCACCTGCAGGTGCTTAGACTTTTCTTTTGTTGTTTCTTACCTGTTATTCCAGGTGATTTCTCTCTTTTATCAGTACTCATATAATATACTTTACAGTGTGACTGAAGCAGCAGTATGTCTTATAGTGTAGTAAACAATGGAATATTTAGTCCAAAACCAGCATCATTGCTGTGCTACGAACATTTTAAAAATGGAAATAGGAACAAAAGATGGTGGATTAAGCAGAAGTTATTGCCCTGCTTTTCCTTTTAATCATAAGTGGGAGGGAATTTATGGTTGCCAGTTTTTTAGCATAGCTCACTAGTCTGTCATGTTTTTGTTAGTCTTGTTATGTTTGCAACCTTTGGTTCTACGATATTTGTAGCCCCATGGATGATGTGATTTTGTTCATTATTTAGAACCAAACACCCGACTGCTTTTTTCCCTCCTATGATGGAGTATTATCTTTCAACGAAATATGAAGTGTTTGTTATTGTTTGGATAACCTTGATGTGCATAATTCATGAATAGGGTGTGTGTGCTGAGCTACAAAGAATTGATTTATCATTTTAATACAGAAAGGACCATTAGAGGAATCGTGTAATGGGTTGGTATAGTAGGATTTTTGCCTTTTCTTCCAAACAGCAGCTACTGAGTAAAATGAGAAGAAAACCCTAGTACGGTTCCACGAGTTTCTGCTGTTTTCAGAAGAAGGGTACAGTTGCAAAAATGCAACAGAGTGAATTGAAAAGTATTGCGCAAAAAGTGGAAAATGCTTGCAGTGGGGGTTGGGAATGGGGATACAATTTCTATTGTCCTCCTGTACCCCGGTAACCTTACCCAACTTCTCACCATAACTAAAGGTTCCTCTTAAAATCTATTAAAGTTAGAATCAATCAATAAGTGTTAACTACACTGTTTTCTTGTATGTTTCTGATAAATGAATCCTCTAGATAAAATCGTAAGGTAGATATTAGCCATTATGCTCAATTGCGTATTCTGCTCTGTTCAGCTTTAAATTCATTAGAAGTTTCTAGAAGATTGAAAAATGGTGCTATATTCAAGATTCAATAAAAAGAAAAGGCCAATGTCAGATACGGAAAACCTGTCCACCAAAAAGTTGATTAATAAAAAAACATCATTTATAAGCTATAATCATTTTTATAGCACTCCATATTTGGAGGCAAATGCGGGACTTTGAATTAACCATGACTCTCGACTAGTAGTTCAACTCTCAACTCTCCAAATGTTTAAGAAAGTCAAACTGCTTTTGTGATCCACAGGCTGCAGAATTGGTTACAATTTTGGCCGGAGGTTGTGTTGGCAGACGATAGTTCAACTAAATAGCAATTTGGATTCACAAAGTGACGTGACCTTGATTATGCTGGAATAAAGCAATTATAATATATAAGTTAATATTATATCTATATTATCTGCATTTATATTTAGGGATATAATAAAAGGTGTGTTGAAAGGTTGTATAACCTTTGGATATTGTATATACAATGGATAAGAAATTAGAATAGTCCACCATGACACAACACAAAAGCAACAAGCATTGCAAGCATCAAACATTGCAAGCATCTCTATTTAAGTTAGAAATTCTTCACGATACAGAACACAAAAGCAACAAGCATTGCAAGCATCAAACATTGCAAGCATCTCTATTTAAGTTAGAAATTCTTCACGACACACAACACAAAAGCAACAAGCATTGCAAGCATCTCTATTTTAATTAGAAATTCTACAAGGTTAGGGCCTACACTTTTAAGACCCACAATAATATAAAGAAGAAGAAACAAGAGAGGAATTCTCTATAAACAATTAACAAGTGCTATGGTAATTGAATTAAAAGAGAGAATATCTACTAATTAAAAAATGAGTTTGTATCTATGGGAAACATATTGATATAATTGATAATAGTAAGCATATTTATATATGTGACTATAATAAACATATTTATATATGTAACTATTTGGGAGTATGTGGGTCGTATATAATTGCATTATATACCATGCAATTATATATGTATACAATTGTAGTTATATATACATAATAACCATATTATATATATATCTATATACAATTATACTTATATATACACAACTGTATATATATATATATATATATAAATAAATAAATACAATGCAGTCCAAGAAATTATATATATAACTGTATTATATATGCAGTTATATATGAAGCTGCATATATTTATATCATGCAGTTATATATACAATTGCATATTTTATATATATATATAATACAATTGTGTATATATAATTACAATTATATACACACATATAAATAGTACAGTTATGTATATATAACTATAATTGTATACACATAATTTACGATATATAACCACTTGATATATAATGTAATTATGTACGATTGCATTATATATAACTGGATTATTTATATATATATATTATGCAGTTCAAAATATATATATATGTATATATATATATATATATATATATAATTGTATTATATAGGTAGTTATATATATAAAACTACATATTGTATATATAATACAGTTATATTTACAATTGCATATTATATATATTATATAATATATATAACTGTATTATATATGCAGTTATATATATAAAACTGCATATTGTATATATAATACACTTATATTTACAATTGCATATTATATACATATAATACATACATAATATAATTGTGAATATATAATTACAATTGTATACATATATAATTTACTGTATATAACTACGCGATATATAATGTAATTATATATGATTGCATTATATATATATATATATAAATATAAATAATGTTATATAAATAACTTTATTATATATACAATTATATATGCATTTGTTATGTAGATAACTTTATTATATATGCAGTTATATATGCAAATACATATTTTATATATATAATACAATTATATATACAACTGTATATTATATATGTACATAATATATAACTGCATTATATACCATGCAGTTAATTATATATATACAATTGTATTTATATATACACAAAAACTGTATTATATATATTTATATAAATATTATATAATGTAGTTGTATATATAATATTAATATAAATATATATAATGCAGTTTTTGTGTATATATAATTACAATTGTATATATATAATTTATTATATATAATGCAATTATGTATTATATATATTAATATTATATAATAATATTAATAAAAATATATATATAATAATAATATTAATATAAATATATATATAATGCAGTTGCGTGTATATAAGTTACAATTGTATACATATATAATTTACTATATATAATTGCATGGTATATAATACAGTTATATAATATGCAATTGTATAAATAATTATATTATATATATAAAATATACAATTGTATATATAATTGCATATATAATAAAGTTATCTATATAATATAATGCATATATATAAAATATAATTATATATAATATATATAATGCAGTTGTATATAATTACATTATATACCATATGATTATATACAATAAATTATATATGTATATAATTGTAGTTGTATATACACAACTGTATTATATATGTATTTATATTATGTATATATAACTGCATTATATATATAATATGCAGTTTTATATATATAACTTCATATATATATAAAGTTCAGTTATATATAATACATATATATAATGTAGTGTATATAATACACATATATCATACAATTGTATATATAATACACACATGTATATAACTATTATATATATTATACAATTAATTTTATATAATGTAGTATATGATGCAGTTATATATAACTGCACTTGCATTATATATCAGGCTGTTATATAATGCAGTTATATATATATATATATATATATATATATATATATATAATATGCAGTTTTATATATATAACTTCATATATATATAAAGTTCAGTTATATATAATACATATATATAATGTAGTGTATATAATACACATATATCATACAATTGTATATATAATACACACATGTATATAACTATTATATATATTATACAATTAATTTTATATAATGTAGTATATGATGCAGTTATATATAACTGCACTTGCATTATATATCATGCTGTTATATAATGCAGTTATATATATATATATATATATACACACAACTGCATTATATATAATGCAGCTATATATAATTATAACTGTATTATATAAAATAGTTGTATATATAATTACAAGTGCACAATATATAGTTATAATTAATTATATATAGTTATAGTTAGTTATAAATGTAGTTATATCATGCGATTATGTATATAATTGCATTATATATTATACAGTTTTATATATAACTGCATGATATATAATGTAGTTATCTATATAACTGCATGATATATAATGCATGCATGATATATATAACTGCATTATATATAATGCAGTTATATATATCATGCATGCATTATATATGATGCAGTTATATAGATAACTACAATATATATCATGTCAATGTAATATATAATTGCATTATATATTATACATATGCAATAATATATAACTATATAATATATCATGTAGATATATATACAATGACATAATATATAATACAGATGCAATTATATATAACTACATGATAAATAATACAAATATATTATAATGTAATTATATATAATTCTGTGATATATATCGTGCAATATATATATATATCTCATACATATAATTGTATTAGATATGATGCAGTTATATATATAATTACATTAAATATATGATATAATTCATGCAGTTATATATAATGTAGATATATATAATTCATGCAGTTATACACAATATAATTATATATATAACTGCATTATATATATAATACAATTATATATATAAATGCATTATATATATAACTACCTTGTTTATAATGCATATATATATATATATATAACTGCATTATATTGCGTGTAACGTAGTTATTTATATATAATGTAGTTATATATTACGTCACAAGGTTTGGTAATTTTTTATCAAAAAATTTGAAATTTATCATTCATAAAAAAATTATATAACATTTGGGTAAAATTGTTAAAATTCGGTTTAAATATACGGCCAAAATGTCACAAGGTTTGGTGATTTTTTAACAAAAAATCAAAAATCATCATTTTTAAAAAATGCTACAAAGTTCAGGTAAAATTGTTAAAATTCAGCTAAAACACATGGCCAAAAAATCGCAGCCAGAAAATGGTGTAAAATGTACCCTAAAATAGGGGTAAAATGCATACCTTGTGCCCTAGTGCTTTGTTTTTTCCTTGTGCCCTAGTGCTTTTGTTTTTTTCATATACTGTACGACAGATGCAGGGTGGACACGGGTAGGGGATGGGAGATGCAAGGTCGACGATGGAACAAGTAGCGCCCTTGCTTAGGAGCCTTTGGAAAAAAAACATCTTTTGTTTGGGTTTCTTAGTCATTTTCTACCTTAGAGGGCTTTGTTCCCGTCCGCCTTTGATCCAAGTTGACCGGGATGGATTGGGGCCGACGAGCAAATTGTTTAAGTTGACCGTGCATCCAGGAATTGAGGAGAGTGAATCGAGGTAAGGCAATGGTGCACTAGGGCTGCCTCTAAATTCTCTTTACTGCGAAATCCGGGCTCTCTCTCGGCGGGTCCTGCTGGCCGACCGCTGGGGAATAGGTTAGTCCCACAACACTTGGTTTTCCTAAAGCCTCTGCAGTATTTGTCTTTTATTTTTTTTATCCTCTCTCATCGGGTATCTCAAAACAAAGCAAACCATGGTAAACAAAAGGAAACGGTTAAAAGACAACCTACAGTGGGTCACACAGGGCTGTATGGCAGAGAAAACACGGTTTTCACTAGGGGTCAAAAATTTGCAAACTCTTGGACCATTGAAGCTTTCCAGATTTCTTATAGGGGATCCATGTGGCCCCCAAGTGCAGTTAACGGGGTCTGTGGTTAGGGTACTTAACCAGGAAGGGTTAAGCACTCCTTGGAACCAAACTCTGCAGTTAACAAACGGACCTATTGATCCAAGCATTCATGGTCAGAGTATAAAAGAGACAGGAGACCCTTTCTCATTATTACACCCTCAGGGTAACACTATCAAAACGGAGGGAAAGTTGATATTTGTGAACGCAAAGCAATACAAGGGGATAATAACACGCAGACAAATCCGTAAACAGTGGCAAAAACATAGTAAAAAGCTTATTAAGATTTTACCCAAGATAGATGGAAACACTGCAAACACCGCGATCAAAATGAATCACCCAGGAGAACTTATAGGACTAGATGAAGACAGTAGGAAAGAGAGTGAGAATCATCTGCGTCACAAAAAACTTGAGGTAGATCGGGGTAAAACAGAAACTGTTCTAATAAGCAAAGACGGACGGGAAGATGGATCATAAGACCATGTAGGACCGTACAACCCTATGACTACACCGCTGATGTGGTCATCAGAACTGTACATTAATGAGCTTATGAACTTGAAACAACGGCTGGAGAAAATAGAAGAGAAAGGGCGACATGAAAACACTAAAATTAAAGAAATTTTGGAAACCAGCTCGAACCTTGAAAGAGAAAACAATTTGCTCAAAGAGCAAATTTTAACCTTGCAAAGCAACATGATAAGGGGTCAGCAGGAGCTAGTCTATCTAAAACTGGAGTTAGAGAAAACAAAATCAACAAAAGATATACCAAAAACAGTGATAAAAAGTGACATTTCACAGCTAGAAAAGATCCAAACAGCTCTGGCAAGCATTGAACTAAGGGAAAATAAGCTAAGAGATCAATTAGAAGAAGCAAAATCTTGGGCCCAGGTTGTTAGAGAACCAATTCATGAGCACAAAAGATATACCAAAAACAGTGATAAAAAGTGACATTTCACAGCTAGAAAAGATCCAAACAGCTCTGGCAAGCATGGAACTAAGGGAAAATAAGCTAAGAGATCAATTAGAAGAAGCAAAATCTTGGGCCCAGGTTGTTAGAGAACCAATTCATGAGCAAAAAGAAACCATCGAGAAACAAATCAAGAGACACATAAAAGAAGAAAAAGACAAACAGGACAAGGAGGTTAATATTATCATCAAAGGTTTGAGGGATTTTGGTGAGAAAGAAAGAACTGACATCTTAGCAAGAGACTTTCTTAAAGAAGAATTGAAATGGACAGGTGTTATCAAGCAGGCAAACAGGATTGGAAAGAAAACAAAAGAAGGAAGGAATAGGCATGTAAGAGTCATCTTGAGAAACATAGAGGATAAGAGCACAATCCTAAAGAATAGGGGGCTACTCAGAGGCACTCACATTTTCCTTGATGAGGACTTAACATTTGCACAACAAGAAGAACGAAGAAAGGAGTGGGAAAAAGTGAAAAAAGCAAGGGAGGATGGAAAATGGGCATGGCTGAAAAATGGAAAAGCTCAAATCAGCTAGCGTTCTTTCCACAAAAAATAGGAATTCGGGGCCCCACGAGAATCTCTGCACATGATAAGTTGGAATTGTAGAGGATACCCTTGGAGAAGAGGACCAGGGTTAGGGCCCATAGCAGAAGGAAAAGACATTATTTTAACTGAAACACATGAGCATGATGGATGCAAAGTCCCAGACTTTGTAGGGTACAAAAAAATCTCAGTATGGAATGAAGGGACGGAGACATGTAAGGGTCATCGGGGGGTCACCGTGCTAATAAAAGAAGTGTGGGCTGAAAGAGTGAAAATAGAGAAAGAGGATCCCAATAAACAATACATTTGTCTGAAAATAATAGACAATGACATAATTAGGTTCGCTGCTTGCTAATTTGCTCTGAAAGGTCAACGTTCTACAAAAAGAGAAACTTGGACAGGGAAGACCCGTATGCGGCGCTAAAGAAAGATATCTCTATTTTTAGCACATCAGGGGAAATTGTTTTAATTGGAGACTTCAATGCTAGAACTACCAACAATCAATCTCTTCAAATGTGAGGAGAAGATAGAGGGGATAGCAATCCTTTATGGTTAGAAGAGGGTGGGGACCAACTTTGGAAAAGAATGTCACAAGATGGAAAAGACAGTGTGACACACTTCGGTGCCGAATTTTTGGGACTCTGTAGTTTGTATGACATGGTTATATGTAACGGTACAAGAGCTTGGCCAAGATTTGGGGATATTACTTGCAAAACCTACAATGGTCAAAGTGTGGTTGATTATGTCATCTGCTCTAAAAATTCGACTGCTGGGTTGCTGGGGTTTGTTATAAGGGAATGCCCTATGGAAATGAAGTTTGACCATATGCCCCTCTTGGTTAAGTTTGGCTTTCTCACAAACAAGCAAAGTGAAAGGCAAGCTCAACACAAGGTTAATACAGCTAATCCGCATGGTAAAATCATTTTGAATAAAAAAAACCAAGAACTCTTTATTGCTGCCCTTGGGTAGCACATTGAGATGACCAAAAACAATGTTGGGCGTAAGGAAAACAATATTACGAGGAAACACATTGACAACAGTTTGTTGGTCCCTTTGATTCACAAGGCTCTAAATGTTTGCAAGAAATCCAGGCCTCGGAAAGGTGTCTCTAACACTTTCCCGGCTAATCCCTGGTATGATGAAGAGTGCAAAGCAACAAAAAGATCCTACAAAGAGAGCGAGCCAAACAGAGAAAACAAGAAAAACTATGTGAAGTTGTTAAAAGCCAAGAAAGAAAAGTTTGTTATACTAAGAAGGAAGGAGCTAATAGTGTTAGGTAAGCACAATCCCAAAGGTTTTTGGAGGGAGCTACAGCAAGAGAAGAAATATACAGAAAATAATATCACAGAATCTCAATGGTTAGAGTATGCAAAACTGCTTTATGAGCGTGACCATGGGGAAGCCCTCCCTCTCAATGTTAGCACGTCAACCGAGCTCTTTTCGGATGAGGAGATCAAACAGGGTATAAAGAAATTAGCAAATGGTAAAGCACAGGGCATTGACGGGCTACACGCTGAATTCTTAAAGTGGGGAGCTGAACACCTTGCTTCGCACATCAAAAGAATTTTTAATGAGGTCACGCAATGGGGATTTCCAGTGGAGTGGACGACTAGTGTTGTTATCCCTCTCTTCAAGAGTGAGGATATCAATAATTCCTCTAACTATCGTACGATCATGGTCAACCCTCTTCTTGGAAAGTTATTTGGGAGCTTGATCGAACGTAGAATCAGCAGCTGGGCAAAAAAAGAAAGGAAAAGAGCAAAGGGACATGCTGGTTTTAGACCAAGGCACTCTACCATTGATCACTGCATTACTCTTAGGCATTTGATTGAAAAAGCTTGGAACACCCAAGGTGGGGAAGCTTACTGGTGTTTTGTGGATTTTAAAAAAGATTTTGACACAGTTCCCAGAGACAAACTCTGGAAAAGGATGGAAGAATTGGGGGTCCCTGATGAGTTTAGAGCAGCTGTTCACAAACTTTATGAGCGTGTTAGAGCAAAAATCAGAACTAGAGAAGGCATGTCTGAATGCTTCGGCTACAACATTGGGGTCAAGCAGGGGTGCCCACTCTCCCCCACTTTGTTTGGTCTTTACATTGACAAACTTGAGGAATGGATAAATAAAACCGAAGGGGGTGGCATCTAGTTGGCCAATTTTGTAGTAAAGCTACTTTTATATGCAGATGATCTTATTCTTATAGCAAAAACTGCCCATGGTTTGAGGGGTCATTTGAAGGCTTTAGAGCTATTTTGCCAAGATGTCGGGATGCAAGTGAACATTAGCAAGACTAAAGTCATGATCTTCTCTCTAAAAAGGGAATAGCAACAAACTAATTTTATGTTCGAAGGTAGCCAGTTGGAAATCATCGAAGAATACAAGTATCTTGGCATTGTTTTTCATAATTGGCTCAGTTGGGAAACTTGCAGGGCGAAAAGGATTCAAGGAGGTTGGAGAGCTTCTTACCTTCTCCAGAACAGGGGTAGGAAAGCGGAACTTTGGGATTGGAAAACCAAGAAAACCCTTTTTGGTTTGTTGGTCACATCAGTTGTCCTCTACGGTTGTGAGGTTTGGGGAAGCAACATGTCAAATCACAGATGGAGACAGTTGGAAAGAATTCAAAAACATCTTATCACTAATAGTCTTAAAGTTAAAGCAACTGTTCTATATGAGATCCTCTTGGTGGAGGCCGGTACTTTCCCAATGGAAGCTGCGGTGATTTCACGGTTACTAAGCTACCTAAAAAAGGTTGAAAACATGGGGAATCACCAGTGGCCCAAAACGGTGGTGAATGAGGTTTTAGATCGGAGGAAGAAGATGTGGATGAAGCAAAACATCAAGTGGTTGGGAAAATGGGACATTAAGTTACATGAGCGCCCTAACACCAAAGAGGAAATAAAAAAGTTTGTGTTAGAAAAATTTAGGACTGCCATGTGGACAAATCAGATTGGGAGTAAAAAAATGCATTATATTAAAGAGTTCAATCCCACTTGGGAACACGGGGATAAAGCATACCTAAGTGCCGATCTTAAAGGTAAAGCTAGGCTCCTAGTGGCACAATAGAGGACCAGTTCACACCATCTTAGGTGTGAAATTGGTAGATGGATGGTTCCCAAGGAAAGATGGGAAGATAGGACTTGCATTTTCTGCAGTGATAGAGCGGTTGAAACTTAACGACACTTCATTAGGGAGTGCGATGCGTACAAGGATATCCGTATGCAGCAGGATAACAGTGTGAATGTGGGCAGTTTTAGTGAGTTATTTGAGGAAGAGAGGGTACACAACACGGCCCGGTTGTTGGTAAAGATTCATATGAGGCGGGATGACATCGAAAGGAATCTGAAGAACTCCTAATGGTCTTGACACTTGGTCCCATAGATTGTTTGGTCTCATGGACGTTATTAAAACTCATTCATTCATACCGGGCTTTGTAGGCTTCATTTGTACCTCTAACAATTACTTATTTTTGCGAACAAAATCATAATGAAAACTTTGAATTGACATTTATTACTCAAAACAAACGTATATCCCTACCATTTAGGAGGGAAAAATAGATGCAAGTTGCATGAAAAAAAACTATATAATTAAAGTCCAAGCTTCGTGAACTTTGTATAAAAAATAAAATAAAAATGAAAAATAAATGTACAAAGCTTGGACCAATCCTTAGGTTTTGAAATTTGTTTTAATTTTATTTTTCATTTTGATTTTTAATTTAGTTTATATTTTTTTAATTTTTAATATGTATGTTTTTTAATTTATTTTGTATGTTTGATAATTATAATTTAAATATTTTGATTTTTAATTTAGTCTATATTTTATATTTTTTATACAAATACATTATATATGTATTATATAAACTGCATTATATATATGTATTATGTTATATATATAACTATATTATATATATAACATGTATATTTTATATATAATGCAGTTATATATATATATAATTGCATTATATAATTGTTATATATATAATTATATTATAAAAAATATATAATAATGTAATGTATAATACAATTATATATATCTATATTATTATATATATTTTATAATACAATTATACATAACTGTATTATAATATATATATATAAATATAATAATATAGATACATTATATATATATATATATATATATTTATTAGTATATATATTTTATAATATAACTATATATAACAATTAAATAATCTAATTATGTATAACTACATTATATATATAATATTATAATGTCATTATATATATAACAATTATATAATATATATAATTTTATCTATAATATTATATATATTTTATATATAATATAGTTATATAACTGTATTATATAATTATATATATAATTGTATTATATAATTGCATTATAATAATAATGCACACATATATAATGTAGTTATATATTATTATATATAATTGTGTTATACATATATCCATAATATAGTTATAATAATGCCGATATAATACAGTTATATTATATATAATTGTGTTATACATATATCCATAATATAGTTTTATATATATATAATGAAGTTGTATATATATAATGTAGTTATAATAATGCATATATCAATAACTGCATTATATATATACAATTTCATTGTATATATAAAATTGCTTGAAGTTGTATATATAATATATAATCTAGTTATATATATCTACATTATTATAATTGCATTATAAATATACCATTTCATTATATATAAAACGAATATATATATATATATATTTTTTTGATTGGTAATCATTTTTGATCGGAGCTAGGATTTGGAAACTGCTTTTTAATCACCGGAGCAACAACCGTTCTGGGACACAATCGAGGGTCCCATTTCCCCAAGAGAATTCTATTAATAACCACACTACCTCAATGAAACGTTATAGCCCACACACTGCAAATTGCATTAGTTGTCACGCATTACCAGCAATCGAAATTGCCTCCTCTACCATGGGACCCACCTGCACGCTCCATGGGAACTATCGTCGACCACTAGCACTGACCACTAGCAATCGAATAAAATCCATTACAAGCATCCCTGATACTCACGACCACAATCGACTGTACATGCCTCAATGGAAATCGAACCTTGATGAGCTTGGATACATCCAAATGACCAAACCAACTCACCCCCATCTCATTGGCAAAATACATTATATATAATGTAGTTATATATATGTGCATTATTATATATATATATATATATATATATATATATATATATAATAATGCACATATATATAACTGCATTATATATATATATATAACTGCATTATATATAATATTATATGATGCAATTATATATATAATATAGTTATAGATAATTATATTGTATAAATACTACTATATTATATATATATAATACAGTTGTATATATATAACTGTATTGTAGATATCATAGTATTAAAAAACGTGGGTGCCCTTCGGGTCCCTGTGGAAACTTGTTTTTTTTGCAAAATGGTTACCCGTCATAGTTAACTGTGGGTGTTTAGGGTCCCGAAACTTGCGGTTAATGAGCAACTAATCGCAGTTACTTGCTGTTAACCGTGGGTTTTCGACTTAAAAATTGAAATTCGTCTATTTTCTTCTCAGGGCACAATGTTCGCTTGAAAATCGCTCAGTTTGAGGTCAAAGTCGTGCTTGATGTGACCCTGTACACTGTAACCCATGCTGGACGCAACTGCTATAAGCTCGCAACCTGTGTTGGATACCACGACGTGGAGAAAACTTGTAGCTTGCTATGGGTGGCGAGACCAGACGCATAGCCTCCAACCTGTGTGACTAGATGTGCGTCCTCCAACCTACATGACCAGACGTGCAACGGTCAACCTGCTAGAGCAACTTGGCAAGGAAGGGGAAGGGGAAGCGTCGAAGTAGGGGCCAGGGCACAGACGAGTTCGATGCTTGGAAGGCATGGTTTATACTTTATAATTTTATGTTTTATTTTATTTGTTATTTTTAACTTTACGCTTTGTTTTAATTTAATTTTACTTTATGTTTTCTTATTAATTTTGTTTTTAATTATTTATTTTAAGTTTTGTTTTAATTTATTTATTTTATTTTATGTTTTGTTTTAATTTTTTATTTAAATTTTTTATTTTATTATTTATTTATTATGACTTCTAAATTTTAAATTTTATATTATATAATTATATTTTATTTATTTAATAATAATATTTTAATTCGAATTTAATGTCATTTTTTAATGTGTTCTCTAATGTCATTTAATTCTAATTTATAACTCTGAGTTGTGTTCTCTACATTCATTTCATTTTTTTATGTGTTTAATGTATTTTATGAATATATATATTTTTTTAAAGTAGCGATAAAACTGCGGGGTAATTGCTGTTTAATTGTCGAGTAATTGCCGGGTCTCGAATACGGGTCAAAATTTTTCGCTGCCGGGTAATTGCCGAGTACGAGTTTTAATACTATGGTAGATATATTACTATATTATATGTGTGTGTGACCACTTAGGTAGACCCATGTAGGCTACCAAGTGATCACACATATAAACATAACATCATGCAGGTAGGTAGATCCACGTAGGCCTACCACAATTAATGTGATGATGAAAATAAATTGGATGACTCATTAAACCTAGGGGCCATGTTATTGACACATAAATTTGACAATTTTATCTAAGTTGTGGTTTATATAAAAAATCACCTCTATGTTTCAAGTAATTTGCTTTTAAAATGTGAACTAGTTAAATTAGGTGGAAGTGCTACTTTGAGTAAAGTGTAAAGATTGTTGTATGTATCATACATGGATTTCTGATTGCACTGGTAGGCTTGCCTAGAAACATGCCTCAATTCATATGCATGAAATTTTGTCAATGAATATGGGCCTAATGCAAATGAAAATGTGAAAGTATGAGCAACCATGTGTAGACAATCATTATGAATAAAGGTATTGTTTTGCACCCAACCTTGTTATGTTAATCTTTTTTCCTCCGACAACTTTATGTTTGGTTGTGACGATTGTGTTAACTAACAACCATTGAGTCTTGTCATTCAAAAAGCATTTCACATATTAGGGTAAGGGCACTTGTATTAAGTCCTCCCCATATTGAACTATCTATACTGAGCACTACCTGTTGATGATACAGGATTGTTGTCACTCTCATTTGTCTATGTTGCATTGTGGTGTATGTTTTACTCTATAAGTGATACTACTTAGTAGTATAATTTCTATGATAAGCATTCTAGCAAAGTGCCTTGGAGAATATTGGGTCAATCTAAAGTCGTTTCAAAATAGAACACCTGTTGACAATACTGATTCGTGATGACACAGGGGATGGAAACTTAACGGGTCAACCAATCCAGGAAATAGTTGAAACTAATCAGGGTCGAGAGGATGACCTCACAAATTATGTCAAGTATTCGTAGGATCACTGTTTGCAGGAGCAAGCCAAGGAAGATTTTGAAAGGACCCTAGTGCTTGTAGAATCTATGTTGGGTAACTTGGTAGTGACGAAAGAAGTAGATCGACTCCGTGATCTCCTAGACAAATTCCTTGTTAGGCATTATATTGTCTTGCAAAAAGTCCATGTTGAATGTGATAGTGAAATACGACGACAGGTCTTACAATGGTATGAGGAGAGGTTTTGTTAGGATGGGGAAGAAAGATTTGAAGATAGATGTTGAACCAGAAAGGACTAATGCCATTGAGCCCGAACAAAGGTGGGAGGAGACAACATTGTAAGGGAGTGGACCAAGAGATTTTACGGTCTACCAGACTCTTGGAGGAACAATAGCTAAGATAGAGGTTGCTAAAGGTGGCCACTTCTAGAAACCCCTCAAGGCAAGTATGGGACATTAGTGAAAGCCAAAGTTGACATCAGAGTCAGAGATGAAACCAAGGGTTCAAGCAGTATCGAAACACCGTACACCAGACAAAAGTAAATAATGGATGGAGATTGCGAGGCAATTGCCCCTTTTAGATGTAGCAAATGTTGACCTTGCTGATTGGATTTGTTTGATAAGTCTTGCAAAAGAGTCCATGGAATCTGGTAAGGATTCGATAGAGCCCTCTTTTTTTTAGGGAAGTCTTTATTCTAAGGCAAAGTCTATGAATGACTTCTTCATGGAAGAAGAACGAGTTGTTTATGAGACAAACATTCAAGGAATTGAAGATACAATGCTGACTACACCAAGACAACCCAAATGACAAGTGGGAGCAATTAGTAGAGAGAGGGAACCGGATGGTGAGAACGATAGTGTAAGAGTCCTTGTTGAAGGAAGGGTCGAGCATAGGGACGTGTTCGATGGTGCCAAGAGAGTAGAGGAATGTCCAACGCATTCTTTCTTAAGGTGGAGAATCGTATTGGAAGAGCCACGTCAAAAGCAAAAGCCATTGTTGCTGCCTCTAACTAGTGACAATTTGGAAGCACCCGTACAACATTGCAAGACATGCATTACAATTTGGACCACCAATGGGCACACAATTGAGCATCTTTGGCTATCGTGCTTCCCATGCACACTTCTTGGAGTGGTTATTGATTGGTTCACATATGTACCAACTATTGATAAAGTATCATGGGAGAGACTCCAAAAGGCATTCGAGGAGTAGTTTAGGCTCTCGAGAGATGAAAACGAGATTGTCGTTGAGATCTATAGTACTCGACAAAGTAAGCATGAGAACGTACAAGCCTACAAGGAGGCTCAAGAACTGCTTGGAAAACTTGAAAAGGAACCCGTTGAAGGATTGAAGAAGAGATGGTTCATCAAAGGGTTGGTCCTTATTGCTGAGGAAGAGGAAGGTCGTCCCACCTTCGTCTTATGAGGACACATACAATTGTGTGTGATGGATATTGAAAGTGAGAACAAGACATCCTCGTATCCAAGAAGGAGCAAAGATGATGACTCTAATTCCATTGATAGTGAACTAGGATATGTTCAAGCTTTTTAGAGGGATATGCTCCTGATGATGAAGGAATTGAAAAAGGCTGCCACAAATGAAGGAAAAGACCTTTGGTGCATGAATTGAAAAATAGGTGGTCATATGAAGGTTAGTTGTCCAAGGAAAATGTTTTTTGAATCTACCTAGTTACGGGCCATGCAGTCAAGGATTTCCTGTATAACTTAAAAAATAAAGGTGCCCAAGTTATATTCACTCAATGAGAGCCATCAACACCACCTTTGCCTGTATAACTTAAAAAATAAAGGTGCCCAAGTTATCTTCACTCAAGGAGAGCCATCAACACCACCTTCCACCTCGATGAATCCTAAAATGAACAAGGGTACATCTCCTGGCAGGTAGTAGAACTAGAAATATGATATTAGATGCTAGAGCAATTTATAGATGGAAGTGGTAATTGCATCCATTATGGTGGCCAAGTTTGGGCAATCATATAGTGTCAGAAATGCCACAAGTGGGGCCATTTCGCAAGAGATTGCCCTAATAAAAAAACACCAAACTTATATGTTGATGGTTTGAGCCCGTAGACCATAATGATGGTCATTTTCCAAAGCAAGAAAGTGTCAACATGATTGATGTAGTTGAGGACAAGGTTATGTCAATCACTATGGCACAAGTGAAAAAGCTAACTACTCGGATCCACGTAGGAGGAAAGATTGGCCGAAGCAAGGGTGGAAGTCAAAAGGGCAATGGAGAATGAAGGTAGTAGCATGAACGTGCAAGTATAGTGATAAACAAACTTTAGCTTGATAAAACTCTTGCAAGACAATTCTTGCACACTACTGTTGCAAAGCATTCTAGAACTCAAGAAAGTTATCATTGGTATCGTATAAGAAATTTGCCCAAACATGAAGCATACACCACACTTAGTGTCAGATGGTGTAGCGTTGGGTGATGGGGAGAGAAAGAAGCACAATAATGAACCTATAGTTGAGTCTCCATTGTCACGTGACCAGGGGATTGATTTTATGCTCCTCATGATGAATCTAGCTCACCTGTCAATAGTCATGCATGTGGAAAATTTGGGCAGAAATTTGAGAAATGTTATTGTTGATGGTGGTTTTGGCATGAATGCTCTTCCAAGGGAGACTTGAAAGAGCCTTGGGAAGTCTGCTATTTGGCCATCGATATTCTAATTGGTGGGCGCCGATCAACACCATATAATGGTGTTGGGAGTTCTCATGGCACAAAATGTAGTCATTAGCACCTGACCCTTTATACTAAATTTTATAGTCATCTCCTTGAAAAAGAAGATCTACGATGCATTATTGGGTTGGGGCTGGTTGATAGCAACCAAAGTCAACCAAAAAGGGAAAAAAAAATGATCTCCATTGAAAAACAAAGGCCAACAATATATTATAGAATTGAAGAATCACGTAGTGAGTGAGAGCATCCTCAACAGACTTGGACTTCGAAGGAGAACACTCGATAGATGGAAACTGAGGCAAGGTGAAGCTGAATGAAGGGGTCTTGGAGTTGCAATCACGCTTTGCAGATGAAATAAATTACTTCAGTCTCTTCCATTGGTAGATGGAAGACTATGAGGTGTTCCAACTGGGGTTTAATTTTGTTGAGATCATGAAGATTGAAGGCAGAGGCATGAATTGAGATGATTGTAAGATGAAGTCGACAATGGCATTTCCTTCCAAGTCAACATCCATACAACATGATTACTGCAAACTAAAGTCGATGATGCCAAGTCTTGGAGAACCATCATCCTCATGCTCGAATTATCCTTCATAGTTCACTGAATGTAGAGTGGGTGATGCAAATATAGATGAGAAACTTGCTCACTAGTTTTGCAGCGACCTACCACCATTAGGATGAATTTGGGATTAAAAGGAGATCCCAAAATGATCATGGTCGAAGACGACTAGAACTCGGTGTTGAAGGCAATAGCATTCCGGATCAACAAGGTATAATGGTATTGGAAATTATCATGGCACAAAAGGTAATCATTGGCACCCAATCCTTTATTTTAAGTTTTGTAGTCATCTCCTTGAAAAAGAAGGCATAAGATGCATTATTGGGTTGGGGCTGGCTGACAACAACCAAAGCCAACCAGAATTAGAAAAAAATATGATCTCCATTGAAAACAAAGGTTGGAAATATATTTTAGATATGAAAAGTGAGAGCATCCTCAGCAGACTCAGACTCTGAAGGAGAACATTCGACATATGGGAACCAAGGCACATTGAAGTCAAATGATGAAGGGGTCTTGGAGTTGCAATCATGCTTTGAGGATGAAACAAATTACTTCAATGGTCTCTTCCATTGGTAGATAGGAGACTATGAGGTGTTTGAGCTGGGGTGTAATTTGTTGAGATTGTGGAGTTTGAAGAAGGTGAATACATGAAGTGAGATGATTGTAAGATGAAGTTGACAATGCCATTTCTTCCCAAGTCAATATCTCTACAATACAATTATCGAAACTAATGTTGGTGATGCCAAGTCCTAGAGAATCGTCATCTTAATGCTCATTTATCCTCAAGATTTCACTAAATATAGAGTGGGTGATGCAAATATAGATGAGCAACTTGATCACTAGTTCGGGAACATTGAGGATATGAAATACAAGGAACCTACTGCCATTAGGGTGAATCTGGGATCACAAGGAGATACCAAAATGATCATGGTTGAAGATGACTAGGACCCAATGTTGAAGGCAATAGTGTTCCTAATATTTATGGACTAAACAAGGACATGTTTACTTGGATGTACAAAACCCTGGAGGGACTACCCCTTGAAATGTGTGTACATAGAATCCGTTAGTGCCAAGAGCACGACAAGGAGAAAAATGTACATTTTGAACAAGAATTATGTTGCTAAGGTCCAAGAAGAGATTTACAAAATGCTAGAGGTGGGAATAATCTCTAATGTGGAAACAAATGGGTGTCCCCAATAGTAATTATTCTGATGTCTAAACACAAATAAGAATATAAATGGGTTTTATATGTTTGAACACAAATACTATCAAGGATCCATTCCCTTCCCCATTTACAAACTCTATTCTAGATGGAGAGGTTGGGCCTGAGATCTGTTCTTTTATGGATAGATTTTTTGGGTACAACTAGATTATCATAGCCAAAGAAGATAAAGTGAAGACCACGTTCATGATAAAAGGAGACAATGCTTACAACCAAATGCCATTTTGACTTTGCAATAGCACATTTTCGACAAGATGGCTATTGGCAACTTCAAAGCCTTCCATGATGATCGGTCTATTTACAACAGTCAAGATGACCATCTTTGAGCTCTGATGAAATGCATGTGACATTGTTGAGTACTAGCAGCTAAGTTAGCTGTGAATCCCAAGAAGTGCATATTCATAGTGACACAAGGTTAGCTTCTTGGTCATGTTGTTTGTAAATCCAGAATGAAGTTCGACCTTGACAAGACATAGGTTATGGTTGAAATGGAAGCACACAAAAATTTCAAAGGGGTAAAGTCATTCTTGGGCCATGTCGGGTATTACTGACGCTTTATTAATTTTTTTCCCTCCCAAGTTTCACATCCCCTCAACACATTGACAAGTGAGCTTGGTTTGTATGGTCTAATGAGTAGGAGCAAGCTTCAAAGAACTAAAAGTGTGCCTGATTAGTTCACCTATCCTTTTATATCCAGACTAGGACAAAGAGCTCCATGACCTTGGCACAAGTCGGAACTCAAGGGTTGGACCACCATGTGTCTTTTCCAACGGACTATTGTCTAATGCTGAGAAGAATTATATCACCACTAAATGAGAAGGTCTTGGCATAGTTTATGTAGTGCAGAAGTTTTGACATTACCTATGGGAAACTCCCTTCACATTTTATGTGGATCCCCATGCATTATTGTACTTTGTCGACAAGCCCATTATTCAAGGTCGAATAAAGTGGTGGTTGTTGCAAGAGTTTACATTTAAGATCATTGTAAGAGCCATGTAATTGTTGACCAGTTTTCCTAGATAAAATTAGGTGAACCCCTTGAAGGTGTCAATGAATTTGTTTTGAATGCTCATTTATTCTAGATTGCGATTATGTCATCCTAGTATGAAAATATTGGGGTTTATATAGAAGGAAATCGGGATTGAAGACTTGAATGATCCAGTGCCAATGTGACTTGACCATATCATGTGGCAATGTGTAATGAAGGAAGAGATCCCGAATGTACTAGAAGTGCATGGAGTAAATGGATTGGAGGTCACATGGGCCTATAGATGCTACGACAAGGAAAGGATCCTAGCAGCACTTTGGTGGCGATGTTGCACCATGATGCCAAAGAATGGGTGTTGGGTTGTGACATTTTCCATAGGATTGGGAAGCCACTCATAAGGGACTTTATGCCCCTATGGTCATCTCAGCTTTGGGAACTTTTTGAATGGTGGGAATAGTATTTGATTGGAACCTTGAAGGTCAACACGATCCATTGGTGCAAGTACATTGGATCGCCACTGAGTATTTAATGAAGTGGGTTGAAAGCCAAACCCTTGCTTGACAACAATGTACGGTAAAATCTAGTCAAGTAGCCACAAGATTTGGAATTTTGACACAAATTACCAGTGATTAAATTGGGCATTTTGTCAACCATGTGATTCGGTTGACGACTTCGAAGTTTCAAAAATTCCATTCACTCTCCGATGCATACTACCCATGAGTGAACGACCATGCAGAGGCCACTAAGAAAGCTTTTATCTCAGTAATCTAGAAGTTGTGTGCTATAGAGGGTGTGAGTTAGGAAGAACACGTACCAACGGTGTTGTGGGCCTATTGTATGGCCTACAAAATTACTACTAGCCACACACCCTTCCAAAATGAATGGTTACGAGGTAGCAGTTCCGATGGAATATTTTGTCACTTGTGTCAAGATTAAGGGTGGCTGTTGTGAAGTGACTCGACGACAAGGAGAGCCTCACATAATAGCTTTTTTGGTTGAATAACTTGGAGGATCATTGGATAATGGTGTGTTGGGCACCAAAAGTCATGCAAAAAAAGTGGAGATATTGGCATTATAAATACCTTTGATGGATGAATTTCAAAGCAAGAGCCTTAGTTTTAATTTCTAAGGTATAATGCCAGGAGAATAATTAAGCCTGGTAAGTTTAAAGCTATGTGGTTAGGCCCGTTTAAAATCCTAGAAATCTTGGAAAATGGGGCATTCATGCTAGAGAACTTGGATGGGACATTTGTCAAAGACATGGTGAATGAATCTTAACTTCAAATTGTATTGGCTAAAGATTGAGAAAATAAATGTGATTGACATTAGACTTCTATGTACGAATGAAGGACCCACTAGTCAAAAAGACAAAGGTACGGTTAAAATTTAATAAAGAAAAACAAAAAATGATAACATAAAGGAAAATTACAAAAGTGGAGGAGCAAGCAAAAAGGGACTGTATGCTCAAGAGGAAAGAAGACCACTGTATGCTCCTCCATCTCATACACTATATGTCCACTATGGAAATTAAGGTCCTGTCCTTGATGGTTTAGCATCATACGACCCTTAACTCCACCTTTTTGTACATCTCACTTCTAGATGTCCCCCTTTCGTACGTCCCTATTTGTTGGACATCCACCCACTGTACATGATCCGCATCACGGGGCCCAGGATGTTGGTGTAGTGGACAATGCCGTGCTTGGAGACAAGCTGCAGATTGTAGAATGCACAAAGGTAATCTAAACCACACAACCAAATACACATTCAAATGCGGAAGTTTGATATGCAAAATAATGAAAATTTTATTCAATATGTAGGATAGGGGAAAAGTACGTATATGTGCAAGATTCAATAAGACTAGGAATGCTAGTTCTTGTGATGAAAAGGCGAATGCTCCTTACTGATTTGTCGAGACTGAATTAAAGAATGCAGAACTATAGAGTGTCTAAATGCTAGATACACAAAGCATGCTAACAATCTCCTATCCAGTCCATGTGTGATTTCTCTCATCCTTGATCCCTTATGGGTCAGAAGGTTACAATATACACATCATTACAAGAAGTGGTTACAACTGATGACAGTTATAGAAGGGTGGTGGTGCATCTTTTGGCTGATCTTCCTACAAGTGCACAATTGGACTTTTAGCTGTGGTTCCACTGACAGATTCCCTAATGTGCTACAAACTTGGAGGATGCCAATTGGCATGCTGCATGGTAGAAGGAACTTGACACATGGATGCTGAGTATGTGTGCCAAAGTGCAGTAGCCTATTCAACATTGTGGTAGCAAACAAAGGTTTTGCGAGGTGAGTCAATTGTTGCGCGTGTTTTTCAGGTGGATGTGTTGCGTGCAGAGTTCAAATGTGCTTGCGTAGTGTTGGACTTTTGCACGGAAAATGTTAGGGTATTGTAAAGTTTTGCATGTGTTGCAAGGGAACCAAAGGTCCAAGTGAGAAGTGCACAAACCCGTGCAAAAGCTGTGCAAGGGTCATTCACCCTTTCTTGAGAAGCAATGGTCCCCATTGCATATTATATCAATAATGGAAACTAAACCTAAACTTTTTGAAGGGTGTACTACTTACCCTGATCAACGTATTGCCTTGTCTTGACCACTTAGAAAATTGATTTGTGTCTCGGTAGGTGCACGTTGTTGTCGCTTCAACAATATGATCCTTCTCTGTTGGGTGCACATTTAGGATCCAAATTTGAAGGATGTTGCATTGTTGCTGGCTCAAGCAAAAGTGGAACTTATGGCTTTATGAGTTTCACATTGAAGATTGGATGCAAACCCAAGTACTATGGCATGTCAAGAACAAATGTACTCTCTCTAGTTTTGTGTAGTGTCATGTATGGACCATAGTGCATGGACTTGATCTTGCAGTGTGGGCCCTTGAGTGTTGCTTCTGAAGATGCAACCAGATGTTATCACCCACCTTGAACTCATGAGGTGTGCGGTGTGCTTTGTGGTGCTCTTTGTACTTAAGCTATTGGCACAAGAGTATCTGCTGAACTTGTTGGTGAGTGTTTAGAGTGTGTGATAGAAACTTATATGCTTTGTCCACTCCCTATTCTTGTGCGTATGACATTGTGTTAGATGGTGTATGGTAGGATATGTCTAGGGTTGCCACTGGTTAGAACCCAAAAGATGTCTGGTATGGACTATGCACCATAGAGATGTGGAAAGCTCTGTTATAGGCATGCTGAATTTATAGTAGATTATCATCCCAAATGTGTGGATGAGCGTCGTTGTACATGCACAAAAGATGAACTAGTGTGCAATTCACAAGTTTTGTTTGTCCATCCGTCTGGGGATGAAATGTTGTAGACCGATCAAACTGTGTATCCCTCATCCCACAAAGCTTGCCATAAGTGGATAACAAACTGAGGGTCACGGTCATACAAAATAGATGTTGGTAAACCAAAATGACCCCAAACATGGTTGTAGAGAGCGCATACGGTTTCCAATGCAAAATCATGATGGCTATCTTAGAGAACTACAAAAAACACAGTAATTCTAGTGTTTTGTCATAGGTAGTCTAGTCATGAAATCCATGTTGATGGATTTCGATGGTTTGAATGGAATAGATAGAGGTGTGTAAAGTCCTAGCTCCCTGTTTGTGGGCTTTGGTGATGCAACAAAGAATGCAAGACTTGATGTGTTGTTCAACATATATGCGCATGTGCGGCCAATAGAAGTGTTATAATGTTGCCAGTGTCTTAGTAATGCTAAACTATCCTGTTGTCTTAGCATAGTGCGCTTCCTAGATGAGTCTCTAGGGAGGTGTGCCATCAAGGACACACAAATGTCCAGCTTGTTTGACAAGTAGAACTCTTGAAATTTCTCACCCTGCGCAAAGGGGGTATAGGTTTCTGCAAAGTCCGTATCTTTTGAATAGAGAGTTACCTAGCCAACAAAGTTGTGGCCACACGTGTCCAACACTGTGATGAGCATGTGTACCAGTGGTTGATGAAGGCAATCTGTGGGCTTATTGTCCATACCCTTGTGCTTTATCACCAGATGGAATTGTTTCAGGGAAGTCGTCCACTTCTTGTGGCACACATTCTCCAACTTGCTCTGTGTATGCAGGGATTGAAGTGGCTTATGATTAGAATGAATGACTATCTCCTTACCCAAGATGTAGTGGCACCATTGTTTTACTACTTGCACAATAGCATATAAATCTTTTTTTTAGGTGGAGTACCGTTGAACTGTGTCCCTAAATGTCTTTGAGTGATAGATGACCGAATGCCCATGTTTTGTGAGTACTGCGTCGAGTGTAGAGTCATATGCATTGGTGTGAATCTCAAAGGAATGGACAATGTCAGGTGTTCCTAGAACAAGTATTACAAAAAGGTGTTGCTTGAGCTCCTTAAAAGCACGTTGTTGTGCAGGGGTTCATTAGAATGTTGCTTTGGTGTACATTATCTGACAGATAAAATGTTGTGCGAGAAACCAAGAAAAAACCTATGGTAAAAGTTAGCAAGTCGATGTAAATGCCTTAATTCAGTGCGATTGCACTGAGTTTGCCAATCTTGGATTACCTTGATCTTCTTTGGATCTGCATCAATGCTTGCACGATCAATTATGTAGCCTAAGTATTGAATTTGTATGGCACAAAATATTCAATTTTTTGAGTTGGCTGGCAACTTGTGTTGTCACATGTATAAAACACGCGAGATGTGCTCCACATGCTCCTCCCAAATCTTGTCGAAGATTAAGATGTCATCCAAGTAGACAATGATGGGGTTGAAGATGGGTCTGAGTAGATTGTTCGTCAATCGCACAAATGTTGTTGATGCATTGGTCAAGCCGAAAGGCATAACCGACATTTGTATAATGCTTCTTTGGTCTTGATTGTTGTCTTCCAAACATCCTTAGGATGGACTGGTACCTGATGATAATGTGACTTCAGGTTGATCTTGAAGTATTGTGCATCTCGGAGTTAGTCCAAGAGGTCATCAATGTGTGGAATTGGTATTGATTCTTCGTTGTTATCTTGTTCAGCGCATGGTAATCAATGCACATTTGCCAAGTACCATCTTTTTTGGCGCGAGGACTATCGGGCATTCACAAGGAGAAGAGTTATACTTGATCTTGCCTTCATAAAAAAGCTCTTGGATTTGGTGTTGGACTTCATCATTCTCCCAAATGGACTTGAGATGCAGTAGATAGTTTGGAAAAGGGGATTTAAGAACCAAACTGATGTGATGTTTTATTGCGCAATGTGTTGGCAAACCCTCTGGCTCTCCAAAGATGTCACCATAGTGTTGTAGTATCTTACTAAGATGCTATCGCTGCAGCAGTGTTTGTGCAGCTTGGCGTGTTACCAATGTGCACTTGCTCTCTTGCGTAGTTCCTCTTAGGCAGACCATGAGTAACGCAAACTTCTGCATGTGTGAGATGAGCTTGCGACATTGTTTGGCAGAGACCAAAGTGATTTTTATCATAGGAGATGATTCCAAAAGGTTGAAGAGGCTATTTTTGACATGAATAGTCCATCGATGCAGCTTGACTTGATATGTAGCATCATGGTCATACAAATTCGGTCTTCCAAGCAAAATGTCATAGACCTCGAGTGGTGAGATGTCACAAGTGACTTTGTCCTCCATGGGCTTGACTTTGTACTCAAAAGTGCATTTCCGCTTGACCTATATATCCTTCCCATGTTGCAGCCATCCCAAGGAGTATGGCTTAGGATGCACGAAAGTGGTAAAGCGAAGGTGTTGGGTTGTTCCTTGTCCAATAGTGTTCTTATGCCCTCCACTATCAATGATGACATGGAGAGGTTAACCCTCCACTTAGAACTTGGAGGGGAAGAGATGCTCTTGTTCCTCAGAGGTGTCTATGGCAGTGGCGCTAATGCCTAGAAAATGGTGTTTGGATCAATGTCATCCATTTGCATAGGACCTGAAGTAGATTGCACAATCAAGGATTGTTGCGTGCAACATTCAGATTCGTTGTGTGAGCTTGTATGGTTCAATGGCACCATTTGTTACCTTGGTTCTCCTTGCCTTTGTTTGCATAAGAGATGCTAATGTCTTTTGTTGTTACACAATGTATTTAGGCTGCTCCCCTTTGCACAACATGTTTTGATCATGTGTGGTAGGTTTCATGGTGAGTTCTGTGCAGATTGGTTCTTGCATGATGTGTCGAATGAAGAAGAGAATTTTTGCTTCATCTTTGCCTTGGCTTCAATCTTGATGGCATTCTAGTATGCTTACCCCAATGTGTTGGAATTCAAGAATTCCATCTTTGCGTGAATAAAAGGTGAGAGTTCGTTGATGCACTTCAACACCTTATGTTGCTCCGTCAAGTTCTCATGCAAACATGCAATGTAGTCATGGAAGTTGTTGGTGTACTCTTTAATTGATTGTTCCTTATGCTGGCGCAACTGTGGGAACATGATTAATTCATCCTAATATTGCATGAGGGGGTAATACACATCCTTCAAGGCGTCGACAAAATACTTCCAAGATTCAATAGGCTCGTAGTGTTGTTTGTGTTGTGTGTTGAAATTTTCCCACTAGTGTGACATGGAAGTGGACATTTTCAACATGATGAAGGTGATTTTCTTTGCGTCGGTGAAACAATTGACTGAAAAATATGCCTTAAGTTGTCGAGTCTAGGCATCCAAGGCTGTGGCATTGATTTTGCTTTCAAACATTGGGATGTCAAAGATTTAGTAAGACTAGGAATGATAGTTCCTGTGATAAGATTCAGTAAGACTAGGAATGTTAGTTCCATGTTAATTTGTCTAGACTGAATGAAAGAAGGCAAAACTATAGATGTGTGTGAATGCTAGATACACAAAGTATGCTAAAAATCTCCTATTTGGTTTGTGTGAGATTTCTCTCGTCCTTGATCCCTTATGGGTTTGACGGTTACAATATATACATTATTACAAGAAACGGTTAGAATTAACAATGGTTACAAAACGGTGTCGGTTCATCTTCTGGTCGAGTGATGGTTGAGCTTCCTGCAAGTGTGCAGTTTGACTTCCAACTATGCGGTTCCATTGACAAATTCCCTGACATGCCACAGACCTTGAAGATGCCGATTGGCATGTTGTGTGGAAGAAAGTCCCTGACACGTGGATGTTGAGTTGATTCGGGGCCCAGGAGGAGACTCAGTGGACAACCTACTTAAACATATTTAAGGGGGTTATGTGTGGAAGCAATTTGAGAATGATTAAGTTCTAAGGCATGCACAGTGCAAATGAATAAGGAAAATGGGAAGACAATTGACAACTGATGTAGAACCGTAATAACAAAGTTGTATTATGCTAAGTTTTGTACAAAATTCGAGAGATCACATGTATGATGTCTATGTACTCCCTAACTTCATTCTTGTCTTCTTGTTGATCTATAAAGAATAGAAGTATACATTAATACAAAGAGGGAGATGAGACATCAGTTGAACTGTTACAAGGTTGGTAACAACCACTTCATAACCAATGAGTGCGATGGCATCATCAACCACCGTTATTGACAAACTATGTGCTACAGTGCTCACACTATAGGAGTTGTGTGGTAATGTTGAAGAGTTAGATCTAGCGCGTTGGCACGTGAGTGTTGAACTTGATGCAAAAGCTGTAGACGTTAGTGGAAGGCTAGATGAATAACACCCGATAATTGTGGTAATATCTAGTGACCAAAATCCTCTTGGATTATGAGTTTGTGTGTGTTTGCATACACAAGGGACTTGTATGATAGTGTGTGTGACGCAATGATAGTGCATAGAGGTACTGTGTGGTGAGTGAATTAATGCATGTGTGCCGCAGGTGGATGTGTTGCATGCAAAGTTCATATGTGCTTGCATGGTGTTTGTCTTTTGCATGGCAAGTGGCAAAGTGATGCACTAACTTGGTGAGGTATTGCAATGCCGTGTGTGTGACGAGAGATACTGCATGCACAAGGAACCAAAGGCCCAAGAAGTGCGCAAATCTGCATGGAATGTATGCATTGATAAATGTGCCCGTCAACTCCAACTTGTTGTGTGTCCCACTTTTTAATGGCCCTCTCCCATATGCCCTTGTTGAATGTCCACCCATCATATGCCCATCAAAATTCATCCCACCTTTATGCCTCTTTGCAAATTGATGTTTTGTAGGGTCTCCTGCAGGCACCATATGCTAAATAGTTGGGCCCAATGTACGCTCAACCTTTTGCCCTAAACATCAAGCCTACCTTGCTGCCGTGCAACCTCTTGTTGAAGGCCATTCAATTGTATGGTATAGTAACTGTAGCGCATGGCATTGTTGTATGACCACAATTCGGTTTATCTTATGCTGTACGTTTAGATAAAAACCAAATTTACAGACCAATCCCTTTCATTTTCATTGTCTAGGTTGCAAAGAAAATTAATTTCACCTCGAGGATAGTGATGCAATCATGGTTAGGGGTCTCAATGAAGAGATGCCTTAGATCACGCAACCTTCAAAATCACATAGCAAAATAGTGCAACAAAATGCAACAACAATTAAATTCAGTTGTTCATTCAATTTCAATGGCTGGAAATTTCAGTTTGCACACAAAATGACATTAACACAACAATCTCGGATAAGATGTGTTACAATAGATTCTCAGATCTTTGCTATGTTCTCTATACATAAGCTCGCTAACTAGTTGGCTTAAGTATGGGGGCATGTTTATATAGGCACATGACCTACTTACTTATAGTAATGATTAACAATTCACTAAATATTTGTAACACATTGCTATGTGCCACAAACATTAAATGCTCAATACATTTCCAATGCACCTTAACACATCACAAAAAAACACGTGCATAGGATAAGTTGCGTGGAGATCACAACCTTGCAAGGCTAAGTTTCAATGAGGTGCAAAGAAAACTCGTTTGCATTGCAAGACTTCACTCCTCATTCTCTCTACGAGGATCTTTTGAATTTGCGGGAAACCAAAATGAATTTGCGCAAAGCTTCGCAATCTGATCCAAACTGACCCAAACTGCGTGCACTATCAAAGTTGTGCAAAAGAACAACAAATGTGTGCGTGTAAAGGTGGCTCAAAATAACACCAAGAACTTGCGCATAAATCAGGGCTTGTGCAAAGCTGCAAAAATGCTTATTTTTGAATAAGTGTTATACTAAGTGTTTTTTCTTGGTTGATGTAGGATTACAAGTGAACTAGACTCTCTTTCATCAAATAGGGCAGTGGAAAAATTTAGTTTTTTCCTTTGTAGAAAAGTATGATAAGTGAGCATTGGCTTCAGAGAGCAATTAAAGTATAATTTTTAGAGAAATATTGAAGATTCAAGGGCAAAAACCTATATTTTACAATTTGCAATAGGAGGGGTTTAGTAGGTATTTTTTAGTTGAAAATTCTAGTTTTGCTGCAATAGTTATGATAGATAAAAACAAAACCATTCATTCTTGAGTTGTAGCATTATTGTCTGGGAGACAAAAGAATGGCTTTGACATGGAATTTGTGAAATTTAGCACGACCAGGGTGACACTATTGTTTGACACGTATATATCTATTTCGATTCACCCAACGATTTCTTATGGTTGATGTTGAGCTATCTTTTGTTGATTCAACCTCTTGATGTCTTGAAAGAATAAATGACACGATCTTTGCAAAATAACATTGAAGCATAAGTAAATAAATGTACAAAATGTAAGATATAACCTCAAAGTAAGCCAAACCATGTAAATGTGAGACAAATTGTTAAGTGGGGAAGTCAAATCAACAGTATAAAACCCCACCTACGTTAAAGAGGGAAGCTTACAACAATATTCTCCGGATTACAATCTTCATGAAGAGGGTAGAAGAAATAAGAGAATAGAAAAGAATAATAAGCTTCGAGTGTTGTGAGAGGAGAGGAGAGAACTCTTTAAATAGAGTGAAGAAGCCAAAAGGAGTTACAAAGAAACTCCATCATAACCTTGGCCAACCTTCTTAGTGTGTGCCTAGTGTCACTATGCTAGGATTAGCATTTACATTGGGTAAAATACTATTTACATTGTTAGTTATTAGTGTGTGGAAATACTATTAGATTATTGGTTAGTTGGTTAGTATATTATTATTGTGAATAACAACAATAATTACATATATAGATTGATATTGTTAGAGAGTATTATTAGGGAGATTGGGAGGATATTACGGGTAGAAGAATCTCCTAGATTATAGGAAAGACATTTCATATATAATTGCGTAATGGTACGAATGAATGTAATAAGAATTATAGAGTGTGAAATATAATATTAATAGTGTGCTTTAAATTTTTTGTGTTCGACTCCATTGTACAATGCATGAGATAAATCTTGTACAAGAACTAACATCGGTATCAGAGCAGCTATGGCTTTGTGAGAATATGTGAGGGGCAGTTGCATTGGGCTTTGCCCCTATAGATGAAAGCGCTTGAAAATGAGCTGTGTAGTTTAGTTTATTTTTTATAGCCTTTGTAGTATGGATCGTGGATCTCACTCACTAGACTCGCTGCTATATTAGAGACGATTCTGACGTTTTGTATAATGGCAAGGAGAGTTCTAAAGGCAGCTTTGTCAACAAAGAATAGTGTACGGGAATTAGTCTGTAGGAAAATCAAAGTCTTTTGTGCTGTTTGCAAGTATACATTTGTCACTACTTTTCGTGGATGTACTATTTCCATTCGCCGTTGCATATTTGTCTGGTCAATTTAAGCACATATCTGTTCTGTTGTCTCGCCGTTTGAATTCTGTAGTGACTGTTGTTTGGTCCAAACGCCCTCGTTCACAATTCACTCCTCACGTTAATATCTACGAAATCTTCGTTTTCATCGGAGTCTTCGTCAATACTTCACGAGAACATGTATTGTTTGATTAGGTGGCATTCAAATTGGCGAGCTTCCTACCTGCGTGTATCTTCCTATCTACTCAGCGTCCACTTAAACGAACTTGGTCTTATATTGAGCCTCAAGTTTCAAGCTTGCTATGTCGTACATTAATTTCTATCCTCACACCGTACAATAACAAAACATGCTTCCTTGTAATCATGGTATTTAATGTTTAGTCCCTAGTTCTTTTATGTTTATTAGATGGTTAAAGTCATACAAAAATCTTTCATTAGTTTTAATTGGTTTATTTTTTCAATAGTAGTTATTAGGATTATTATTGCCAAATGTCTTTGTAAGAGTGTTGATAATCTTGTTCAACAATTTATTGATTATCATAGGGTCCATGTTATTAGTATTTCAATAGTCTATTTTATTGAGTCAAATGTCATTTTATTATTTTATTAAGTGTTTTTAGGCTAGAGTCTCTTTTCTAGGTGTTATATTAATTTTGGGCTCAAAGTCACGTGCCATCAAAAGTCAAAATATAAAATGAGTTGAAAATTAGGAGTCATTTTTTCGTCCATGTCACTTGGATGTGTCAAAATTGTCAATATAAAAAATATTTCTTGTATGGATGCATTTTCGGTGGACGCTGACATCCAAGTAATTTCACATTGCGGGAGGAAAACTATACCAATAAATTCAATATGGAAATTGTTGAGCCTCAAAGCCAAATTTGTTGAGTGAACAATGACACGAAGAAGGTAGGAGGCAACAGAGGAAGGGGCGTTTTAGCGACCTCTCGTCAGTCATCAATGATGGGGCCGCATTTCTTTTCAATTGGTGTGAAAAATAAGAACATATGTAGGATGTTCTTGTGCAATTGTGAGTATTCCTCATGTAACTCCTTTTGTAGAAACATTGTAGAATGTTGATCAAAACGTATTGTAGCAATCATGATACTTGTAAAAGGGTTGGTAGTGATCTTATACAAAATTATTTGTGAAAGGTTATTGGTACACCTGCAAAACCAATTGGGTAAAGTTTTTGATCGAAACTAGTTAAAACCATAAATACAGATGTGGGGGATGAATAGAAGCACGGGTGCCTATTCATACCGGAATCGTCACTGTATCCATTCACGAAATCCATCTGTGAAGATACAGTGTGTTGAAGTTTTGTGTAAGCCCAATGCTGCATAGTTGAAGAGAAGATTACGAGCACACAGAGGTGGCACACTACAAGCGGAGAATGGGATATGTTTTACCATATAAAAATTAAGGTGGGGGAATGTTAGGGATTAATATTTACATTGGGTAAAATATAATTTACATTGTTAGTTATTTACCGTGTGGTAAATAATATTAGATTATTGGTTAGTTGGTTAACATATTATTGTTGTAAATAACAACAATAGTTACGTATATAGATTCATGTTGTTAGAGAGTATTATTAGGGAGATTGGGAAGATATTACAAGTAGAAGAATCTCCCAGATTATAGGAAAGACATTTCTTATATAATTATGTAATGGTACGAATGAATGTAATAAGAATTATAGTGTGAAATATGATATTATTTTTGTGTGTTTTAAATTTTTTGTGTTTGGATCCATTGTACAATGCATGAGATAAATCTTGATATAATCTTATACAAGAGCTAACACACTAAACCCCATGAGGTGAGAGAGAAGTGTGTGCTAAGTGTTGTCAGAGTTACATATAACATGGAACTCCAAGATTCCCTTTAAAAGGGACAAAGAGGTGAGACACCTCTCATATTCTTTTAATATATGAAATTAAAAATTCATATGGGAATAAATCTACACACACTTAAATTAATTTTGGATAATACAATTAGCCCAATTAAAGATTAAACTCCAACACATCTCCCTTTGAAATCATGGTCTTTTGATTGCCACTATCAACAATGAAGTACAAAGATGTTCCCTTCACCCATATTTGTGATTAGAAGAGTTTCTTTGCCTCCTTTGGCTTTGAGGGAAAATCTCACATCATGGCAGAAATGGAGTAGGGATGAAACCTTGTTTCCTCTTGTCCAATTTGGGCGATGGTGTTGCTGATGTTGGTTCTAGGGATGGTGGGACATGTACCTCAAGCAATAGTGCTTTTTTGGCACGACAATATTCATTTGAATGCCACTTGTTCGTGTGGATGTTGCATCACTTTCTCGTGTCCTTTTGTGATCTCTTACTTAGGGAAGCCTTCTTTGAAGGAGAGTGTGATTGAAGGTTTTGACATTGTGGCTTGATGTCATAATTGTGCCACTATTGCTAGGATTAGTTTCTTTCATGGCTTTACTTATAAACTTTTATTTGATCTTGACCACGTACCAGTAGGCTTCTCTCTATGTCCTGACCTCACAAAATTCCATTTTTCTTGGATATATAGAAACACTTTGTTGTAGTGTTTGAGACTTTGATTGTCACTTGTACAAAAGTTTTCTGACTACTTTTTCACATTGGTATATTCTTGCACAGTATATTCTTGGCCTTAGCACAATTGTTACAACTCTTTGTGGTGGTTGTCCTAGTTCTTGACTTTGGCGGGTGGGCGGGCTAGTGGTACTCCACTTTGATGGACTCTACAAAGTTGTTAAACATTCATTGGAGCATCCTTTTGGTCAAGTGTTAATTCTCTTGATCCTTTTCACTGTTTTGGAGACAATATGATTCTCACCATTTTTTTGACATGGGAAGCAACTTTCAAATGTGCAAATATTAATGAGCCATTTGTCTACTTTGTTTGCATCAATATTCCCTTTCAAAGAGGGACATCAAAATTCATTTCTACCTTAAAGAGTGTTGAACCCTCAGGGTATGATTAACAAAGAGGAAGATGCCTCAGACATGAATTGTGAAAGGATATTAGCCATTTATTCCATCATGTGCTTCTTGAGGGATTCATTGAACAACAATTTGAAATGATCTTCTGTTCCCTCTTTGTTTGCCATCTAAATCGACAAGATAATTTGAAGGGTCATGTGTCTCAATACCATGCTTCTTGTAGTTTGACCTCATTCAATGGGACACAAACATGGAACAAATTGCTTTTATACCACCATTGTGGATTTAATTGGCAATCTTGTGAACAGCCTAAATTGCAAAAACTTAATGTGTTATGAAAGCAGTGAACTAAAGCAAATAAATGAACCCAATAAACACAATTGATAGTGCAATGTAAATAAAAGATTTATTGAGAATGAATGTAACTTACAATAAGGTAGCAAATCTCTATGACAAGCTACACCACTATAATTTATACAATCGGATTACAATTCGTTTACAACTATTTCTGGTAGGAAATGAAAAGTGTAAAAATAGAAAGTAGTGGAATTCAATGTGGAATTGGAAAGGCCATGTGACAAGCATACCCCAAGAAGTCAAGGGAATCTGTAGCCACATGAATGTCATCAAAACACAATTTTGGTTTATGGAGTTTTTGAGATTTTGACACTTTTATGTATTTTGCATTTTTAGGACCCTTTAGAGTGTTATTATTGAAATATGGTGTCTTAAAGGGAGGAGGAATGACTTAGAGAAAATCCCAAGCTTTCCAATGCATCTTATGGTTTTGGGTTCTAAGCGCTAGAAAATAAATTGCGACCCTGACAAGGTAATGCCTTAAGGGGAGTTGGCTTGAATTGCTACTTGGATGACTATCGCATGGTGACTTGAAGACACATTGACCATATGGGTAGGATACGACTTAAGTGGAACAAGGGTACATTGGGAAGATGTACCTAAAGTTGGTACATATACATGTGATCCAAGAGCCACCACACAAGTTTGCTGCCTCTTGGGAACAAAGCCCACAAATTAAAGACTTGAGAAGTTGGAATTCCATAATGGTGTTCATAATGCTACAAATTTAGGGAGCTTTGATGGATCAAAGTGGAAACGGGAAGATGCACAGGCTTCTCGAAAGGTGGTAGTGTTCAAGACCTATTGAGGGTTCCTAGTAATACCTAACTCATTGAGAATGAGATCTCTCATTGGTTTGGGTAGGAGTGAAGAAGGTCAAGAACAAAGATTCTAGTTGATAGGGGCTGCAATTCCTTGACAACAAAGTATCGACAGAGCAAGGCATGCAGTGGTATATTTTGGTGGAAATCAACTTAAAAACTTAGGGGTTGGCTTGTGGCTGCCCTACTCCACATGAGTCTCTAAATGGATTAGAGGTGCTGTTAGAGTAAGTGGTGGCATGAATCTCGTAATGCTCCACATTGAAATAATTGACAAGGTTCCTTGCTCTTTCGTGATGGGTAAACTTTCTAGAGCCCAAAGATTGGTTATTAGTGGAATATTTAGAAGAGTGGGAATGAGATTTGTGGTTCCTTTCATTACTGTGTTTCTACTTATTCTTTTGTGAACCATTGGAACAACCAAAATATTCAGAAGAACCACAATCTTTGTTATGCTCGGCCAAAAAAATGTTTGTAGGCTATAAAGCCCAACCTATCCCAAAATTGGATGGGTCATGGGATGGCTTAGATTCGGTTGATTTCATATCTTTGTTATGGAAATAAAAACCTCCTGAGACTCCTCTTTTCTTATCGTTCTTCCCTTGGGGGGGTATTCAATCATGCCATCACTGGTAGCACTTTGGGTGCAGTGTGGATGACTATAAGGGTTGGTAGAGGAAGCCCCTGCTTGAAATGGGGGAGGCTTAAGACTAGCGGGGATCTCAAAGACCTTTATTTTCAAGTAGGTATCTAGGTATTTGTCATGCGAATCAAGTTCTCTCCTAAGGGCATTCATGTGAACTTCTTTCCTTAAGGGAGTAAATATATTGAAGAGTTGCATGTCATTGGATCAGCTCCTACACAGATGATGACTAGACGACAACGACACTCAAACTCAAAGTTACTCATATTTACTATGTTTGACAGGTTAAAAGGTCTAGTAGCATTGAAGAAGGGTATAAAAGCCTCTAAAAGTGGCTAGAAGCCAAATATAGAATCAATGTGATTGAATTGGAACAATTGAAGGGCTCCACTTGCAGGTTTGGGAAAATAGCCTACCAATCCGTTGAAGCCAACATAAAAGTGTTGATATGCTTAGCTAGGTTTTTAGGAGTCCTTGAGATCTTGGGAAGTTTAGGGAGAGGGACAAGCATGAATCAGGGTCTTTTGAGGAACAAGGGAATTCCTATGGAAATCATTAGGGTTGGACCAATGACAAGAGGTTGTCTACATCAATACTGGTGGCACACACTCCATGACTTTCCCAAAAAGAGTTGGGTGCCCAAGGGAATCCTTACTTTTTGTCCCTATACTTAGGAAGAGATACCCTACACTTTGGACGTCGAGGAGGGATTACATCCCTACGACCTTTAGGGGTGGTGATGCCTTATACTCTCTATGTCATTCTTGTTGTGAGGAATGAGCATGGTGATCAAGGTTCATATGGTCTTTATGTTCTTGTAAATGGTCGCCACACATGAGGAAACTTGCATAGAAGGGGCATGGGATAGGAAATAGATCTATATATCTTTGGTCGTGATCCTCAGGAGAGCGTCCTCTATGACCTCTATCCAGGTGTTGGTGTCTAATCTCTTTAGGAGGAAAAAATTCCCTATGACCTTTAGTAGATGAGGATTCTATAGAACTTCGAGAAGTTGAAGGGTATGTATAATGCCTGGGAGAGAAGTATCCCTACAAGAATGGGTGCTAGACTTACATTAATAGGTGAGAATCTACATCCTCTCTTATTATGACCTGAAAGCTAGCAGGTTAGGTGGGAGTTCTTGGAAGCATTGAAGGGTTTCATTGCAAGGTTAGGGAAACAACTTAAGCAAGTTCTCATTATTATGATCCCAATCCATTCAAGCCAAAGTGAAATTGTTGATATGATCAACAAGGTTCTTAGGAGGGTCCCTAGGGAATCCATAAGATGATCAACTATGCAATCAAGGAAATGATATTCAGGGAGAGGGTTCCTAGGAGGAGGGTCCCTACAATTAAGGCACCTAGGAGGAGGTACTCTTAGTACTTTGGATGTTTAGGAGTGGATACATCATTATGGTCTCTATTGGGTGGGGATTCCCTATAGTTTCTAGGTCATTTCAGTTAAGGGGAATGAGTTTGGTGATCAAGGTTACTATGGTCTTGGTGATGGTCTCAAGCATAGGAGGAAATTGGCATAGAAGGGGCACGAGCTAGAGGAGATAGATCTCTAAAGTGATGGTCACGATCCTTAGGGGAGTGCCCCCTACAACCTCTATGTGTCGACTGGCCTTTAATATTTTGATAGATCTCTATAGAATTGTCTAGAGCTTCTAGGAGTTCCCCCATATGAACTTGGAAGATAACGAAGATATGGGAGGGGAAGGCTCTATATAAGAATGGCTTGTAGCCCTATAGCTAATAGGCAGGAATCTACACACTTTTATTACAACTTGCAAGTTGGCAAGTTAGCTAGGCGAGGGTTTCTTGAATGGGGGCTAGTATTTTAAAGCAAATATCAATGACAAATTCCTTTCCAACCTCCCTGTTTGGATTGGGCAAATGGATTGTTGGTATAGGGAGGTTGGGGACTTGGCGGGGGGGACGAGATGATGCCATAGAGGGGATTGGCTTCTCCTTTTTCACCATACGATGTAGCTCCCAACAAACCGTACGACCTAGCCTTCCTCCGAACTTTAACTCCACTTTACAGCCACTCTAATCCACCATACAATCACACTATCCTCTAATATTCATTTTCAAATTTTACTAGTTTTTCTCTGATCGATGCAGGAAGATCGCGGGAGATTGACGGAGGTTTGCTGGTGGAAGACCGCGTGAGGACGACACAGATTTGTGAGTGGAAGATCAGAGGTGTTTGCGTGAGAAAGCGTTCACATGAATGAACAGTGAATAGTAAAGCTCAAACCACAATAGGAACGCGATGGAAATACACAACAATCACGACGAACTAGGAATGCGTGGGCACAACTCGACGGTATAACATGAGGTGAGTTTTACCCCAAAAATGCGGGGGCAAAAGAAAACCACAGTCGACAACGAGCATAGGAAGGAAAATCGATGGGGATTAATCCCTGTTGAAGAATGGGGATGCGTTGAGCAACATAGAGAGAACCTAATGACGGGTTTCGGTGGGAGAGGCAAAATCGTGAAGCCCAAGACTAGAACACAAGACCAAAACACGAGTAGGGCTTGTGGAAAGGGCAATGACAGTCATGTGAATCAAAGGGTTCAACGTGAGGACAGAGGGTTTAATGTGACAACACAACGAAGGCAAATGTGAGGGCAAAGGTAAGCAACAGTCACGTACTTTGCAGTCACGGAATTTACAGATAAAGTCTCGACGGGTAGTGACAGGGCACAAAGATTAAAGTGCACATGCACTCGCATTTCTAGACAGCAAAATTGAAATTGTACAACAAAGTAAAACTTGAAATCGAATTTTTCATACCAATGAGGTTTTTGGCGCAGTTTGATGCAGCTTGCAGTAGAAGGTGAACACCAACAACAGATTCATCATGTAGCATATAGTCCAGCGATGAACATACAGTCCTGAACCACATCAATTTGCAGATTTTGTGTATCAGCAGGCTCATACAGTGAACAAAATGGAGTTCCCTCTAATGTAGGGGTTTAAAACTCCTCCCCATCACAAGGTGTTGACCCCAAAACTTAAGTACGTTAGCATTTGAACCCGGATGTCTAACATTGAAGCCCTAGGTTCAGAACTTCGAGATCTCTTGTCGTTGTTTCAGGCACAGTTGCTGGAGAAAGATGATATTATTGCTGGTCTGCAAGCTCGAATCACTAAACTTGAACAAACCCCATCCAACCCCACAGATTCTCTATGCTGACAACTTAATGAAGTGGTTTTAGAAATTTAGAACAAGCAATCCGAGACAATCACTCAGCACGAACACCTTAAAAAAGAAACCACAGTCCAACAACAATATATCCAAAAACAGGTTGAAGAACACAATTCATGGGTTCAAGTGGTTAAGGGGAAGAAAGCACCTCCAGTTGTGGAACTGGCCGTCCAAGCAAAATTTGAAGAAGAAAAGGCATGTCAAAACAAGGCATTCAACCTTCGTGTTCATGGCCTCCCTAAATCCGCTGATCCCCTACAGGCAGGGCATGCATTTTTGCATGAATCCTTGGTCTTGAAAGATATCTCCCTTAAAAAAGCTTGGACATTGCCGAACAACACCCTTATTATACAATTCCAAACTGTTGAAGAGCGTCTGCAAGCAATTAAAGCAAAAAAGAAGCTCTTTTCCATTTCACAAAAAAATTATTTAGATGTTGATCTCACATGACTCTAAGTCGAAGAGCTTCGAAAAGCTTGTATTCAGGTGGTAGCTGCCAAGAAGGAGAACAAGTGGGCTGTTATCAGAGATTGTAGAGCTGTCATTTGTGATTTTCCCCCACCAGGGTGGTCATGCCCTGGACCGTCAGCATGACAACGACCTCGGGTCTCGGTGGGCAGTGATGACATCTCCATTGCTTCTTGGAATTGCAACGACACTTTATGGTCTTCTACAGGCCTAATGTTTGATGCTCTTGGGTCGTCAGACATTCTTTTATTACAGAGACTCATGAGAGCCTGGTATGGCCTCTCCTAGACATTACAGGATACCATTGGTCTTCAGCATGTCGTCAAGAGACTAGGAGTTCTGGTGGGGTGGCTTGTTTATTTAGAGACTCACTCCAAAGCAGGATTTCAGTAGAGGTGTCTGATGAATTTGCTAGATTCATGTGGGTCCAGATTAATGGGATTGCCCCATTTTCCAGAGATATTTACATTGCAGTTTGTTACTTTCCTCCAACGTCTTCATCATATGCCATTCATAGTGGTCCTGAGGGGGACCCTTTTATAGATTTGTATACCAAGATTTCTCAATTTTCAGCTGTTGGAGAAGTTATCCTTATTGGTGACTTCAGTGCCCATACCAGAGACTTTTAGATACCTCTCCACGATCGTTTTGGTGATACACTCTGCAAACAGGAGATTGATTCAGAGACAGTGGGGTTGCATAGGAGGTTAGATGATGCTTCAGGGCCTTACACAACATACAAAAGACACCTCTTACAGTTGGGGGAATCTCATTATTTGTTGATTCTTAATGGGCTGCCTTGCTTTCCAAATTCACACTCTTTCACATGTACACCTCATGGGAGAGGTAAGAGTGGTGGATTATGTCTTATCCAGTCAAAACCTTTTGCGCATCATCCGTCATTTTTTCATTTTCCCCATTACCCTTGCAGACCATGCTCTTCTCTCTTTCTCCATCCACGCTGATTTCTCCCCTCCTATTACAATCCCCTCTTTCAGTATACCACGTACCATTTTCCAATTTGAGGATGGGGACTTTGACATTTACTTTTCTCACATCTGTCAACTTCTACCTCCAGAACCCTGGGTCTTCTCACTTGGTTGTGTTAATTCCAAGTACACGTCATTCCTCCATTATTTGGGAAGCTGCCCTCAAATCTTTTCCTAACTACACCAGATCTATGTCTACTTCCCATCAATCTAAAAGATCTTGCCCCATGAATAAGTGGTATGATGATGATTGCAGGACTCTCCACCGTTAGCTTCAGTACACCTTCCTCCATTCTCACCCCTCTTACCCAGCCTTAAAATCATCCTATCGCTGCCTTCTCCGACGTAAGAAACGCCTCATTATTTCTCAAAGGAGGCAGATCTCACGGGCTTCCTATATTCACTCCCCCAAACTCTTTTGGCGTACCATCCTCCCATGACATTCTCCCCTCCCCACTGAGCTTAATCCCACATCCATGATTTCCCATACCCCTACCCTTTATGATATTCCTGGCCAAATGCAAACCCATGTTGCTTCTCCACCATCTTCTTCTCACTTTTTCACATCCAATAATGTTAGAGAGGCGGTGAAGGTGATGAATAGTAGCAAGGCAACCGATGAAGGTTTCCAAGCTGAGTTCTTCAAACATGGTTTTAGAGATTTTGGAAGCTATTTGGTTGATCTTTTCAACCACATGATTTGTTCTGGTTTCCCACCCTCTTGGTCACATCACATTATTCACCCGATACATAAATCAGGGTCTTGTTCATATCCTAATAATTACAGGACAATCATGGTTGGACACACATTCTCGAAATTGTATGCTACTGTATTACACATGCAACTTTCGAGAGAGCTAGAGCAGATACAACTTAGAGCTAGGGGACATGCAGGGTGTAGACCAACCCATCAGACCATTGATCATATTTTCGCACTCCAGGCCATTATTGAGGAGGCATGTCATTGCTCATCCAAAGTCAATTGTTGTCTTGTAGACTTCAGGAAAGCGTTTGATTCTGTTCCGAGAGAGGCACTTTTCCAGAGACTTAGGAATATTGACATTTTTGAGACCCTCTTGGCAGTCATTATGAGATAATACGAGAATGTTCTTGGTTGTCTCCGCACGGTTCATGGGATTTCAGACTTTATTAGGAGTACCATTGGGCTCAAGCAGGGATGCCCTTTGTCCGCAACCTTATTTGGGATATACATTGATGAGTTAGAGACCTTTCTTCATGAACATATTCATGCTAGTGATGGGTGTCTTCTTCAACAGGTTCTGATTTCTATCCTCTTGTTTACGGATGATGTGGTTCTCCTAGCCTCTTCTCCTGAGGGTTTACAGTGGTAGTTGGATGCTTTGGCTCTCTTTTGCAAATCTCCGGTAGCTGACCGTTAATTTGGGGAAAACCAAGGTCATGGTATTTAATGGCTTGAAGACCTCCCACCTCCATTTCTTTTTCAGAGGAAAGGAGGTTGAGATTACCACTTCCTATACATATCTAGGAGTGCAATTTTCTGGTCCACGTTTCAGCTTGAGGTAGGGACTCCAGCCTAGAATAAACAAAGGTTATGGTTCTTTAGCTCTCCTTAAACGACAATGTTTTTGGCATCACTTTTAGGGTATCTCTTCCAAGATGTCACTCATGGATACACTTATCAGACCCACAATTGTCTATGGATCTGTAGTTTGGGGGCCCTCTCTACATGAGGGTGATTGGACTGCTGTTGAGAGGGTCCAAACACTTCTCGCCGCATGATTAGATGTAAGCAAACAATTCCCCAACACATTATTCTTGTAGAGTTTGAAGCCCAACCCTTCCAACTGGAGATTATATTTGATCTGTTTACTTTCATACATCGCATATGGAGGTTTGCTGATTCTGCGAGTGGACGTGACAGATACCCATACTTGGCATACTATTCTTCAGAGAATCTTGCTCTCTTAGCTCCTTCGACCGGTGGACGTTGTTGGTATACATGAGTTTCTAATCTATTAGAGTTTGTGGGAATCAGGATGGACCGAATTCCTCCATTTATGTACTCCTTGGACGCACTAGCTCATCTTCAACCCACTAGATAGGGGTTGAACCGGATTATTAGGGATGATATTTACAGAGAGTTTATCCATACTACTTGGGTAAACCCTCCTGGGGGGTTACGCCCTAAGATGGCATTTTATGCAGAGCACTTCTTGGCGTTGAGTAACAGGCTTATCATTCGTCCACAGTATACATTCCGCCACTAGATGCATTCTCTTCACATCCGATTAGGACAGTTTCAAGTGGGGTCTCACAGGCTTAGGATTGAGACAGATCACCAGATAGATCAAGCAGACAAGATTTGTCAGTTATGCAACATCCAGGAGACGAAGTTCGAGGAGCACTTCATCTTTTATTGTCCCATTTACTATGAGATTAGAGGGAGGTTTTACTGCCTATTTAGGAGGACACACTCTTTCTAACTTCTTCAGATATGAGGACCAGAGATGTTTGGCTTTATAGATACAGGAAGCCCTTAAGCTTCATGATCATTTTATTTAGAGACCACTAGACCAGTCTCCACTCAGCGGATTACTTCCTTTTTCATGGTGCTACCTTCGAGGAGAGGCACTAAGCGACAGATTGACATTAGTACAACCCCACATTCCATATCAATGAGGTCCAGAGACACTAATCATAGTTCCTCGAGTTTTCATCAACATATTAACTTCAGACCCGGCATCAGGTGGCAGACTAGATCCACCAGAGCTTCACAGAGGACTTTTCCTTCTAGGCAGAGGATTGGAGGATGGACCAGGCATCATACCTGCCCTTCTTTGGGTTAGACTTCTATTTGGGGCTTCTTCTTGTTAGCCTTGGATGCTAGGAGAGTTGGATCGAACTCTTGATGGGTTCCCTCCGGGTTCTTTTTTCTTAGGGATCATCCTCGTGCTCCCAGTGTTTACAGATTCTTGGAGATTGCTCATTTCTTTTGCTCCCTTCTTTGGACCTGAGCGTGGTTGGGTCCTTTGGTGGTTTGGCTTTGAGCGTGGTCACTCTTGGCCATGTTTTATACTATTTTTTTCAGCATTGTTTTTCTTGTTTGCATAGACCTTTTTGGTTTCCCGCTTTTTCCTGACTCATTTATGTAATCTGCAGTCCCTTTGACCTACTTTTGTGGTCATTAGTTGAACATTAATATATTTATCTTATCTTATCTTGGTTCCAAATGCTCTAGCCATCTTCATGATCATGGATGCTTGGGTGCTAAAGAGGACTATCCCAATGATAACGAACATAATCATTGTCATCCATGTTATTAGGGTTCGTGGTTTTGATTTGATATTCCTTGGAGGGGATTAGCAATGTGAATTGCTACCTTGAAAATGATGGTCATTCTTTTGGTTCTAGGTGCTCTTGCCATCTTCATGATCATGGACACTTGGATGTTGGAGAGAACTATCTTGATGATAACGAACATAATCATTATCTTCCAGGTTATTAGGGTTGTAGGTTTTGGTTTGATATACCTTGGAGGAGATTAGCAATATGAATTGCTACCTCAAAAATGATGGTCATCCACCAGGTTCCAAATGCTCTAACCATCTTCATGATCATGGACACTTGGTTCTTAAAGAGGACTATCTCGATGATGGTGAACATAATCATTGTATCCCATGTTTTTAGGGTTCTTGGTTTTGGTTTGGTATTCCTTGGAGGAAATTGCCAATGTGAATTGTATCCCACATTATTAGGGTTCTTGGTTTTGGTTTGGTATTCCTTGGAGGCGATTGCCAATGGTCATTCTCTTGGTTCTAGATGCCCTAGCCATCTTCATGACCATGGACACTGGGATGTTGGAGAGGACTATCCCAATGATAAAAAAACATAATCATTATCTTTCAGGTTATTATGGTTCCAGGTTTTGGTTTGGCATGCCTTGGAGGGGATTAGCAATGTGAATTCATCCTCTTGGTTTCAGACACCAAAGCCATCTTCATGATCATGGTCACTTGATGTCAGAAGGAACTATCCCCACGATAGCAAACTTAATCATTATCTTCTAGGTTATGAGGGTTCTGGTTTTTAGGATCTTTTTACGCTCATATATTTGGTTGATATTCTCCTCAGATTTTGGCACTGCATTGTTGAGGTGGCTAGGGATCTTTTCTTGGAAAGGTTTAGGTACCATGGAAGAAAGGTACGGTTAAACAAATGAAAGGCTAAACACAAAATAAGGGGGACTCACAAGCTCAAAGATAAGATTGTGTCCCAAAGAGCATGCCAAAATGTAATCGTAAAGATTTAATGCTAAGAGAGTGAGTTAAGAAAAGGGAGCAAAGAAATGGAGCAAGACCTTTGCTAACAAGGTGAAGCAAAACCATGCAAAGCACAAGCCCTAAATGAATGCAAATTAACCTAAGGTTAATGAAAGAAATAAAAATTAATAAAACTAGGGTTTAGAATATGGTTTGGATTGATGAAGTGTTCCAACCAAAGAACGTTTTTCTACCCCTTATATTTGCAATATTGAAATGAATGAAAAATAAAACTAACAGAAATAAAACCCTAATGAGACTTAGAAGGCAATCTAGCTGATTACTTTTCTCCTCTTTTCGTTTTTTGTAAATAAAGATGGCAGGGTTAGAGAATGCAACTTTCAAGTTCCCAAACCTTGAATGCTCATATAATCAATGCAGACTTTTTAGAAGTCAATGTAACCCTGAATGCAATACCAAATCTTATACAATCAATTTTAAAATCCCAATAATGAAAATCTGAAAAAAAACAAGTCTGCTAAACTCTTGGAGGATACCTTCATCTAAGAGTGATTCTATTGAAAAAGAACCTTCGAAAGTCCCAAAGGTTGCAGATCACTAACCTGAATCCTCAAGTCTGATGGTTGTGTGATGGATGGAAGTGGGAAGGTGCTGATGGTCCATGTATGGATGACAGTAGCTCCTTGACCAAACCTTAACTAAAGTATACAAGTGAACGAACATAGAGCAGAGAGAAAAAGTGGTGAAAGAAGAAGACACAAGGCTGCCAAGGTAGTCCTAACGTACAATAAGGAATGCTGTATAGGCTTATCTAATATCTTCCAATATTAAAATCACACCACCTAAATGACTGAATATAAGTGCTGGCAATATGAGCATGAAAGTGTGATCTTGGAAACTATCTAATGAAGCTCTGTTGTGTGTAGCGAATGACTGTAGTGTTGGCTGTAGGTGATTGTGCACAAGAGTAATCTTGCAAAATGCTAGATTGTGATAAAGTCAAGATATCGTAATGATTTAATGGTAGTGGTCTTTTATAAGTGAATTTGAAAACAACGTGGGATGGTCATGACATTACACCTAGTTCAAATGAGGGCCAAAGATAAGGCTTCTTAAAAGATGTTAAGACATGAAACATATTGGCACCACAACTGTTCCGATATATTCTCAATGTCAGTGTGTTTTACACCATGGATTCTTTAAAACTCACACATTGACACCGTGATCTATCTAGGAAGGTCTAAAAAGGGGCCCAAACAACAGCATGAGGCCTGACAAGGTCAAAATGACCTACTAGAGTTTCATAAAATGAGTTAATAAACTTGGATATGCCTAGGAGAATGCTTGAGACGTATGATGGACCCAAGGAAATGAGGGATGCTACTATTAGGACCATTAGGGTGGACTACAAGATAAAAGTGGTACTTGCAACAAACTCATTGTGTCTAGAGAACCCATCACAATGCTACAATATTAAGAATAACAGCAGATTTGTAGACTATAGCATAACTTCAATATTGTATTCCTCAAGTTAACAACAAGTCACTACACAATGTTGTAACTATTGTAGGCAGGTTTAGATACGACAAATTGTGGTTACCAAATTATGGATCAATGCACAAGGGCCCTACACAACTCTTGGTCATCATGTCTTGAAGACATATTCCCCATGCAAAAGAACAAGAAGGTTTGACAATGTGTAAACGTACACCAAATGGTTTTGACTAATAGCTAACCAATACGATACCTGGCATGCATATGTAGGTCGAGACCTGCCAATATATGTTTTGGCACATAAAATTCCCAAGTCTACTTTAACACAAAAAAATGAACCTTCTTTGCTATCTCGGTTTAAGGACATTACTATACCACTAAAGTAGAATCACAACAATAGATAAGAATATGATTGAAATAAGATAATATTAATGCAATATATGACTGAGCCCCTTTGAGGGGGGCAACCTCCACAACCTTACAATAAGAACAAAATTTGCAATATGAGCATTTAATACTAACCACTATCTCTTATATATACCCTACTTAAGCTATGGATACTCCATAGGTCGTCCTACTACCAATATTTATCCTTCCATGTATTTTCACTCAACAAGTTCTTCCTCTTGATAAGATACTCGATGATCACCCTTGTCTACAAGATCTTGGAGCAAGTCTGGATAATCTCTTCCAGTTCCAAGATGATTCTTCTTTTTTCATTAAGCTCAGGTAACTCTGTCTGGGTGGAAATGTTCTGGGCAAAACATGAAATATTGGGTGTATGTTTTCTGATTGAGGTAAGTCCTGTTGGTATTGAGTGTGTTGCTCGACTGTTCAAACCTGTGGTTGTACCTTCAAGGATGAGATGATGAGTGGTGGTTGGTAACCATAAAATGCCTTAAATGGAGACGTTTTGGAAGAAGTATCTCTTTTAGGCAGAAACACTTTCGTTATATCTCCAAAACTATTGAATCTTTGTCTACCCTTGGTACAGGTTTTATGGCCCGGAATTAGTGCCAACCATGGGTTGAGGCTGCACAACATTTGGATCAACATTGGGTTGTCCCGCAGATCCACGTTGATAGGTTGGGACATTGGTGACCGCTATATGGGGTTGTTGAGTTGGTTGTGAGATGCGCAACTTTTTGACGGTATCCACAAGAGAAGCCAATTGCACAGTGATGCTGGCTATATCTTCTTTCATTTTAGAATACATGATGCACATAGTCTCATCTTGATGGTGCACTTTGTCATTTAGCGAAGAAAACACCATATAAGAAGCCCCCCCTTCGCCCTGCCGCTCCCACCCTACCCCACCCATCCTCCTTGATTCAAACTCTAAATATGTTTCCTCTTGTTTAGGAAGTTTCCTTGGCGTGTACGAATTCTTGCCTTGGCCTCTAGTTTGCTGCCTTGTTATGTTGAGGCTTGACAATACAAAATTAGATTTTCACCTTTGACCGAACTTTGATCAGATGATTTTAGACTAAGGTCAGCGTCAAATCCAAAAATTCGAAGAGTAGACCCCGAAATTTTTTTGTGAGCTATTCGACAATGTAAAGAAATCATAATAACTCCTAAAATTGCGGCCTGTAGAGAGAATTTATGGAAAAACCTAAAATTGTAATAACTCACTACCAAATGATCACATAAAGCTGAAAATTGGATTGTGGCTTCCTTGAATAACTCTACAAGTTTGGTAAAAGAATTGTAGAAAAACTTACAATGGTTTGTGATATATATATGATTTTTCAAAATTAGTGTTTCTACTACATTGTTGCCCAAATCGAAGCTCTGATACCATTTGTAATGAAAGACTGTACTGCTAAAGTAAAATCATAGCAATAGATCACAATATGATTGAAAGAAGAGAATAATAATGAAGTATATGACCGAACCACTTCAAAGGGATAACTTTCATAACCTTACAATATGAATAAAATTTGCAATATGATTATCTAATACTGACCATTACCTCTTATATATACCCTACTTAGGTTCTTCATAGGCCGACCCTACTACCAATATGACGATATAGAAATGATCATATGACTAAATGAAAGGTTATACAAGCCACCTAGGTTGTGTAACAATGAAGTGGATGCATTCATAGAGAAGCGACCCAAGTTCAATTCCCACCAGCAATCAAGTTACCCACAACGAGAGACATATAATTGGTTGAATGGCATGGTGGAGGTACGGGGACTAGAACCCCCTCCCCTTGTTTGTGTCCCAAGTTGGGTGTGGGCCCGCCAATCCCACATTAACATGTATAAAAAAAGGTTATGCTAGACACAAGTCAGTCACACATCCCATTACATGTAGGTTATGGGCATAGCACTTGGAATTTTCAAGCCTATCCGAGATTCAATGCAAGCTGAAATGGATGGTAGAGATGAATACAACTCTAGGGAAAGTGACATCATTTATTGTCTAATATGAAATTTTAGAGAACCATGTAGTTGGGACAAAGGGAAGGAAATGCAAGATAAATGTTCAAATGGCGTCAATGGCTAAGCATTTGTGCTAGACTCCTATTGTTGAGGGTTTTGAAGTGCCTTGATGTCATGTCCCCTTTTCTAAATTAAAATAATTAATAATATTATTTAAGTTGGCCTTGGTCATTTATAATATTTTCGGCAACTTAATAATATTATTATTATTAAAATAAAAAATATTCTTAAATACTTAAAGTAAAAATAATAATATGACTAAGTGGCCAAAAAGTAATGTCAGCAACTTATGTTTTATTATTAAAATAAATTAACTTGGGAGGTTGAGTGGGAAAAAAGTATAAAGGTAGTTGGAGAGGTTCATTTTCGGCATTTATCATTCATCTATTTTTTGATATTTTATAAGTCGAGCAGTTTGCTTCTACTTTCAGCCATTGAGGACGAAAACCATTTTCGGTAATCAGATCTTAGGGATGAAAACCCTCAACTTCTACATGGTGGCATCATCCAGGGGTCACATTGGGTGTGAAGGATTGTTGGATAAGGTACATGGGTCTGATTTATGCATGGTGTGGCAGCTAGGGCATCCATTTGAGGTTGACACAGCAGCTAGGGCAACCATTTGAGGTTGATGCAGCAGCTAGGGCATCAATTGGAGGTGGGCACAGCAGCTAGGAAGCAATTGGAGGTGGGCAACCTGCCTAGAGTAGTCATTCACATGCTTTACCAGCCTTGGGAGGGATGACATCACCCTACGAGGGAAGATTCAAAGGCTGTTCCACTTTGGCTTCATCCGGTTGGTTGATATTTGCTGAAAAAATCAGATTTGATGATGTAAGGGTTCTACCGTGAAATAAATTGAATTTCCTTATTTTTCGAAGGGTTTATACGTGGATTATATTTTTTATTTTTCCTATCATGTTTTATGGATCATTTTCAAAATTATGTACTTTCATGTTAGGGTTTCAGTGAAATTCCAGAATTGTATAAATCTACCCTAAAAGGGTTATTACACTTGAGGTCATACAAAAAGAAAGAAAACATGGAGAATAGTGGAACAGTTTTACAAAATAAACTTGATATTTTTATTAAACATCTAGGTTCATAGTGTACCCTTTTTAGAAGAAAAATCTCCACCTTTTTATTCATGAGAATGATAAAGATATTGAATAAAAGCTAAGTTGCAGGAAACGCCACCAGGGGGGTCACCATTTTCAATTTTTTAAATGTGAAACACTTGTTACAAAAATGCCTGGAAACACCAAGGCATATCCAGAAACATCTTGGAAATGCAGAATGTTTTCGGATACACCCTGACCTTTTGATCCATTTCCAGGATTTTTAAATCTTTTAATTCAAAAACAGTGAAAATTTTGTGTATCTTTTTCTATATATATTTATATATTTCCATTCTGTTTCTTTTCAGAAGGGTCTTGGGAAATTGATAGTTATCGTTTCCATTTCCATTTCCATTTCCTGGTAACTTAGAACATATACTAATTTTCAACCCAGAATGAAATGTTGGTTTGACTTTTGAACCCAAAAGTTTGAAAATTTTAAGGAAAGGAAGAGCCTCATGATATTCTGAATTTAATTGCTAAGATTCAAAGACAAGGTCATCACAAAACCCGTACTGGAATAAAGCAGTATTGTATACAAACCAAATGACAATCACATTAAACGAAGAGGAATTCAGATGTTACGCTGCTTTTAGTTTTGAGACTATTTTTCTTTTTATAAATGATGATTTAAGTTCTTTTGCTGGTGTTCCTATAGACCCTATTGATGACCAAGCTCAATTCTCATGATTAGAGCCATTATTATGAACTTACAATGCGTGTAATTCATTTCAATCTGTGCTACTAATTTAACAGTAGAAATAGTCGTCATAGCTAAGAGCACGGTTTCTTGTGATGAAAACCATTAATCTATAAGATATATATGTTTCACTTGTCATTTCAGGACCCAATATTATTTTGAAAGAGGTACTACCAGTTTGGAATGGATAATTATGTGGATAAACTTGATTATCCATTTAGCCAGTTCTAGTTGGTAGATGCTCATCGAAAGAGAGTTCTTTACTGCAGATATTCATGCGTTAGTGAGTACTATGCCTTGTAATACAACTCCTGGCAATGCTTCAAACATAATATTTCTCCTCATTGATTGTATGATCTCTTCTTGCGTGTCAATGTTGGAAAAAAAAATCACATAAATAATTGTACCTTTCAGTCAGAGTGGTCCTACTATTGCGACATTGGTTGCAAGAGATAGAGTACATGTTAGGTTTTTTGTGAGGCATCCTTCTGTTAATCCTTTGAACCGCCTGAAAATAAATAACATTAATGCACAGTGCACTCATAGTTCAGTGATCAAAATGGGAAGCCTTGGTAGTTTTATGTCAAGACAACCTCTAGAGACTTCTGGCTCCATCTATTCTAGTGCTATCTAAAACTTGGCTGGGATGAAAAGGGTGAGAGAAATACAGCAAATGTGAAAACAAAAGGTGATGCACCAAAATAGATTATCTAAAGCCCTTTCAAAAGAATGAAGACACACAAAAAAATAGTCAGCCCAATCTAATGTCAGCGATCACAACAAAATACAAGAGGTAAGAAATTCAATACTGCAAATAGATTGAATCATTCACACATAAGTCTAGATTAAGGGCAGAGAGAGAGACACTAAATATTAAGTCATTCAAATACACACATGCACACAACTTTGAGATAAATTAACACTAAGCTAGAAAGGAAAATGCTAAGGCCAAAAATTCACAATGAAAGCTCTTAGGGAGAGCTGGAAAATTCAAGGGTAATGGACCCTCAAAATAGACCCACAAAACTAAAAGGAGAGCACATACCACATGCCCAAATCTGGGCCACATAAGAGTGTAGGAAACTCCAAATGGACACATATCAAATCCTCATAACACATTTTCCCTGACTATCCTTCTTCTTTGATCCACGAACAACATTCATGCCTTCATCCCCAAGACAACCCATAAAAATATTTCCGTCTTTATCCAAAAGAATATTCCCATCAAAATATCTTTGTTGCAAAATATTTTGCGTGTGAGCTCCAAAATATAAATGAAATAAAAGCAAATCGTTATATTTCATTATTTCCCATGGGGAGAATACTCCTATGTTGTTCCTTTTAAGAGGCTAGGTCTCTTTTAATCTTTTTAATTCCAGTGGGAAATATGCTTTTATTTTGTTAGCAAATGAATGTTGAGAGAATGAATAGAAAATGAAAATATGCGACACACTTAGACTCTTATGCATCCGTCTTTTTATTAATCACAAAGTGGTTACATCAGTTGAGAAGGTTTCATAACCGCTCATTAGATAAGCTTTAATCAATAGCTAAATATAAAATTTACACCCTCCCTTGGTGACTAAACTGGAGACAACCTGAAGTTTGTCCCGAAATTTTATAAATACAATGGGACCAAAGAGTTGTCATTACATTTACAGACTGTTCTAAAAATATCAACATGAAATCTGCAGTCCTCTGACATTTTGCTGCTGTACAATAGAAGAGCTTCGATGTAGACAAAAAACGAAAAGGATAGCCATCAACAAAAGAAAGATCCGACCATTTGGACATAAGATGTATCAAGTTGTTTACCAATTCGCTATAGAGTGACTTATTGACCAATGATGAACCGTCTCTGGTTGATAACTTTAGCCTGATCTCCATAGTTTTGAACCCAAAATCATGGAGATGCTGCTCAATCAGAGTATATTGGGCTCATGGACTTGCTTAAGTTTGTATGCGGACTTAACCACCCTGCAAACTGACTGATCACAATTAATCTGAAAACCTTTAGGAAGCACCATGAAGATTGCCTTGTCCAAATGTTCACTCAAGAAACCAAATGGAGTAGTAGTGGAGAGAAGCAATCGATATGCAATCATCTGCGCAGTAGGAGTAAAAATCAACTTCTTAATAATAGTGGGAGTAAAAACCAACTCCGCAATATTAGAAGAAACCATCTCCTCATCTATTCTGTCATTGTAAAAAGTTTGCAACAAGATGAGTTGATACTTGTGACTTTGGCATATCATCCGCTTGCACAACTACCTGTGCATGTAACTAAGATTGAGGGATTGCATCCTCTTGCACATCCTTTATAGTGGATATTCCTTCCACCACTAATGCATGTAAGTTGATTGGATTAGGGTCAACAAGCCTATAAGAAATGTCATTTTTCTGCACATCTTGTATGGTGGAGTATCCCTCCACACGTGCATGTACGTTGATTGTGGTTGAGTCAACGAGCCTTAACAAGCCACCTTGTCCAATGCCTAGGCCAACCACTTTGTTCTGTTTGATATCAGACACAATACATTGTTTCCCATACAAATGTACAACAATGTTGGATTCTCTATTAAATGACTAACATATAAGAGATTTTTATTCATGCTAGGAACATACCTAACATTCCTTACTGTGATCTTTCTAGCATTGTTCAATACTATGCTTATGTCTCCTATCCCCTCTACTACATATGATTGACCATCAATTAATAAAACTGAATAAAAAAAGGTTGTGTTTGCAGTAAAGTTGACATACCAGTCCTTACAATACTTGAAATGTTGGGATGCACCGGAATCAATGAACCAATAATTGTGAGTGTTATGGTTTGACTATAATGCCACAAGGGCATAATCGTCCTCAGATTCTCGTCCATCAATTGTTGCCACGTTTGTTGTTTGATTGTTTTGTTGGGAAAGTGCATACTGTCACTTCCGACAATCTTTTTTAAGATGCCCAACCTTATAACAATAAAACCGCTTTACTTGATATTTACTACGTTACTAGATACATTGTAGGAGACTCTCGGGTATGATACAATTCGACCTAGGATACGATATCGTGGGGGATACGGGGGGCAATGGGCAGGTTATGTCCTTGCCCCTGTGGGTATGGCCGGATACATCCATGGATGTATTTGGGCGTACTCTACTCATTTGGACTGTGTACCCCATCTAGAAAAGCATTTGTTTATTTTTTTTCAATTTTGCCTTAGTAAAAGTCAAACGTGGACCTCAAAAAACAATTTAAAACATAAGAAAGTGCATTCTCAACCCTAAAAGCAACATTCACACTCATTTTATCAAAAGAAAACAATACATTTACCTTTCTTTGCATTTTTACCTCTCATTGCACATTGGTTCACTCTTCATTTTTTCAGTTGCATAGGATTGAAACTTCTTCCTTTTGCAAAACATACACCATTACCTCTACCTATTTGGTGCCAAGGAGTTCGAGAAACTTGCAACAAAGAAGATTCTTGATTCAAGGTACATTATTTTTAGTTTTGTAGGTTCTTTTTTGAATTTTTGTATTCTAGTTTTTAAATGTTTGTTTGTTTTTAATTAGTTTTGATTTTTTTGTTGTTCTTTTAAAGATTCCTTCAACAAATGCTAAATAGTAAATGTTTTATATAGTGTTGCAGGGAGACGTGTCCCCTACACCCTGGGACGTGTCTCGGGTACTAGGATATGTCTCTGATATGAGAGACGGGTACAAAGACGTCTCCCGTACCCATAGACGTCTATTGGATATTGTCAACGTCTTCTGACCGTCTCTTCCTGCCCTTAGCTCATCTCCCAAAAAATAACTATAATTTAATAAAAAAACCCTAAATGCATTTCTCTGGTCATTGTTTGTCATTTTCTTTACATTCGATTGTCTGCAGACTGTGCATTAGGGTTAACCGTGTTGACAATGGTTGTTTTCAATTCCTCTGCGTGATTCTCCATTATTTAGTTTTAAAATTGAAAAGAAAAGCGCTACTACAAAAACAATGCTATTGGGTTTGGAAGATTGAAACTATTGATTTTTTCTTTTATTTTTTCGGCCGCAAAAGGAAATCATGTGATTGTCACGAGCACCACTGAAATGATAATGGCTTAAATAGCATATATCATTTGGATATGACAATCTGAGCCACAAGCCGTGGGCCGTCTTGTGGGTCGCGCCACATGAAATATTCACTCCTTTTTCTTTCCAATTGTCCATTGATGTCTTCGGCTTCGCTATTATATGATTCATAGCTTTTAACTTTTTTATCTTAGTTTGATTTTTTTTTGATGAAAACAATTTAATATAGTAATTAATAAATAAAAGAAAAAGGTTAAAAAAAGTGTAACATAGTAATTAATAATTATTTTGGGTTAACATAGTAATTAATAAATTTAAAATACAATATTGTTATATTAAAATTAATATTATTTAAATTGTTTGATTAATTATACTATTGCTTGATCTTTTAATAGTACAATATAATATAATAGTTTGATTTTTATAGTTTATATTATGCCATTATACGTTATATTGTATATATTTTTTAATAGTTTGATTATATTATTTAAAAAGTATGTTTATAATTTAACTGTATTGTATTTAAACTTAAATTAAATAGTATTATATTGTGTTAGTTGTTTTAATAATATAAATATTTAAAATTTAGATTTTGTTGTTTTATATTTAATATTTATTTATTTTTTCTCAAAATTATTTATATATATTATATAGTTATTATTATTTTGACGTCTCTTTGTACCCGTCTCCTATTTTTCAAAAAAAAAAATGGCGTACCCGCACCCATCTCCTCATCTTGTACCCGTCTCTTGGGAACTATGGTTTTATATTCTAATAGCAATATTATTATAATTTTCTGAGGGGTTATAGGGATTTTCGATTTGCCAAGATGTCTACATCTGCAAGTGCTAGTTCGGTGGGCCAAGGGTTACCCTCCAAAGCCAGTCCGTGAGCGTCTCTTTGGAAGTATGTGACGATGTTAGAACAACTGCCAAGGGGAGGGTGTTTATGTTGGCTTTGCTTAGAATGTAACTATCAATGCAAAAGCTCATATAATTGGGTGAAAGCCCATTTGTGTGCACTTATTGGCATTGGAATCAAAGCTTGTTGTGGGCCAACCGTGAGTGGAAAACTAGGGAAGGGCTTACCATAGGTAAAGATCCCTGCGTATATCAAAAAACAAGAAAAAGTAGATACCCTTGTTGGGTAAAGAACGAAGCATCAGTTGAGAAAGAAAGGAATGCACCTGTTGATCCATTTCCTGCTAATATGGTGGCCTCATCACACCCATTTCTTGCTAAACCCCTCGTGGTCGTAGAGGATGAGGATTCACCTCTTGGTCGCAAGATAACAAAAGATAGAAGCCCATTGGAAAAGTCATTTCAGAATGAATTTAGGGACATAGCGGAGCAGAGTATTGCATGTTGTCTTTACACATGTGGGATGCCATTTAATGTTGTTAGATCACCATGCTGGCAGGATATGGTGAGATCTATCAATGCTGCCCCTAAAGGGTTCACCAACCCAGGGTATGAAAAGGTGCGAACCACCTTGTTGACAGAGGAAAGAAAAGAAGTTGAAGATGCATTGAAGCCCATTAAGGATTCGTGGATCGAAATAGGGGTGTTCAACATTTTCGATGGATGGAAAGATGCAACAAATAAGCCATTGCTTAATGTGGTTGTAGTGAGCCCTAAAGGGGCAATGTTTTTTAGGGCCATTGATTGTGAGGGGAAAGTGAAGGATGCACGATTTATTGCCAACATCCTGATAGAGCCCATTGAGGCTGTGGGGCCTTAAAATGTTGTTCAGGTTGTAATGGACAATACTAAAAATTACGAAGTTGTGGGCATGTTGGTTGAGGCAAGGTATGGGCACATATTTTGGACACCTTGTGTTCATTCCCTCAACTTTATGTTGTAAAATTTGAAGACAAAAATTTACTGGATCAAACAAGTCTATAAGGAGGCGAGCGAGATCCAAATGTTAATAAGCAACCATCACATATCCCAAGGCATTTTCAGGGCCTTCTCAAAGCTGTTAAAGGTAGCTTTTTATTTAATCATTCATGAATCATGTATATTTTTAATTTAATTTTTTAAGTTTGTATTTTGAATATTTTTTTAAATTTTATTTGTTTTAATTTCCTGTTAAGTTGCCGAGACTCGATTTGCCTCACACACCCTCGTTTTGAGACTTGTTAAGGTGCATGAGGCATTGAGTAGCATGGTCAACAACCCTTGGAGTGTATGGAGGTAGACAAATAATGAGAGGGCCACAAAGGTGAAAGTGTGGATTCTCGATGACTCATGGTGGGAACATGTGGAGTATTTGCTTAGTTTTACCAAGCCCATTGTTGGCATGTTGAGTATGTGGATATGGATCATCTATGTTTGGGTGAGGTTTATGATAGAATCGATTCAATGATTGAAAACATTAGATGCATAATAAATACCAAAGAGTAGGATCCTATGGAGAGGTTCTTCAAGTAAGTGCAGTCGCATCTCATTGGAAGGTGGAACAAATTGACCGCCCCATTGCATCTTCTTGCTTTTGCCTTGATTGACATTCAAATACTGCAGCACACAGATCCTTTCTTTGCTCAGGAGGATTGCACCATATAGGGATGTTGAGGTTGGTGAGGGACATAAGGTGACATTCTCTAGACTCTTCTTCGATCCAGAAGTAGAAGGCCAAGTTAGGGAAGCGTTTGTCCATTTCATAACTTCTGCAGGTCACTCCCTTGGCGCTATTCATGATAAGTACAAGATGGACGCTCACTTTTGGTGGTTCCTCCATGGGCAAGCATAAACCCACTTCCAACCAGTTGCAAAACAAATTTCGTCACAAGTAAGATTTTTTTTTAACTCTCTACCTTTTCGACTTTTTGTTTTAACTTAACTTTTATAAATTCTAATTGACTTTACGGCTTGCCTCAGTGGTTTGCAAGTTCCTCCTCAACCAGGTGAAACTGAGGTACGTACAACTTTATCCACTCAGTTAAACGCAACAAGTTGGCAACAAAAATGGTGGAGGATTTGGTCTATGTGCATTCGAACTTGTGTCTTCTATTACATGAACAACTTGAGTACAAGGCAGGAACAACAAATTATTGGGATGTGGACTTAGAGATTGTTGACTTGGATGCCTCTGTTCCCTTCCTTTCATTGTTTGACATAGAGCTAGACGGCGCTTCACACGACTTGCATGGTGGAGCTAGTGGGAGTGGCACTATTGTTGTTTGTGGTTCTAATGGACCACATGATGAAAACATCACGACTGAAGATGAAAATGAATACAGTGAATCATGAATATGTTGATTTGTCTTTAAGTTTATTTTTATCCATACAATGTAACATTTGCACCATGTACCTGTTATAAAACAAATCTAAGTTTGACCATTGAATATTATCAATTATGATATTTGGCAATGAATTAGAGTATGTTTTATGGTTATTTAACTTATTTTGATTTCTCTATGTATATTATATGGTTAATTTTGTTGATATGGCTATATTTTTCAATTTTCAATTTTTTGTTTATATTTTTGGAAGGCCGTATCCAAAAACCTTTCCAAGCCCCTACATAAAAAATCTTTGTATCCACGTATCTGATTCTCGTAATCGTATCTGTATCGGCAACCTAGTTGAGAAGGTATGGGCTCCAACTTAGGCCCAATCAAAGAGCATTATGGGTGTTATGCTTGGCCATGAAAAGTCCATGTCGCTGCTCAATATTTTTCCAATTGAAAAAAATCTTTTAAACTAGGGTTTAAAGGCCTTTTATAACTCAAGCAGGATTGAAGCCCATAATGTATCTGACCTAATATTCCTTTTTCCATCTATAGGGTTAGTTTGTTGTATCCTATGTAATTGTAATTATTATCTATGTTATCGAATATTGTTGTAGAGCCCCTTGGATACGATACGAAATGGCGAGGGATATGAATGAGGCAGGGATACTTCCAGGATACCTCCCTGGGAATGTGGATATGCACGGATACGTCCTTGGACGTATCCGGGCATATTCGCAGTCCCAGGTAGGTATCCTAGGTGTATTCAAGCAAAAAAACATTTTTTTTTTCAATTTTGCCTAATGAAAAGTCAAACATGGACTTTAAAATACAATTGAAAACAAACTAAAGTGGATTCTCAACCCTAAAAGTAGCGTTCACACTCATTTTATCAAAAATAAACAACACATTTACCTTTCATTGCATTTTTACTTCTCATTGCACATTTGTTCTCTCATCTTGATTTTTTCAATTGCATAGGATTGAAACCTTTTGCTAATCCTACACTTACTACCTCTACCCATTTGGCAAGAAGGAGTTTAAGGAGCTTGCAAGGAAGATGATTTGTTGATTCAAGGTAGATTTTCAGTGTTGTGGTTCTTAAAAAAAAATGTTTGTAACTAGTTTAAATTTTTTTTGTAATGATTTTTAGTGTTAACCATTATTTCAATTAACACCAAATGCTTTAAGTTTTAATAAATTAATAGAAATACTTTTATTGTTAACTAGGGGCTATAGAATTTGTTAGAATGTCTCAGGCTGCAAGTACTAGTTCGAGGGGCCAAGGGATAACCTTCAAACTCGATCCACGAGTGCCTCTTTGGAAGTCTGTGACAATGTTAGAATAACTGCCAGGTGGAGGGTGTTTCCTTTGGCATTGCTCTGAGTGTAATTGGAAATACAAGAGCTTGTATAGTCAGGTGAAATCCCATTTGTGTACGATTCTTGGTGCTGGAATCAAAGCTTGTGGTGGACCAAGCATAAATGGAAAGCTAGAAAAGGGCTTGCCATATGCAAAGATCCTTGCATACATCAAAGAGCAAGAAGCAACAAATGCTATTGTTGGGCAAAGAACGAAGCATCATTTGAAAAAGAAAGGATCGACACATGTTGATCTATCTTGTGCTAATATGGTGGCCCCATCACACCCATTTCTTGGTACACCCGTTTTGGCCATAGAGCAAGATGATTCACCTCTTGGTTGCAAGAGAACAAAATATGCAAGTCCATTGGAAAGGTCATTCCAAAATGAATCTAGGGACATAGCGAAGCAGAGTATTGCTCATTGTCGTTATGCATGTGGGTTGCTATTTAATATTGTTAGATCACCATGCTAGCAGGATATGGTGAGATCTATCAATGCTGCCTCTAAAGAGTTCATCGGCCCAGGTTATGAAAATGTGCGAACCATCTTGTTGACAAAAGAAAGAAAACATGTTGAAGATGAATTGAAGCCCATCAAGGATTCATGGATGGAAACAAGGGTGTCCATTTTTAATGGATGGAAAGATACAACAAATAGGCCATTGATTAATGTGGTTGCAGTGAGCCCTAAAGGGGCAATGTTTTTGAGGACTGTTGATTGAGAGGGGTAAGTGAAGGATGCATGATGCGTTGCTGACATCTTGATAGTGTTCGTTGAGGCAGTGGGGTCTCAAAACATTGTCCAAAGTGTAACGAACAATGCTAAAAATTGCAAAGTTGTGGACATGTTGGTTAAGGCAAGGTATGAACACATATACTTGACACCTTGTGCTGTTCATTCCCTTAACCTTATGTTGCAAAAATTGGGTACAAAAATTGATTGGATCAAACAAGTTTATGAGGCGAGTGAGATCTAAATATTCATAAGCAACCATCACATGTCCCAAGGCATTTTCAAGTCTTCTCGAAGTTGCAGTTGTTGAAGGTAGCTTTTTATTTAATCATTCATGAATCATGTGTATTTTCAATTTTATTTTTTAAGCTTGTAATTAGAATTTTTTTTTTAAATTTTATTAGTTTTAATTTTGTATTAAGTTGTTGAGACTTGGTTTGCCTCACACACCTTCATCTTGAGATGACTTATTAAGGTGTGTGAGGCATTGAGTAGCATGGTCATCAACAACCTTTGAAGTGTATGGAGATAGACAAATAGTGAGAGGGCCATAAAGGTGAAAGGGTGGATTCCTGATGACATGTGGTGGGAACGTGTGTGGTATTTGCTCAATTTTACTGAGCTTATCGTCAACATGTTGAGATATGTGGATGTGGATCATCTATGTTTGGGTGAGGTTTATGATGGAATGAACTCAATTATTGAAAACATTAGATCCATCATAAATGCCAAAGAGTGAGATCCTATGGAAAGGTTCTTCAAGGAAGTGCAGTTGCATCTCATTGAAAGGTGGAACAAAATGACCACCCTATTGCATCTTCTTGCTTTTGCCTTGATGCCTAAATACAACACAGATCCTTTCTTTGCCTAAGAGGGTCACACCATATAGGGATATTGAGGTTGGTGAGGGATATAAGATGACATTCTCTAGATTCTTCCCTGATCTAGAAATAGAAGACCAAGTTAGAGAAGAGTTTGTGCATTTCATAACATCCATGAGACACTCCCTTGGTGTTTTTCATGACAAGTACAAGATGAAAGCTCACTTTTGGTAATACCTCCATGGGCAAGCATCCACCCACTTCCAGCTAGTTGCAAGAAAATTTTTATGATAAGATTTTAATTTTATTTAACTCTCTACCCTTCTTTTCGACATTTTGTTTTAACTTTTTTATAAATTCTAATCAACTTTGTAGCTTGCCCCAATAGGTTGCAAGTTCCTCCTCAGCTAAGCGAAATTGGGATACCTATAGCTTTATCCACTCAGTTAAGCACAACAAGTTGACAATGAAAAAGCCGGAGGATTTGGTCTCTGTGCATTACAACTTGTGTCTTCTCTCACACAAACGACCTGAGTACAAGGTAGGGGCAACAAAGTGTTGGGATGTGGACCCAGAGACTACTGACTTGGATGTTTTGGTTGGTTTCCTTTCATTGCTTGACATGGACCTAGACAGTGCTTCACACGACTTGCATGGTGGAGCTAGTGGAAGTGGCATTGCAGTTGCATGTGGTTTTAATAAACCACATGATGATGAAAACATTGAAAAATGAATACATTGAATCATGAATATGTCGATTTGTCTTTATGTTAATTTTTGTCCATACATTGTAACATTTGCACTTTGTACCTATTATAAAACTAATATAAGTTTGACCGTTGAATATTAAGATATTTGGCATTGAATTATGAGTATCTTTTGTGGTTATTTAACTTTTTTTTTTCCTCTGCATATTATGTGGTTACTTTTGCTTGTATGGCTATATTTTTACATTTTTAAATTTTTTTAATATATTTTTGTACGGCCATATCCAAAACGTATCCAAACCCTCAAGAAACAAATCCTCGGATACGTGTTATCCACGTACCTGATTCTAGTACCTGTATCCATATCGGCAATGTAGGTAATTATCACTGCATAACGGATGGGTAACTGGTAGTGTTGTAGGGAGACGCGTCCTCCAAAACCTGGGACGTGCTTTGGGTACTGGGATGCATCCTAGGTACAGGAGACGGGTATGGAGACATCTCTTGTGCTTGGAAATCCCTATTGGGGACATCCCGCATCTCCTGCCCATTCTTGCATCCAAAACCTACATACCCAGAACGCGTAAACCCTAAACGTGTAAAAATCTTTATTAAAAAAAATGGCAATCAAAGCTCGTAGTGAAACATTCACTGTTTGCGGTTGTCGTTTTAGGTTTTGTAGATTTTTTTTGTTAAACGATGGTGCCCTTGACATTCATGACAATGATGCAATACATTTTTTTTTAAAAAATGTTAAAAACTTAAATGTTAAAAAATTAAAATTTAAAATAATCAACTAAATGTGGCTATCCGCTATACATTTTATTTTGTTTTTTTATATTTTTTTATCGGTTTAATAAATTAATATTTATTTTAAAGCTTTTTAAATGTTGTAAAACTTAGATTTTTAATAGTTGTTTAATCATTGTTAATTAATATTTATAATTTTATTAATTATAGATTATACATTTTAAGTTCTAATTTTATAATTTTATTCTTTGGATAATTTTTAAAATTTATTTATTTTTAATAATTTTTAGATTATAGTTTATAACTTTATAATTTTATTATATAATACTAAAATTTAAAATGATTTTAATATTTAATATTAATTAGATATTTTAATAAATTATTTTTAAATTTTAAATTTTCAGTTTTTATTATTTTAATTAATATATATAATGCTGTCTCCCTATACCCGTCTCTTAATTCTCTCAAAAATGGCGTACCTGTACCCGTACCCTGTCAACTATGGTCACTGGCTATAAAGCTGCTGTGGACTGCATAACTGATGAGTAGCTGACATAAACTGATGTGTAAATGATGACTGCATCAGGACATATTGACATATTCCTGCAAAAGTGATTTATTCCTCTCCGTAGTAGGCATTTTTATACCCAATTAATTTATTTCTCCATAGCTATTTTATTTCTGCATTGCTGATTTCTTCCAGCACAATTATATAAAAATACTAATGCTTAACACAAGGTTGCCTCCTTTAGGCTTCAAACCCCAATATTTCTTACAGTATTATGTCCCTGAAAATATTGGGATTCCCTATCCAAGTACCCTTATGTAAGTCCCTATCAGGGTTTGCACTGGTCGACGATGATGCTTTTGGTTCGTCTGGGACAAACCTTGCTACAAATGTGTGATAGCGCCAGTTCCCATTCATCAACTCTCGTTTTGATATTTGTCAGCTCTGTGATTCATTGAGGGGTCTATTCCTCACATGGCTATTTCTGTGTATTTAGATCTTATGGTTAAGGGTTTAACCACTTTTGCATTACCCCTATCTTTCTTTTAAGTTCTTACTTTTGCTATAAATCCTAATGTTTGTAATTTTCTATCGTAATAAAATGTACTTTCGAGTCCCATTGACTGAATTTGATCATTTGTGAACACTAATATATCCTCTCTTTCTTTTGTTTTATAATATGTTTTAAGTGGCAAATGTTTCATGATTGTGCTAGATGTTTACTGTAATTTGCTTGTTATGAAACCTGTCATGCATGCATGTTTTAAAATTTCTAGTTGTAAGTTGTAATCTGTTTCATTGTAGTCATTTGATTGAGGGTTGCTATGGCGAATTCATATTCCTATGGGCAGTAATATTAAATATACTGAGTCAAAACTGACTTTGGAGCCTGGTTTTTTTGGGTTTCTTCTAGATGCTTGCTACTTTCTTTGGGTTACTTTTCTGACCCAAACTATCATTATGCTTGTTTAATGCGTCTGCTTGTTAGTATATTTTTCATATTATAAAATTTTACAGATGAGCACAATGTAACTTATTCCTGGGTTTGGTAAATTCTCTAAGCAGAAATATAGGCTATATTTGAAAAGATTAAGTGGAGTAGCACAACAACAAAGTGGAATAAACTCTTCCTTTGGGGGAGCTTCAGACGCCAGTGTTGGTCCAATGGGTTTACTTGGAAGGCTTGATCTCCAAAGACTTGTAGCTTCAAGTCAAATATCACCTCAAGCACTGGTGACGTTACCCACTGAGATGTTAGGACGAGGAAATGTAACCAGTGGGTTGGGCATGTCAAATGTTGATCAAACACTACTTTGGCAAGCAGTGCTTCAGGGTGTAACTTCTAATCCTGTGAATAGAGTAAGATTTGGTCAGCCTTTGATGAACAGTCAGGGAAATCTACTTCAGGGACTGCCTGGTGGTTTAGAACTGAAGCAATTTGCTCATCTGCAACAGCATATTCCTTCCTTTGGAAACATGGGCTCATCCATCAATGATATACCATCAGAATTTTCTACGATGCAACAGCAACTTAGTACAAGTGTGGGATTTGGTGCCGTGGACCAGGGGAACGGCATAAGCAGTTTAGCATTGAATCCTCCAAACAATGCCATGGTGATGCAGTTGATGCAGCAGCAGCAGCAACATGTACACCAACAACAACAGTTACAAACACCTGTGGCACAACAGCAACCTGGGGGACAACTTCAAGGTGCTCAGCTTCAGGGTGGACAATCTCTGGATATGCCATCACCCAGTCTTGTTGGGTCCCAAGTTCCTCTAAATGACAGAGGGATGGCTAATACCATATGCTCTCTGGCCAACAGCAGTAGCAGCCTTGGCAACAACATTGCTGGCACATTAGGTTCAAGGAAATTAAAGCATATACCAACTATGGCATATGGCTTGAATGTGCCTGAATCGAATGCATCAGAAGGAATTGGAAGAATGCCAACTGTAGAGTACAAAAGCCAGAATGTTCCCATTCTTAAAGGAAATGATTATTCTATTCCCAGCACTACTTGTATATCTTCTTCTTTAACATCTATTGCTACTGAAAGTGGATTGAGCATTTCAGGAGTCAAAAGACTGGGTGACATGAACGACATAGTTAGTTCTCCATCATTAGCTGGTTCTGGAATGAATTTTGGTACATCAAATGGCCTTGGACAGAACTCAGGTCAAAGTGGCAGACAAGGTTGGCAAATGCAAAATGTATCTGTTAGTCCAGAATTGTGTCAAATGGCAAATACTCTCTTAAGCCCGCATCATGGCGAGGATCCTCATGGAACCCAGCGTTTGATTGTTCCTGTTGTGCACGATCCAGGACAGGTCAGAAGTTTTGGATTTGTGGGGAAAAGTCACAGTCTTCCGAGCAGATTGGCAAATGTTGGATATGCTAGGATACTCAATAACACTCAGGGTGAGCTATTAGGAACTGATAGCGGGTTGCGAGTGAAGGCTGAAGGTGTATCAGATTTTGCTCTGAATTCAAAATATTCAAGCAGCATGTGTTCAGAGCAGTTTTCTCCAGATGATTACATGAACATTTTCTTCAGACAGGTTTTCATTTTGTTTCCAAGGTTTTTATTTGTAATTTGACATTTAATTATTGCTCAAATTGCGTTACTGATAGCAATTATCCATATTTCTATAACTGTTTTAGGCATCTACTCACATATGTCTAGTCTAAGTCTAGATATATATATGTGTGTAGCAATATTATCTTAGAATATATTCATTTTAAAACAATATAAATGCCATAGTTACTATGGATGTGCAGAGTGTCTGGCATATGCACATGCGTGTATGTGTATGTATATATGGATATGTATGTACACACAATGGTTTTGGTCCAATGACATAGACTCTTGACTTTGCATGAGTTTCCCACCTGCTTCCCATGGAATCTTGTTAAACAGGATCCACACTTACAAGGTGGTTAAATAGTTTCTTTTGGTTATGGCGAACAATAAGCCAAAGTCTAGACATTATGCAGGCACGTGCATGTTTGTAAATATACCTACTCTTTCCTTTTGAGAATGGTTTATATATGCAAAGTCTAGACATACTAGTTTACTTATCACAATGCATAATAATATAATGAATATGATCTTGTTATTGATGGAGACAGCTAATGCTAAAAATGATACAATATAGGATATTGTTTATGCTTTTCTGTCAATAATTGGTATTTTATCATTTGCAAAAGCTAGCTTTATCTTCTGTTATCTAATTTTTGTACTAACAATTCTGGGCATTGGATTCTGTAATTTTGCAGCAACAGGAAGGACTGGGTCTGGCAGATGGTGATTTCAGTTTGGATGGGTATCAATTGGATAATATCCATGTTAAATGAAATTTTTTTGTACTATTATCTCGGTGGAAAGATGGTCTTCCCCTCAATTAAGCTCAACAGTACATAGCCCCATGGTGCAAGTGGCATGAGAAGATATTTATATGTGCACTAGGAAGAAGTGCGTCTTTGGAGTTGGGTGGATCAGCTGGAAAAGCTTCTTTTCAGATGTAATTGTACTTGTATCATAATGTGTTTGACTGGGTCAAAAGCTTCATTACATGCATTGTCATCACTTTTTAAAGATAACCTTTCACAAATTTGTCTTATTATTATGACATTTGGATTTAGATAGATTGAACAAAAGGAACAAATCAATGCCAAGACTATAATGTATTTAGTCTATCTAATTAATTTCTTTAGCAGGAGCTTATGCTTGGCCCACTTTGAAGAAATTTCTTGTGGTTACATTTGTCTTGGCAAATTTACATATATAATAATTAGTAGCTGGAGGCACTGACAGATTGATTTTAGCTTTTCCACACTTGTGATGGACTAAGTTACTATAACAGGAAATTTGCCTTACTGAAAAGGTGGCGTTGCTCTACATAAGCATAGGGAAATATAATTATCCAGCAGTCAAATAGCTGGCTTCTATGGAGTCACAAGTGCAACCCTGGAATTTTCTATTTTCATTGTTGGCTAAACATTTACAGAGCATTCGAAATGTAGGAAGTGATGTCAAAGGATAATATTTGATTAAAAGTTTGTGAGCAACCTAGTTGTCCTTTTCAAATGTATGAAAAGGAGTAGAAGACATTAATAAATATGGTAATGATACCTAGTATGCCATGTGAATTTTCCCTAAAATGTTAGGGAAGATAATGACATGAAGATTGCAGTTAGAAATTTTACAAATTCCTTAAAAAGACATATTTTGGATACTTGATAAGGGTTTGTCGTTCCTTGATTCCCTGCATTATGTAGACACAGGTGCTTTGAAGGATTTGTGAAAATGATGTATACATAATTTTAATGATGTGTGCACCAACCCAAATGATGATGGATACAATAATGACATGGTCATCCAAAAAAAAACGATGATGGCGAAAACAATGGCATGGCCATTAACAAAAGTAATAACAATGACAACATGGATAACAATGGCATGGTCACAAAAAAAATTAATAACAATGACGACAACAGGTACAACAATGGTTAAGGCCTTAGTGATTAAAACAAGGGTAACACCATCAACATCGAGGACAACACAAAATATTATGACAAATTGAATGATGACATCAAGAACAAGGAAAACCTAAACAATTCAGAGTGATGACAAAAAGGATGTTGGAAATAACAGACAATTGAAAGCGACAAGGATGATATTAAACACAAGGACAACTATAACAAGGAAAATGACAACAATGATAAAGATGTCCACAACATCAACAATGACAAAGATAATGATTTAAACATTTGCAATGACATTAATGATGACAACAACATTGACAATGATAATGCAAAGGAGTAATAACAAAAACATCAATGCAAAAAATGCCAAAAATAACAACCAAAACCACACTAACAATAGTAGTAACAAAAAAAACAATAATTACATCAACAATATCCACAACCTCAACAACTATTGCAACATCATCAATAACTACTATAACATCAACATCAAAAACAAAAACAATAGCAATTCTATCAACAACAATAACAACTACTAAGAAGAGAAATGAAAGCAACAAGAACAAGAACATCGAAGAACATTGAGAACAAAAGGAACACCAAGAAGGATGATGACGACAATGGCAACATCAAAAAAAAACAAAAAAAAAAAAAACAACAACAACACAAAAAGAACCGCCATAATGATAACAAAACAAAAAGCACAATGGATTCAAAAATGGTAAGGACAACATTGAAAATGGAAAACTATCAGAATTTAATATGCTTTTGCATACACATAAGAATCATAAATAGAATTAGAAACTCGCTCACAATAAACCAAATCTGGTACATGAAAGAATCTCAAGGAAATTTAAGGTAAAATCTTTCTCAAGTTTGAATGATTTCACATAATTCCATATTATAAAAAATTGCACAAGGCAAAAAGTAAGAACATGCTCAAACTAGAAGATTCTCTCCTAGTTAGGTTTACACATGAATTGGAAATACAATCATTTTACTTTTGTGAACATAACACCCTCCTTGTGCTACTAATTAAATTACAACTACTGCGACTCTCAAGGAATATTATAAGCTAGATTTTTCCTTTCCCATTAAGTGTGGCACCCCTACTTGGTGATAATATTTATGGACATCATATTCTTTCTTGGGAGTTTATATTGTGTGCCATAAGAAATAATTGTAATCTATAATTAATTATTTAGATTAATAAGGTTCATTGCTTGATATCCTTATCATTTACTCTAGTTGATTACTTACATTGGGAAAATTTAAACTCATAAGGTATAAAGCCCATTTAACACTGCAATTTAAGTTGCTCTAGGAAGATTTGCATAATTAAGGATGATCTCCTCTTTCATTTATTGAATATTTTATGACTCTCATTTCTTGCTCCAAGTCTCATGCATGCCTTGCCATTTTGCTTTGTGTTCTTAGCTTCCCGTGGTCACTCTTAACATTTCCTATGCCTCACAATGATCTTGGTTATAGGCATCACTAATCACAGGGTCAATTTTTAGAATTGTCACTACCACTCCAAGAATTTGATTTTTTTAAAATCACGCAGAAACAAGGATTTCAATTAGGTTTTAATTTTATTGATATAGGTCCCACACATCCTCATATTTAAACCCTGGCGTTGATTTGATCTCAATGGGAGTGTGACACTTGTCACATCGTTGTTGAATCTTCTCAAAATCAATTTCTTATTTGTTTTCCTTTTAGCTCTAAGTGATTAGGGGATGCCACACCACATTCTCATTAATCTCAAATTTCAACTTTTCTCCTAGATCCTTATTGTTCGTTAGGCTTATGCTTCATGTGTAGTGATCTCAATGACAGGTCTGCATTCTCTACTTTTCTTGGTTTCACTTTTCATGTTATTCTGAGAAATGAGACGAAGCCACACATTATGAAATTCACATGTGTGGTTTAACTCGGTTTCAATAATTCTCATCATGCTCTGCACCATGAGATTATGCCATGCATTGCATTCTCGTGGTCTAGTCTCATAGGGTTGCACTATTTCAATACTCTATTTATACCTTTTCCAAGTTGCTCCATGCATTGAGATTACACCATATGTGATCTATTTAACTCGCCACATGGAGCCATGTTTGTGGGTTCACTTGCATTTGTGTTTCCCCCATTGCATTGTGGAGTGAACATATGGAGATGGTTACACGTCCCAATCTCATTTCATGGAGGGGACCACTCTCAAGGTTTCCATGGCTCTACACAAGTTGCTATGTGTAGTGAGATATTGCATGTTTCATGATCTTGTTTGACAAAGATGCTGATATTTCAATAAACGAATGAATGAAAGATTTTAATAACGTCTTCAAGACCAAGTAGTCTATGGGACCAAGAGTTGCAATAAAATTGTTTTGTGATAACACAACTTCTTGACACAAAGGCTGCCCTACTAATACTGCAAAATTTATAATCCCTTCTCGATGTTGACTCTTCTACTATGGATCTTGATTAGAAAACTTGTTATTTTGTTTAACCTTTTCTCTTCAAACAAATAGTTAAGTTGTCGACCTTCAAAATGTCTTTGTACTTGATATAGATGTCATTATAGGTTGCACACTCTATAATGAACTATCATTCTGTCTCCACTACTCCCTTGTCACAAAATAAACATGTTCTCATTTCCCATTCTTCCTTGGGTATTGTCCACCAACTGATTTTACACCTAAGATGATGTGAGCTAGTTCTCAACTGTGCAGTCAACATCTTTGCCTTCCATTTGATTTATGCCCCTATGTATGTCTTTTATTTGTGCTCTCAAGTGGGGTTAAACTTATTGATGTAGTATGTTTTCTTCCTTCCCAGTTGCTTTGTCCACATAATTGTCATGAATTTCTCTCAAATAATTTTTTATTTTCTCATTGGTGTTTGAACATGCTTGCATGTTGATGTCCCATTTTCTATTTGTTGTTTTGTTTTATCCATATGTTTTGTCTTCCGCTTAGCTTTGCTTCTATTACCATTTTGGCCATCAATGATTCTCCATACTTTGTGTCTTTTTTAAATAATTTAATGTTCGAGTCATTGTTGATGCTTCCAATGGAAAGTACCTATTTTGGCTAATAGAATTTCATATGGAATCGAGGCTTTGACTTTGATGTTGCTTGTGATTAAATGTTTTTGGATTCTCTCTACTTTTCTCCAATTTAAGTCAGACACATCGCTGCCCCAAACTTCGCATTCATATAGGACCACCGGTGCCACAAGTAGGTCGAACAAGGTTCTCTTGATTTTCTAATCCCATAATTTTGCATTTCTGCATTTGTTTTGCAGTGAATATAAGGCCTTCCATCCCTCTTGAATTCTTTTTACCTTGTAGGTCTCTCAAGTAAACTTGTTGTGAAAGTCAAGCCTTGCAAAAAATTCTAGACATTTTTGTAATTAGAATAAAATCATCTAGATATAAAAATAACTTTACAACATAGTTTGCAAGGTGATGCCATAAGAGAAAATTTGTGCATACACGGACACTAATACTATAAAAGAAAAGAAACACGAAGTCTTGAAATGAATTAGTCCGGGCCGATGTGGGATATACGCTGAGACTATTTAAAACTGCGTTTTGCTCGATCGAAGTATGAAGTACATGGTGGTTTAATGGCGAAACACAATCATTGAGTGCTTAAGGTTTACAAAGAATAAGGAATTGGATTTCAAGTGATATTTAAAAACAAAATCAAAGTTTCAAAATGATGACTGTATCGACTGCTTTCATGCAGGGCATAGGGTAGAATGAGGAATGGAGAATGAAGAATCCTCATGTTGATTCCTTACCCAACATAGAAATGGAACTTTAGATACTGACCCACCATGAACCCTAAAAAGAAAAAAAAAATAATCATTCAGAGAATAATAAATATAAAACCGTTGTGTCATTATTGCTTTAGCAGTCAACATCGATACCAGATGCCAGTTTTGATGGAAATTTCTATTACAATACTCTTTAATAAACCAGCACAAACACAGGTATGAGTTAAAAGGAGTATATCTTCCACAAATACATTCATAGTCAAGCATTTAGGTCTAAAGACTAATACAATTGTGTATACAGAGCATTTCCTACCTCAAATATCAACACTATCATTTCCAACTATTCAATTAATCCTTGCTCATGTATATAGGAACAAATCGCGAAAGAGCCCACGACAATAGGCCTCCAGTTTTCAACTATCTGATGAAATTTTTGTCTTCTTAATTCCAAAAAAATTGACAAGATTTGGGTGAGAGCAATTTAGAACGATATGGATATGCTATGATTCTCCCCATAAAGAGGAAAACAGGAAATCTCTGCCCATCCCAATTGATTTCAATTGAAATTGGAATACAAAATGTATGGAAAAAAAGGGCCTTCCTTCCTCATTGAGTGGAAAGGAAACTTGTAGTATAATCTGCTACCTGGTTTAACAGGTGCTGTTAATATGGTTGAGCTAATTAATTCATCTGACATTACTTGTGGATGTAAACTTTTTTCTCTCTCTCATTTCCAACCCAACAACTCAAGGCAAGGGAAACATGGAAAATAAAACCAGAGTTACATATTTACTAATGCAAAATGATGTTTAAATTTTAATACAAATACAAATCTTGTATCACATTAAAATAGGGAGGCTGGAGGCTGGAGGCTTAGCTCTCAGTCTATCCAAGGTGAAGATCCAGGATTATCATAGCTCTTCCCACAACTTGAAAATCGAGATTATTCTTTTTATCCAACCATCGTCCCCCGTTTTCTCTGAGTTTCTTCCTTAAATAATATTTGTTCCGCACTTGTTCTGGATTCATGAATGGGCTTTTACCAACTCTCAACTTCTCTCATTTAAATGCTAATGGGATTCCCCTCCAATCCTTTGTCAGCTTACCCAATTTTGTTTCTTGCAATAAAACTTTGCTTTTGAATTCTTTTTTTCATGCTTTCCCACCTTTACGTAATTACAATTTAGTATTTTAAATAGTGACTTTAAGATTCAATATTTCCATTATTCAATATCACCATCATTTCCAATTATTCTGAATCATTCAATGTCAAACGCACAATAGTTATCTACAGAAATACATGCACATCAGTTATCATTCCTTTGGTGCATCAAATTCAGAAAATTAAGGAAACAAACTCTAAATTTCACCTAGGAGCCTAAAAGAAGGCGTGAGAACATATAAACCATCTGCAAACTATCTGATAACAAAATTATTAGATTTATGTTCTCCATTCAAAACATGCCATATAATATAATATAAATTGATAGTTTTAGGGAGAGAGAAATGTTAACCAATAACTCCATCCATACCAATATTGGTAAGTGCGGTATGTTATGATCCTCACATTGCCTGCATGGTTGCATCCATGCTCTCTCAAATCATACCTCAACATTAGTTCCTTTTACTTGATAAGTTTATAATTTTATTTGGGATTTGAAGGGCATATGCATCAAACATGTATATAAATAATATTAAAAAATGCAGAGAAGAAAACATTTCGCACATAACCTTCCTCATTCAGTATCAAGTTTCAAATAAAGGGAATAAATTTCAAATAAAGAGGATAAATTGAATGGAATACGAACCTCGAGAAGTTTTGAATATAAGAAATTTATTATCTTAACAAGACCATATAAAAATCCAAATGATTCATCTTTAGAAAGTCCATACAATGGTACTGATATGACTTCCCTTTCCCTCTCCTATAGCTATTAGCTAATACCCACAGGGCCTTGTTTAACATAGAGCAGGGATAACATGGAACTATTCAAGTAATAGTGGAGGCCTTTGAGCTAATTAGCTGTTAAATAAATTCATAATTCATCTACTGTGAATAAACGTCTTCTTGTCTCTCACTTCCAGACCAAAAACACACAAGGGATGGAAACATGAAGCAAGGAGCAAAATTAAAATAAAACATTAATAAAACAATAAATTTATAACATCCAATACAATTGGAAATCAAAAATTTCAATTATCTTAAAACTGTGCCAAAAAATAAGGAGGCTTAACTCAAGAAGGCTACTTCTCAATCTAAATCTATCCAAGTTAAAGGGATAATCACAGCTCTTCCCACAACCATAAAATCTAAATTTTGTTTCTTCCCCAACTATTGTGCCTTTTTTCTCTATTAGTTTCTTCCTTAAATAATATTGTTTCCCATTGTATAAGTTTGATTTGTTTCTTAATTCGAGAATGGGTTTTTGACAACTCCCAACTTCATTGTTTAAAACTCTACATTTTATTTTTTGAAATGATCATGGCCTTCCTTTCCAATGCATAATTTGTGTCGCCTTACCCAACTATATTTGTTGTTATTGTTTTTTTTTATAAAATTTTTAAAATGGTTTTGAAATAAAACTTGACTACTTTCTCTTCATGGTTTTCATCATTTGTTTAATTGATCTTTTTTAACATGTGACCTTCATTTTTCCTTTTCCATTTGTCACACTTTATTTTTTTAAATATTTTTTTTGGAAACACATGGAATATTTAATATCTTTGATATCTCATCATCATTTTAACATCGCTTTGATGTCTAGTAAGCTAGCAAGCCAACATTAACGGTAAGTTGAGTATTTATAAGCATACATGTTTATTATCCATAAATATTTATTTTTACAAAGAACATATTATTTAACTCTTTATTTCAGATGTCTACTATTGGAACTATCTTATTTCTAAGTTGACCCAATTACTCTCTTATGAAATTGTGCATCCCCTCTAGCCACTTGGTGTTGGTATGGATCCTATCATTTGTATATAAACCAAATAGGATCATAGCACCTATATGATATAAAAAGGAATAATAAATGTTAAGTGTCATATAAAAAGTTAAATAAATCAATCATCATTTATCACAAATCATATAGAATGTGATTAGCTAGCAAATGTCACATCAAAATAAATCACCATCCATCATGATATAATTAGAGAATGCTATATCAAAATAAATAATTTAAAATTAATAAGTCTATGAGAATACTTAAGTCATATAATATAACATATCCTACTATTATCAAGGTATGAAAATTCATTACATAGTCCATGATAATGAATTCCTTAGTACAAAAGAGGATAGATACTAATATAGTAGTTTGAAGCCTATCTATATTAGCCCACAAAATAAGTGCAACACTGTGGGACAATAAAATGACTAATTAAACTACAATTAAGATAAGACTTAATCAAGTTAAGAAGATATCCAATGATAAGATATTTGAGTTCACTTCTATTCCTAATTAAAAAATATAAAAATAATTTTAAATTATAAATGGGTGCATAATAATTAATTTATATAATTGAATAATTAAAATACACTTTACAAACCCCCTTACAGCTAACTTGGGAGAGGGGAAGAAAGAGTTAAAATCTATTTCCCTTAAAGACTACTTATTTCACACCCAATAAAAACCAAAGATGCAAAAAATTGAGATTTTATAGGGTATTAGTAGAGATGTTAGGTACTTGATCCTTTACTTATCAAAAGCAAAATTAATTGACTCAATCATGAATGTGTTTTTGAATGTAGTGCATATGGATATCAATATGTTTGGTGTGCATGTATTTTGGACTCTATTATGAAAAATGTGAATAACAGTTTGATTAATTGACCAAAGTATAGTGGGTATGTCATTGAATGAGAATCTAATTGTAAAGTATAAGTAGGATCCAAAGAGACTCCTTTATACTATGAACATCACCTCGATGTTATATATCTATTAAAGAAATAGTGATCACCATATGTTTCTTGTTGGACATTAATGGAACACAAACCAAGCTAATTTACATAACCTCCAATGGAATTTCAATCATTGACATCACTTTCCCAATTAGAGTATGTATAATCCACTAATGAAATTGAAACCCAATGAAGTGTACTTGATATTGAATCGATAAGTACCATAAATGTACTACATCTTATTTTTTTTCTTCCTACAAGTGGCTCTCATATGGATCCTACATAAAGTGAGAGACTAAGCCACAAAAAAGGATAGATCGAGCCAAGTGTGTGTCAAACTCTAATATTTCTAACCAACTATTACAAAAAGGTGGGATCAAAGCTTTATTTGCACCGAGTTATATGCTTGAATCAAGAAAAAAATAGATATGGGGCTAGTTTTCAATAATCCATGTGAAATATATGAAGAAGATCAAGTTCATATTTAATACGAGAAAATGATATCCTTATCTTCATTTACAAAAATTGAAAATTAAAGAAATCATGTAACATGGTTAATTTGGTCATCTCCCCTTGACCCATAAGATTTAAATTAACACAAGAGATAATATAGTGGTGGTTCCCTATGATGACGAGATATTCAACATGCTAAACAAGAACAAAGAACAAACCCTCTACACACTAGATGTAACAATTGGGATTTGAAAGATACTTGGAAAATTCTAAGTCAACAAGGACAGTATCCATTTCCTCACACTATGCTTGTGGAGATTGCTTGAGTCCATAAATAAGCTTGTCAAATAAGTGTATAAGTGAAGAGGATGAATTAAGAACAAACCTAAAAGATTTTCCATGTAAATATTCTCTTGAAAATCACCATGTAAGAAGGAACTCTTCATATCCACTAGATGAAAGAATATATTCAAGTTTTTTTAAGGCATAATGTTAATGATGACATTGTGAATTTTGAACAACCAAATATGAATGGAATACTAAATCAATGGAAATAATCTGCCTTGTGCATTTGGGTAGGCATACTAGTAGAAAAATGGGATATTTCATACACTACTTATTGACTATGACCTGCTTCTAACCCTTAGTATGGATTTTTTTTATTTTGTTTGTCTTATCTTGTATACTAATGAAACATTTACTCAGGTGTTATTTTTATTTCAATATTTAAAAATAGTATTAAGTATGAAAAATTACAAAGTAGTTGTTCCATTTATGAACATGTTGCATGCCTTTTATCTTTTCTAGGTCTCTAGTGGTCCCAAGGCTTGTTCGTGTTAAAGTATAGCCTTAGGTAATCATGCCTTAGAGGTTTTACCACTTAATCATGACTAAATTATTCCCATGTGGTATTTTGATTATAGGGGTTCATGAAAGACATGAGGGTTAGATTATGCGTGAGTACATGAAGTTACATAAAGTACACATCTCTATGGAATATACGGGCCCCACTTTTAGGTATTACCCTATCAAGACACCTATTAATAGAGGAAAATTATTATTTTTCTATTTACTGCACATAAGCACCATATAATATCTCTTGATACACTAATGTGTTAATTTGTGCCCATGGATCTCTCCTTCTCTTTGTAAAATTTATTTATTGTGATGATGCTACTTAATATGAAATAGAGTATATATTGTGCTTATTTATTCAATAACCTTAGTCAGGGATAACTAGACTCACACATTTTTTTCTCAAACTTTATAACACATCAATATGGTTATCCATACCAATATTTTGAAGCTTTTGGAGAGATCTACCAAGCCAAGTGAACCACTAAGGCATCTAGTAAGGGAAAATTTTCAATTACAGGAGTTTGAGGCTAAATTTATCGAAGTTGATTTAATTAGTGATGGATTTTTAAATAATAATCCTAACATTTGAGTGATTAGTTTTTCCTCTTCACAATTTGTGAGTAATTATAAAATTAGAGTTTTTTTTTCAAAATAGCTTAACTATGGGAACTACATGTAAAATTTTCATATCATTTTTAGATGTGGAGTTCTTGTTAAAAATTGTCATGGGATGTATTTTTTCATTATTCATGGTCTGTTATGATATTTATTAGATGCGAATAAAAAATAAACTTGAATAATAGTAGTAGATCAACTTGAATGCAAAAATAATGATAGATCCAAAGATAGTGATGTGGTAATGCTAAATGAAATGATATAAATATAATATAAATACTATCATATATAAGGGGAAAACGTACACAATGTAGAACAATAATAAAATGAAATATATAATTTTTTACTTATGATGATTTAGAAGAGAATATATACCCCTATTTATAGACATAATTATGTATAGGCAACCTTATTGTACTAACTAGATCAGTCTTATTGAATTAATAAATATATAGAACCTAAAAAATGAAAAACATAAGTTTATGTACACATATAGAAACTAACAAGAGAATTTATACCCTTATTCTAGTATAATTCTTTCACATTTCCTTCCTAGAATTGTGTTAGAATAGATGAATGTTGTAAGAAACCTAAAGTTTTGAGTGTTTATATTTTATTCTGTTGACATTTCAAACATCCTACCACAATTTATATAAATCCCCCATAAGACATTCCCAAGGAAATTCCTTCTTCATAATATGAAAAGTTTTTTAAAAAACTATCATTGAAGACGATAAGTTATAATAAAGTCATTGAACAAGTTTACTTATTAGAATTTATCATTTCCATGCTAACCATGTCACATCTACCCATTCAATCTAAAGTGAATAAATTACAAAAATGACTACCTCTTTATCTCCTATCAAGAAAGAGAACCCACTGTTATATTTTCTTCAATATTATTATAAATGATTTTAGATTCATAATTGGGCATATTAGGTTATTTTTTATTTATTCAAATGATAATTTTTGTTCTAAAAAATAATTGAGATTGACATGATTTGTATTCACTTTTAAAGTCTTACCCATGAGTTATTGATGCCACATTTGACTGCATGAATGATATATAACATTTCCTTGTCATATGTGAGACTAATAAATTTATTGCCTTTGAGTTGGCTAATATTAAAGGATAAGTGGCACCCTTCTTGCATCAACACCAAACCAATTCACTATCCAAAACCATCACATTTGATATGGAAAAAACTAAAAAATAATACACAATACAAAGATTAACACATAAAAGTGAGATATAAGCCTTGCACAATAAATAAATACTAGACTATTATAAGTTGATTCCAATATAATTTGTTTAACTCAAAATTACTTACAAATGATTGAAATACATGGGCATAAATAACAAACCTAAACTACTAACAATTCTCTAGAAAATATAAACTAACTACATAAGTGTCTATAGACACATAAATTTAATCATTAAGTGCTTGATAATGTTTAATATTGACATCCTTACCTCACTTGGCCTATTTGTCATTCCATTAACTGGAAATATCTATAAGATCTTTCATTACTCTATTCACTATCTTAAAATCACTTGAAACATCATGCAAACACCCCTATTCAGTTTATACTTTCTACCAAGAAAATTTCAATAGTTTTTATCCTTATGGGATAATACCACACTATTTGGACACTACCGTAGGTTGGCCTTGTGCTCTAATGCACCCTTGTCCAAAGTGATCCAACAAGCACTTTTTGAATTTAAAATGCTCTATATCATCCCTCTCATGATTTTAGAAGAGTTGGTTAACATAAATATTATAAATTTTCCACTATATAAGAAAATTAAATCAACTCAATACACCACCTGATAAGCCTTACTAAAAGTATTGCAAATTGAGTAAAAGAGCACCAATCTTTCCAACTTTAATTCTAAATCATTCTAACAATCATATGACAAGTTTGAATATATTTTATTTCAGGTCAAGGGCACTCATTTTCAAGAATATAAAATAATCAATCTAGTTGCATTCATCTAGCGAAATTCAAGATTCACACACTCACTCGAGGAAGGAGAGGCTATGTCGGTAGCACTTAGATTACATGAGGTTTTCTGAGGCTAGCTAGACTATTCCCCCATTTTGGATTTTGATTTTGATTTCGTTTACTTTGTAGGATCTAGATTTTTGGTTTTACAACTCTTTCATGCATCAAATCGGTACTAAAAAAATATCAATAAACCCTCTTAGATAGTCACATGTACCCAAATCAAAAGATCATATGTGAAGTCAACCTAGACAATACTTTAGTCAAAGGACAAGAATGTGGTATGGACCTATCCTCCTAATGTGCCTTTGTCCTAGTATATTATACAATTTTAAATTTAGGTGTAGCACGATTCAAAGATAATTCTTATCAATTTCCCATTAACAACCAACTTGCACAATAAACATAAAATTAGTTGAGGGAGGTTTGCATATCTATTGATAAATTTACTATTTATAGCTAATTTCTAGTTTTTTAAATTCTATATTTTACTTCCAGATATATATATATATATATATATATATATATATATATATATCAATTTCAATAGTTTATATCTATTAGTTTTATTCATTTAATTCACAATAGATTAAACATTATGGTGAACCCACTATTTTTAGAACACTGCTTGTTGTTTGCTTGATTTTTGGCTTAGGATTTCATTCAAATTTATATAAAATATTAACACTAAAATAAAACAACATTCAACCTTGGATATAAATTTGACACACCATGATTCAATCTTCTTCGACCTTAGATTTAATCTGACACTGAAGAAATTATCTTGTCACCTCGGATAAATCTGACACATAATCTCTTTCTTTCGACCTTAGGTTAAAATTTGTTGAATCTATACACAAATATTTCTATTTATTTTTCTTTAATTTATACTTGATTTTATTTATTGTTATTTATTGTGTTTTTATAGTTTTAAAACTACTTAGTGACTATTGTTACAGGCTACACGGTGATATATTTTATAGACATCATGGTGTGAGGGGTTTACCCCAATACTCATAGTCATTGTGAAACACTAAAAACACAATTTAATTTTCATCTACTTGATGGTATATCATAAACACTTAGGATCCATTATTTATACCATATAAAACCTATTTTAACCATTTGATAAATGGTACACCTGAGAAAATTGTATCACCCAGGAAAGTTACTCTCATCATACCCTAAAAAATAGGGTTAGTGGGATACAAATACAGTTTGACCTCTGTATTTAGTGATTTAAAAAAATGGGTTGATGCTAATCAATGAATGAGAAAGTATATTTGAGACCCCACACAATCATTCAAACCCTTTCCTAGATCACCCATTATATATTTATTTTTTTTGTATTGAATTCATAGCCATTAACTCCTTTGCACATGCTAAATTAATTGTTAGCTATAAGCATTTTAATTGTTACATTTATTGTCATTGTATATATCATGGATAGTCAAAACCAACATGCTATTTATTCTCTATGCATGCTATGTCTTTTACCTATCATGATGAATGGACAAAACGTCAAAAGCAAAAGTTTATGGAAGATGAACTTAATGATGATTTTTATTTTGAGTATGTTGCAATGAATGGACAACATGAATTTGATAACTCTTGGGAACAATTGTTCATTCAAACAAATTCATCTCTAAATTCATCTTCAGATGCACCTCTACATTCATTTTTGGATTATCCTTTAGATTCCTCTTTTGATGTACCTTTGGTCACACCTATATATTCCTCTTTGGATTCTCCCCTAGACTCCTCTTTTGATTTACCTTTGATCACACCTCTAGATTCCTTTTGGATTATCCTCTATATTATTTTTTAGATTTACCTCTAAATTCCTCTTGAATTTTTCTCTGGATTCCCCATTGGAGTCATATTTTGATCCCTCTTTAGTGTCAACTAAGGATGTCTCTTTAGAGTCAACCCAATTTTTTTTTTCCCTTGAATACTAAATTAGATCACAAAGAACATCTTAAAGATGACTATCTATTATCTCTTATATTTACACCTACTCTCCAATAGGAGGAACATTATTCTTTCACACCTAATCTATCTATCCATTTTCTATCATATTGCATTGAATTCACACTTTTAAAATGAATTCATTTAAGATATACATAAATAAGGATGATTCTATTCATGATAAAAATCCTATTCCTCCTTCCTTTGAAGTAAAAGTGATTTAAATTAATAGTGATGTCATCCCTTCATCCTTCAACTTGGTGGATATTGATTCTACATGTCATAGTTTTCCCTCCTTGTCACCCAACGAAGAGAAACTTCCTCTCTCTTCCCCTAGCATACCAAATTCTATAGTTGCACACAATGACATTCCTTTTTCTTCTTCTTGTGAAAATGACAATGTTGATTTTTCACATGTTGATGTTGAATAGAAAAAAATATAGTGATCATTATGAGTATTGGAATGATGATGATTATCATGTGCATAGTGATGAGGACAATCTTTCTACTAAACCTAGTATCATTTCTTCTTTATCCTCCCCTCATGTTGATAATATGTTACATAATATATCAAATAATAGTGTACTTAATGATAATGTTATTACATATCATGATGATGTTTCTAGTTTAACTTTAAAATAAAACAATGTGTGCACATGTGGATTCTTGAGGTAAAAATGCTATTTATTCTATTTTAGCAAAATTCAATATGCATTTGCAAATTAATAATATACAAAATCCCAAAAAATCTCCTAGGCCTACCATTTTTAAGGAAAAATTTATTCCTAGACTTTCTTATCCTAACTGTAATATCGTACCAATCATTAAGATTAACTATATCAGTCAACCCCTAAATGAACCTCTTAATAACCTTAACATGTTTTTATCAATAAGTCATATCCTTAATGTATGTTTTAGGTTATTTTCAAGACAAAGTTAATCAATTATGCTTGGTTTTATTCCCTTCCTAGTGGATCCTTAACTACCTATTATAACTCAAAGAAACATCTTTAATACAATACATTAAAAATAAGGGACTTAGAGTCACTTATGAAGAATTGCCTTTGCACCAAGGAAAAATTGAGAAGTTTGTGATTATATCTTAACATTTAAGACTGCTATGCATCAACTAATTTACCAACCAATGGATTTATAAGTACAACATATTTTTGCTAAAGGTCTAATTTATCCATTAAAATAGAAATTACTTTATTATATTTGTGAATCATTTATAGCTCTTTGTTATGAGGAACAAGCATTAGAATAAAAATTGGGTCTTGTCCATATATCAAAAAATATGGATGGGGACAATGAGTTACATAACTAATATCCACACAATAATGTCAAATAATCTAATATCAACACACAAATTCATAATAAAATGAAAAAATTCAATACAATGTATCTCCTAACAATGCACACATTAAATAACTCCCTACTAAACAAACACACCTTGATTGTAATGCCAAAAATTCTATGACAAAGGAAACACTAAAACACTATATATATATATATATATATATATATATATATATATATATATATATATATATATATATATATATATATATATATATAACAAAAACATTGTTACACATACATGAAAAATGAATTAAAAAAGGGAACACAAATGCTTTCATGAAAATGAGGCCATGCACAACATGCTTGATGAAAAATTAAGAGGATTCTTGTTGTGTTTTTATGAATTGGAGGATGTGCGAAGAATCTAGGATTTATTTCAAGTCAGGAAGGACATTATAAACACACTTATCAATAGAACATATTCTCAACTACATAAAAAAGGTAAGTCAACACGTGAATTAGATGACCCAAAAATAGTTCATATCAAGGATAAGAAATAACTAATAAAGGGGGAATAGCAAGCTATCATGAATGAAAACTAAATGTGGATGGGTCACAAGATGGTACTAAATTAAATTTCTTGAAATAGAGGTAAACATATCTAAGGTAAGGAACCAATTTTATGAGTTAATAATATCTCAATTGAGACGTTGAATTAGATCAAGTGCAAATAATACATAGAATAAGAATACCAACACAAATTGGACTTGGTGGTGAAAAAATTACCTTACCTAAAAATTAAGATAAATTAGATCCTAAAATGACTTACTAAAAATAACAAATGTTAAGATAAAATTATACTGAAGGTACTTAGGATGATATGAAGACAAAAGGAGATAACTTTTTGCTTAAATTAATTCAACTCTTGGTAAATAGCTTGATGATGATTTTAGAGCAACTTTGTAGGAAGAAAACGGGACAAGGGGAACATTTTCCTTCATAAAAGTCCTTTGAAAATGGGAATCATATTTAGTTCAAAAAAATACTATGATCAAATTGGTATCAAATACCGATTTCCATAGCCTAGGATAATAGGTATTGATCTTTAAATTCATTTTTAGGCAAAGGGTTTGTAAATTTAATTTCACTATTTACTTCATTTCTTTCATCATGCTTATCTTAGAAAACCATATTTCCTATTTAAAAATTCAAACACTCCTCTAAAGTAATACACCTTAATGTTATATATTGCTTTACCACCCATTTCCCATTATATTATTAGGGTAACATACATCCAATTTACACTATTTTGTAACCATACAAAACACATACGTTACTAATCTTTTCTCCCACTAATTTATAAATTTTATCATAATTTATTCTTTATTAGCATAATTATCTGGTCACTTCTCAACCTCTATAGTAGTGTACTTTTCACCTATATCAAATTTTACGCAACTGATTCCTATCCCCTATTTAATCACAAGTCTATATACACTTGATCCTTTTTTAAGGAAATTGGTAAATAAAGAAAAATATAAACACATCAAAAGGGAATGTTTTAATCATTAAATTAAAACATTTTACTTACAGGGTAAAATCTCTTTTATTTCAAAACATACCAAATGAGATACACAAAACTCCTTAAAAAAACATGCTAGAATAAATGACCACAATTCAAAATATTACGAACAATAGAGTCAAATTCAAAGTCTCCCCACATGATATTATTATATTATACATGATCTAACCACAAGAACACATTTGATTGTGAACATAACTTCAATCCAACTAAAAAATAATTCAAGAATTACCCAGTCACTCAAAAATAAACGATTTACATAATTTCCCATTATATCACAAACATATAATCATTATCCAGTTAGATAAAATAATTTTTAGGGTTATACACTAAATTTATCATTTGGTCATGCATTTCACTATATCCTACACTAAATAACATTAATATAATTATTAGCTTTAAGCTGAGAAAGTGAAATCCTTTCACACTTTAATCGTTTATTCAAACAATATACAAGTTAGATATGAAATAAAAATAATAATAATCTTATCACTATTGAAAATAACTTATAATCGAACAATAAGTAAAAGTTAGAAGCAAAACAAAAATTAGTAATATATAGATGATGAAACAAATGAGGATGCATAGTACCCATACTAAAGAAAAACCTTACTAATCTAGAACAAATCACCATAGATTGTTCTCAGAAAGTTGAATGTCACTATAAATAAAATTTAATTTTTATTATTAAATGAACAAATAACTGTACTAAACTTTAGAGCATAGAATTTATAAAACTCAAAATTTGTCATGCTCTAATTCCTATGAATGTATAAGCACACATAAAAACCAAAGAATGTTTGATTACTAAAATTTTGATAACTTCATAGTTTATTATTGAAATTTTATGATTCAAAGAGTTATGGAAAACTAATTTCAAGATGCATCAAACCCAGTAATTGTTTGATCAAATTCTGTCCCAGTTGACAACAACAAACAAATTTCCATTCATTTTTTAATATATATATATATATATATATATATATATATATATATATATATATATATATATATATATATATATATATATATATATATATATATATATATATATATTTCACTTTTTAATTGGGTCTTTATAAACTATCATTTTTACACACTAACGATACAAAAGTATAAGTAGAAAAATACTTTTCAGCCACCATGTGACATCCAAAATAGACTTGGGTGGCCATACTCTAGCCAAATGGCTCTCTTTGAGGCCACCTAAGTGCTCCAACTCAATCTTGTGCTAAACAGGGAATCATTTACTATAACTAATCCATTCCAAACATGTTACTATTGTTCAATGGTGACATAAAAGAAGATTTGATTTATAATCTACAATATATAGGTAGATAACCATGGATTTATTTGGCAAGGATGCCTCAGCTAGGAGATCAATGAAAAATTGACAACAATAGTTGGAAAAGTAAAACAAAACATATAAATTACTCTCCAAATAATTCAAATAGCTAACAATTCCATCTGTCTAGGACAATCATGGCATAGCTCAAGGCAAAACATAAAATAAGAAATAAAACACACCATAAATACTATAATAAGTTTATTCATTACTCAACTCAACAAACCACACAATAATTATACCAAACTTGTTCATTACTTAAATAAATGATTAAAGGTGGAGGAAAATCCACTTTCCTAATGATACCTTGGTGGGGGTGGGGCACCCTCCTTATCCTGATCACTCTAACTCCTCCTCTTTGCTGCTCCAAGCTTGCTCAATACTAAAATCCATTGTCTTCCTCCCATGGCCTTGCAAGATTTTAAAATCCTTGATTTCTCAAGTGCCATAATTCTTAGGCATGGGAAAGCAGAAGGTAGATGTAGTATTAAATGGTCTTAGATAAGATAAGATGGAAAATCCTCCTCCACACTCCATATCAAATCATAATTTACTAACCTGCCAACTTTTCTCCCCCTCACACCTCTCACTTCCATGATCTTTTATCAACCTACACCAAATCTCTATACTCTTATCAATAAATTTATGTTTTTAGTCTTCATTTACTACGTATTATAAAATATTTGTTTGCAATTTGGCCATAATTATTTGTATTTGAGAAATAATTTATAATTGTATTTTAAACTTCTATTCTGGAATACTATTTATTTTTATATCCATAGGAAATCAAGTATATTAAAATATAATTTATTTATTTTATTTTATTTTTATTTATTTTATTTTGTTTGTATATATATTTGAATCATTTATATATATATTTATCTATGTTAATTTTGCTATTAATATTTATATATATTTTTATACCATCTCACAAGAGACATTTATGTGAAAAATAATAAAAGGTATTAAAATATTTAAGCATGGTTATTTTGACAAAATAATTATGAAAAAAACTAGTATACAACACCTCATAATCTTGCGAACCAAACCAGGTGACATTTATTCAACTTACTTGTTGACCAACCATCATTGGCAAAAGGTTCCACTCAATAAGTATAATAAATTAATTTGATAATCACTAGATGGACATAGGGTGACATACCCTTACCTTTATCAATTAATGGGATAAAAAAACATAGAGAGAAGTAATACCAAAAATAAATATTTTGTGGTGAGTTAACTAACTACCAAAATATGAACACCCTCAAATCTCACTAGCTTGCCTCTAAAGATGAAGCACTAAACAAGACATGACAAAAAAGAGGTTCGTTGCTAATACCAATGGAATAACCCAAAATGAACATAACTATACATAGGTGAATTGGTACCATCTTACCATCCTTCAAGGTAACTAAGGGACTGGTTTGTTACATTTAGTAAAGACACTACGTTATGAAAACCCACACAATGGTCATAACCAACATACCGACACCTACTCAATATGACATTGATGAGATGAGACTACCAAAATGGAGAGGGATATTAAAATGATGTTCATAATCTATTTAATATGGTTAAATCCACCTTTGAGAATGTCAAATGTTCAAATAAAGGAAAATAATTTATTCCTACACATACTAGTCATAATTATTCCTTTACATCAAGTAAAGTGCAACCGACAAAATTTGCTTTCAATGATCATCCAAATTATATTTTAAATACATTATTGGATAACAAACTAATCAAATTATGCTCTAGTAATTTTCATCATCCTCATCGATTGGAAAAAATTAAGGGCCAACCATTGTTTTACTTATCATAGCATTAATAGAAATCAAGATATTTATTATTATACATTACAAAAAAAGCTAAAAGAACTAAAAAATAAATGAATTATATCATTTCACAAAATTGATAAAAAGCTAATCAAGTATTCATCTCTACCTTCCAAAATTACAAATTTTAAACACAATATTTTTCAAAAATATCTAATACAATATATAATAGTTTTAAATAATTTTCTTAATGCCAAACATTAATCTACTAGTACCATTAATAAATCTCAAGTTAACAATATAAGCAATGGAAAAGCATTAACACAAGAGTTGTCTAATTCAATTTTTTTGGAAAGGACAACTAAGTTGCCCACATAAGTAAGGGTTCATAATATATAATAACAAAAAATTTAACATAATAAAACATGTGCATAATGAATCAAATATTATTAGTGCAATAAATACACAAATCACTGATTATTCCACATTTTTGTTTCCATCAAGTTGGCAATTTTCTTAGGCTTTAAATTATAAAATTCTAAAGAAAAGATGTAATGAACTAGTTATAAATATACCAATTCATACCAACACAACAAAATTCAAGCATACACATAAAATAAATTGTCAAATATATATTAACATCTCAAAATTCTAACCCTTGGATTTATTTTCATTTTGGGTATTTGCCATCTTGCTCTTTTAACCACTTCGAAAAAATTAAAATAACTATTTTACAATGATTTCAATGCACATTTCTTATGGAAACATACTTTCTTAATATTTCATAGCTATCATACTATGGTTTTTGTTACACTTACATGCTCACATCTATCTATCTTCACATTCTACATGAGCTGCATAATCCCTTGCTCATTGAGGGGGTATGCACATTCTTAGCTATATCAATCATTTGTGATAAATTACTATGAATATTTTGTGCATACATCATGGGCATCTTATTTGTATTCCTTATTTACACACTATGATTTAGCACCTTGTTGTAAATTTTTTCAATCCCTCACTTTCTTTATATTTCCAAAGCCTTACTTCTTGTCATCTTTAAAATCCTTTAAGTTCAAATATTTAAAAAAACTCAAAAACTTTCAAATATTTCAAAAATACATAATAAATTAAAATATTTTAAAAAAATAAAAATTATGACCTCTAAGCATTTTGATTATGATTTCTAGCTTACTTAGTCACATATATTACTTATTTGATGTACGTATATATCATATTTCAATTTTTAAAACACACTACTTTTCACAAGGTATTGTTAACTAATTTAACCACCTAGTCAAATAAGTCAATCCCCCTATATAGTCAAAATTCCTAAAGGGTATTGCTAAGGTCATATATGTGTTTAGTCATGTTTAGTAAGGTCACTTAAGGTGTTCCACTTTAGTCATATGTGTCATTTTTCCTATTTTGCATTTATGTCACCTTTTAATCACTTTAGGGGAATTGTACATAATATTCATGAAAAGGAAAAATGTAAAACTATCTTTAAACATCCAATATGTTAGTTAGGGTGTTAGGAGTTAGTTTGGTAAATGAAAAATGTAGGCTTAACATCCAAAGGAGATAGCAATAGTTTTTAATAGTTTACAGGTAGTTGTATGATCAAGTACAATCTACTTGGCATGTGAGAGATTAAAGAAGATATTTATAGGTTATAACAACCCATTCACATAATTAATAGGCCAAAATATGCTCAAAAATGGTAGAAACTAGTTCATATTTTCCATCACTCTCCTAGACAAGTCAAAATAGGTCAACTGATCTTCCTTTAGTACAGACAGTACATTATGAGTTCAGTTGAATGCACTTGCCTAGTGATAGTAGAATTCATCAAATTCATTTTCATGGTAGGATTTTTAGGTTTGATGCAATATGCTCTATGAATCATCACTAAGAAGGTTTATGACTCAAAACTGCCTGCTCATTCTCATGGCCTTTAATTTTCTCATTTGCACGTAGTTATCTAAAGATTTCAAGTGTTATAGTTGTATTTAAAGAGTTTTCTCTTCCTTCCCATATGGTTCTCATATATGTTATCATGTGTGAATATAAATACATATTCAAGAGCACATCATTGAGATGGAGATGCATGACTGTCAAGGGTCTACAGAAGTTGTTTTCAAATGCAATGTCTTGTTCTCCCATATTGACTCTAAGATCAAGGTAATGCACTATTTCTATCTTCTTGAAACATGGTGATTGGTTTCTTTATGGAGGTTTTGGTCTTAAGAGACTCAAATTGATAGAGTGAAAGAGTCTCTAAATATAAGTGCATTCATATATGATAGTATCTACATGCAGTGTTCATCAATAGTTTGAATTCATACACAAAGGTCTGAATAATGTTGAATAGTAGATGTTTGATCACTTAGATCCTTAATTTAAGTCTAAGAGGATGGAGAACACAATTGTGATTATGGTCAATCCATTACATTATAGATAGAGATAGTTCTTTGTTTTTTATTTGAAAAAATTGCTTATGGAACTCATTACCTTAATATCTCCAAAAAGAGATTTTACATTGAACAAAGCTATCTTATAATGAGAGTCCATGAAGTCTAAGCAAGTATTATGCATTATTTCTTGTAGCCTAGGCATAGTGAAAACACACAAACATGAAAGAATGTGGTTTTGGTCGAGGTAAAACAATGTAAATGAGATTCTAGTTCTATAAATTTTCCACTGAAACCACTCAGTTAAAACAATAGTGCTTTGAGTCTAAAAGCGTGAATGTAGTTAGTGCACTATAGTGTATTGAATGGATCACAAATTTGAGGCATGATAATAAATCATCTAGGTGAAATATAGTCATATTGAATTCAAATGGGCTAAGTAGTGTCAAAAATAATGATCAAGTACTTATAACCACCTATAAGAAAGTCTCAAACCTCATGTAACACCTACATTTTGACTACAAGTCTGTAACACAATGATGGTAGAAGGAATGAGGACATGATCTCAAAGTAGAGATAAATGAATTTATGTTTTAAATATTACCTGTGACCAAAGAGAGATCAAAATATGTGGATACCATACTCAGACCCGAATAGTCACCTATAGGGATCCTTGACAACACCTACAGTCTGGTTCATACATGAATTGACCTAAGTTCATAGGATAAGGAATATTTAGATAATGGTAAGAGGAATGAAATGAATTAATATGTATAAATAAATTATATAATTATTATTTCATTCTCCATGTGTCTCTTAGACACTTCAACATCTATAGGAGTCACTTGAATTTGTCCAAACTATCCAACATATATTATACATTAGACAAGATTAAAGATATTACAGTCATAGACATCACAATTTTCAGTGGGTATCACCATTATACATTATAATATATTAAATATTATATATATCACATACTTTCTAACATATATTCAGTGTGTATCACCATTTTTGATAATACCAAAAAAAAAAAAAAAATGGAGAGCATGTCTGCAAACTAGTTCATGCCATGAAAGGGGTCAAGTGAAGGTGAAATTAAGGGTGTAAACTAGATGAACATTCATGAAAAAAACTTCACAATAGCATATCACATTCCATATGATCCTAAATCATAGAGGATAAAATTAAGGAATGGTTTGAACTTCAACCTACAATTAGTTCTAAACCCTACACAAGACATAGACCTAATGACTCTGTCTTGAAGGTTTGATGTTTTAGGGAGTATTTAGGTATGACACAGCTTTGAAAATTGTCATATAACATAATTATGACCAAATAAATCCATATAATCTCTTATTTTAGTCTAGAAAATATGGGATATGCCCTCTATTTTATCTTAGATAGAGGGCACTCCCAGCCTATGTAACTTGTAGGTTTAGTATGAGAAAGTGAGATAGTTGAAGGGGAGAGGTCTTGGGACATTTTAGAAAGGTTTGAAGAGTTTAATTTAAGATGAATAAATATGGGAAAGCCCTTGAAAGCATTGGAAGCCTTCAAGAGGGTTGTGATACATAGAAAAAATAGTCAGACATATTAGGCCTAGAGTTAGACTTAAGCCCTATAAGGTTCTAAATTAATTTATAGGATCACATGAGCCTTCCATTCACCTTGAGGACCTTAAATGGAGAGTAAAAGACTAGTGAGAATCATCAGTTTGTAGGAAATTATTCATAGATGGTCAATTTGGCCTATTTTCACCTCAGACCTATTCATGAATCACAAGAGGGCTCGATAAGTCATTTTCACTTGTTCACATATGTAAGAGGATGTATATGAGACCCCAAGGAGTTATGAGTGAGTTTTTTTCAGATTTTTAACATCAAGATTTTATGAACAATCCCTAATAATCTAGGACCCATGAAACCCTCTCAAAACCCTATTTCAAACCTAATGGAGAAAAAATGGTGGGATATGCATCTTAAAGGTGTCAAATATTTATAAAAGTGATTGTAACTAGTTTGGGACTATTCTAATCTCCTCATTAATCAATTATTTTATACTGTCTCTAGAATCAATAGGTCTAATTTAGGTTTTCTTATAGGATTTGATGTTTTCTATAGGAGAAAAGCAAAATACTTGGGTGAGAATCATTGTATGAATTATTTGGAGATTTTTTTATAAAATCTCATATTCATTCATCATTTCAATCAATCATGAAAACATCTCTGTTATCTCATTCATAATAGGCAGTCAAAACAAACAGTGAGAGAGCAAGATGACTCTCACAGGATGGAGGTGAGAAGTGTTACATAAGATTCATATAGGTATATTTAAAATAATAAAGGAAAAAGGATACTAATTATAGTTTCCAAACATATCTTCAATGCATTCCTTTGATAAATTTCAATCCATTTGGGTGATAAGTATGAAGACTGCCTAGGAAACTAGTGACAAATGACTGTTGGCAGTGAGTGACAAGTGATAGAGATGAATCCATCAGTTAGGGATGAGTTTATGAAATTAAATTACCTCCAATATACCTTATCACATAATAAAATATGTGGAAAGGATACCTATTGTATTTTTAAACACTCAATTGCACTCCTCCCAATCATGAAGGTAGTTTCAAGTAAGATAATGAAGAGTCTATGCCAGATTGAGGAAAATGCTTTGTTTCAAGTTGACACATGTTCATATCAATTTATTGACTCATTTTAAACTTAATTACATGTATTTTTAACTATTTTTCATATATTTATATCTGGTATTGTGACCTTTGATCTTCACTTATTCTCTCTCTCCTTCTATGTTTTATAAATTTAAGGCTTTTTGGCTTTGTATTGGATCCACAATTGGTATGGTGAAGCCTTGATGGTTTTGACACCTAATTTGCATTTGAATAAATTTTATAAGTTTATTTAAGTCCTTAAAATCTCTTATTTGAATGTTTTAAGTGGTTTGTGTGTTGATAAGTGATGAAAATACTCTCCTTATTTTCCATGTCTACTCTTGCATGTTTGTGTGAATGAGATCTTTTATAACAGGTTTCATAAAGTGTACTATTTTTCAAGTTTATCTTGGAGCATAAAATGGAATATTAGTGTCTTATATCTAACCTTATTTTCACTCACTTGAATATAGGCGTACCAATCTACCTCTATAAGAAATACTTATGCTAGAAGGATATAGGGTCGATTTAGTTTGAGTTATCTTCTTTCCTTATGTAGATGCAAGTGTGTTGTGTGGATTTGTCTTTGTGTATCACCTTATTATCACATGTTATTTTACGTACCTTTATTCCCTTTTAACCCCCAATAGTGATTACCTTAGTGTAGTGTTATCCTAAGAGATAAAATCAAGGGAGCTATCCCTTTCAATCCTAGATATCTATCTCTTGTAGTGGCTTGTCTATGAAGGGAGATAGTTCCATATTGACCTAAAATTGATAAGGCATACTTGAATTATCTAGGGTGAAATTTTAGGTGAAAATATTTTTTGAATTCCTGATGGGACATGAATTCCATGAAGGTTGTTCAAAGAGAGTGTTGGATTTGACAACAAGGAGCTATAATAATCCACTTCTTGCAGTATTTGGCAACTCTAAATCTTCAATCTTGGCTGTAGAATAGTGTACACTATTCATGCCTAAGGTAAACATAAGGTATCTCACCAAGGGAATAAATTTTTAATTTCAAGAGATCCCTCCTTATTCCTATAAATGAAGTAGATTTGAGCATACCCATCTATATCTAAAGAGATCCTATCTTGCTCACAAGCCCATAAGAAAGTTATTTATTCATCCATTCTTGCAAATTTCTATGGTCACCATGGAAAGGAACCATAATTTTATTTAATTCAATGGCCATATCCATCTAAACATTCATCACTATGATGATATCCCCATATCTTCCCTCAAAAGTATCCCATCATGCACCGGTGAGTTTTCTATCACACCCATTGAGCATATAATAAATATTGATAACTTATATAATATTCATCATATCATAGAGGAGAACATTTAAATTAGGCTATTAATTTTCTCCTTCAAGGGTAAATCTCTTGAATAGTATGGAACATTGGAACCTGGATCAATTATAACTTGGGATGAGCTAGGAGGTGTATTGAGAAGAAGATTTAAGGACAAGAGTAACAACTTGTAACTAACAAATAAACTAACCACCATTAAAAGGGACCTCAGGAAGTAATTTAATACTTCAATACAATATTCTATAAAACATGGGATAAAATCCCAATCTTAGTAAGGCCAATAACTCATCATGATTTCTTGTATTATCTTAACGCATTTAATAGTGATATTACAATGATGATTCAATCTATGGGAGGTAACACTTTGCCTAATGCATATGATATGGCCATTAGTGTAGAGAATTATTTTATTAAGTCTAGGAAGATTTCCCCAAGACCTCTCATGCCTATTTTTCTTGACTTAAAAATTCCTACACCTGTTGTTACTCCCATTTCTACTCCTAAAAATAAGTCTACTGCCCATAGTCAACCAAACAAACCTAATGAGGCATAAAGAATGAGAGATTTAAAAAAAGAGAACATAAATATAAAGAGGCTTATTTAACAACATAAAATCAAGCCATTCTAAAGTCACTATCATCCTAATCAATTTTACCCCAACTATCAAGGTAGTAGACATCCTTTCTAAGGTCATACTCAAGGTCAAAGATAACTAGTCCAATCACAACCATATGGTGGTTACCATCCCAATGAACCTTTTACCTCGAGGAAACTTATGCCTAATCAAAAAAATATTTCTCATGAGCACAATAGTCAACCTTCATTGGATCAACCTTATGATCCATCTCCTTATGTCAATGAAGCCTTCAACCAAGCCTTCATCACAAACTTCAGTACTATTCTAGATATGACTCAAAATGAAACATTAAATGAAGGAGTGATTGATATCCAAAAGTAATCAAATGGGGGATGTATTAGGAAATTAATATCAAGTTTAATCATGGATATTCAATCATCAAGGAAATCTAAATATGGATATAAGTTATATAGATGCAAACACAAGGAGTAAGAGGAAGGCTGTTGAAGAAGTTCAAGGGGATACTAGTGGTTCTCTAATGAATGTTCAAACAAGTACAAGATTAGGTATGCCTAGTTTTGTTCTAAATGTACAATCAACTCAAAGGTATCAAAATGTTAGGAATATTTTCATGCCTCAAAATTATCAAGGTGTTGGAAACATGATTGATTCTAGTGGGAAAGCAAGAGTTAGTGGTCCTTTCACTAACATTATGGAGAAAATGAAGAGGTATAAAGTGAATGTATCCATATGGGATACATTGGTTATACTTAGACAAGCATACCTACTTCAAGAGGAGTTGTATAAGCCTAATTTAATGTCCAAACAACCTAGATAAAGAGAGGTAGCCTTGAAAAACACAATGAAGCCAAGTGAAGGTCAATCAACAAAGTTGAAAAGGTAAAAAATCCTCTTCCATTCTATCTATCCATCATTATAAGATATTATTTTGTGCATAATTTTCTCATTGATAGTGGAGCTAGTACTTGTGTTATGCCCAAGATGGTAGCTAATAAACTGAACTTGAAGTATGAACCCCATGCCAAAGGAGTGATCCAATTGGATGGGTTAGTTTCCAAGACCATTGGTATAATCAGAGGTTTGAAAATCATTCTCCATACCTTTACCATCTCTTCGAATGTTGTAGTGGTTGATGTGCCTCCTCATTATGCACTTTATTTGTCTATAGAGTTCACATCTAAGATTGGAGGTTATCTTACTATAGATTGGTCCTACATGGGTTTTAGGATTAGATATGGTGTAAAAGTAACAATCAAATCCAAGACTCTTTCTAATTTTCATGTTATAACATGAATTTTAATGTGATTGAATAAGATGATCACCCTAGTGATCAATAAAATCTAACTCACCTTGATGGTATTTATAACTTATATCTTGATGAGTGGGGAGCTGAGCAAGGTGGCTTTGTAGAGATTTGTCTTGGAACCTATATAATTCATGAGGATCTTGATGGAATCCATGAGGTATATCATGATGATATTCTAGAGAAAGTTACATTGGGAAACTATATTGTAAATGTGGATGGTGGTGTGAGTATCCCAACTTTGTCAAGATATGACAGTCCTAATGAAAATTCTATTCTACCTTTGGAAGAATAAAACATTCTTGAACATGAACCTCAAGAGAAAATGGATGAGATGTGGCAGAAATTTAATGCTATTATTTAATATTTTAAGGATATTAATAAGCCTATAACTGTTAAAAAGGAGTACAAACTTGATAAAGAAGACAATCATGTTATCAATGAGTACAAGGAGGAGCTTGATATATTAGTCAAGAAAGAATCATCCTTGGTAGTCTAAGATGTGTTTGATGAGCATAAAGCAAAGTTGAAGACCTCAGCTAAACAATAAACAACCATTGTAAACCAAAAAGAACTTGGTAGATCTAAACATGGTGATGATGATTTCCAAAAAAAAATAGATCATGTTTTAAAGATACATGAAGATGAGGATGTTGTGGTGACTCAAAAGATACAGATTGAAGATTGTCAAGTAAGTATATCTATGCTTAATAAAAGTACCACTTTAAACAAGTACTTTAGTGAGCTAGAGGGAGTGTTCTCAAGTATTCCAATTGACAAAATTGTAGTCAGTAGAAGATATAAACATGATAAGTCTATTGATTACCTCCACAAACAATATTTAATTGACAAGCATGTATCATATGCATATTTATTTCTTGGATAAGAAAGGATGCAAGGAGAATTGTCTTTGACCCTAGTTAAGGCAATGCAGATGATGGTTCTTCACCTCAAGTGTTGAGGTATTTTACATACTAGGATAGGTGTGTTTCTTTTTAGTTAGTTTGTGTTTATGTTTTGTATTGTTTATTTATTGTGTGTGGTGTGTTTGGTGTTTCTTAAAAGGAATTTTAGTGTTGAGAGTAGTGTATAGGTGACCCCATAGCCCAATGGATAGAAGAAGGTTCTGGGTAGAGCAAGCTTCCCACCTCTAGGAATCACCAAATTATTGATTAATTTGACCACCTGTATAAATAAGTAAACCCCCCTATATATTCAAAATTCATATAGGGTCTTGATAATATCTTAAATGTGTTTAGTCATGTTTATTAAGGTCACTTAAGGTGTTCCACTTTAGTCATGTGTCTTTTGTCTTATTTTGCATTTATGTCACCTTTTAGTCACTTTAGGGGAATTTTACATAATATTCATGAAAAGGACAAATGTAATACTATATTTAAACATCCAAGATGTTATTTAGGGTGTTAGGAGTTAGTTTGGTAACTAAAAAATTTAGGTCTAACATCCACATGAGGAGATAATAGTAGTTTCTAATAGTTTACAAGTAGTTGTATGATTAAGTACATTCTATTTGGCATGTGGGAACTTTAAGAGGATATATATAGGATATAATGACCCATTTTCATTATTGAGGTCATAATAGTCTCAAAAATTGTAGAAATTGGTTCATATTCTCTATCGCTCTCCTAGACAAGTCAAAATAGGCCAATCGGTCTTCCTTTGGTACATATAATATAAGATGAATTTAGATGAATGCACTTGCCTAGTGATAGTAGACTTCATCAACTTCATTTTAATGGTAGGATTTTTAGGTTTTATGCACTATGATGTATGAATCATCACTAAGAAGGTTTATGACTCAAAAGTGCCTGCTCATTCTCATGGCCTTTGATTTTCTCATATGCATGTAGTTGTCTAAAGATTCCAAGTGTTATAGTTGTATTTAAAGAGTGTTATCTTCCTTCCCATATGGTTTTAATATATGTTATAATGCGTGAATATAAATACATATGAAATATCACCTCATTGAGAAGGAGATGCATGACTGTCAAGGATCTGTAGATGTTGTTTTCAAGTGCAATGTTTTGTTCTCCCACACTGACTCTAAGCTCAAGGTGATGCACTATTTATATCTTCTTGAAACATTGGAATTGGTTTCTTCATGGAGGTTTTTGTCTTAAGAGACCCAAATTGATAGAGTAAGAGACTCTAAAAACATAAGCATAGTCATATATGATAGTATCTATAGGTAGTGTTCATCAATGGTCTAAATTCATACACAAAGGTTTGAATAATGTTGAATAGTAGGTGTTTGATCACTTGGATCCTTCATCAAAGTTTGAGAGTATGGAGAAGATAATTCTAATGATGGTCAAGCCATTACATTATACATAAAGATAGGTCTTTATTTCTAAGTTGAGAAAGTTGTTTATGGAACTCATTACAATAATATCTTCAAAAAGAGATTTTACATTGAACAGAGCTATCTTGTAATGAGAGTCCATGAAGTCTAAGCAAGTATTATGCATTCATTCTTGTAGCCTGGGAATAGTGACAACATATCAAAATGAAAAGAGGTGGTTTTGGTCAAGATAAAATAATGTAAATGAGCTTCCAATTCTATAAATTTTACATTGAAACCACTCAGTTAAAACAATAGTGCTTTGAGTTTAAAAGTGTGAATGTAGTTAGTGCATTGATTGAAACACAAATTTGAGGCATGAGAAGAACTATTCCATGTAAAATATATTTTTATTGACCTCAAAAGTGATAATAAATGTTAAACACAATGCTCAAGTTTATATAACCACCTACATGAAAGTCTCATGCCTCATGTAACACCTTCATTTTGACTGCAGGTCTATAACACAAGGATGGTAAAAGGAATGAGGACATGATCTCAAAGTAGAGAGAAATGCATTAAAATTTTAAATAATTATAGTGACCAAGGTGATATCAAAATATGTGGATACCATACTTAGACCTAAATAGTCACCTACAGGGATACTTGACAACACCTATAGTCTAGTTCATATATGGATTGACCTACGCTCATAGGAGAAAGCATACTTGGCTAAAGGTCAGAGGCATGCCTTGAATTAAAATGTATAAGTAAATTAAATAAGGATTATGTCATTATACATGTGTATTTTAAACACATCAACATCTATAGGATTCACTTGAGTTTGTCTAAACTATCACCTACAGGTGATACAATCAACTATGCCTGCAAACTAGTTCATGCCATGAAAGAGGTCAAGTGAAGGTGAACTAAAGGTGTGAAATAAATTAACATGCATGAAAACACCTTCAAAATATAATATCATATTCCATGTTATCTTAAATCATAGAGGATTAGAGTATATAATGGTTTAAACTTTAACCACCTATAGTTAGTCTTAAAGCCTACATAATACATAGACCTAGTGAGTTTGTCTTGAAGGTTTGAGATTTTGGGGAGTATTGAGGTATGAAATAGCTTTATAAATTTGTTTAGAACATAAGTTTTACCCAATAAATCCATATAAGGTATCATTTTTAGTCTATAAAATAGTGTAAATGCTCTCTATTTTATATCAGATAGAAAGCACTCCCAGCCTAGGCAAACTATAGGTTTAGTATGAGAAAGGGAGATAATTGAAGGGGATAGGTATTATAAATTGTAAAAAGGTGTGAATATTTTAATTTATGATGAATAAATATGGGAAAGGCCTTGAAAGCATTATAAGCCTTCAAGAGGGTTATGACACACAAAAAAGATAGTCAGGCCTATTAGGCCTAGAGTTAGACTTAATCCCTACAAGGGTATAAATTAATTTATAAGATCACATGAGCCTTAAAATAACCTTTAAGAAATTAAAGGGATAATAAGAGACTATTTAGAATCATTATTTTGTAGGAAATTACTCACAGATGGTTAATTTCACCTATTTTCACCTCAAACCTATTCAAGAAGCATGAGAGGGCTCAAGAAGTCTTTTTCACTTGCTCACATATGTATGAAGGATGTAAATGAGATATAAAGGAGTTAGGAATTTTTAAATATGGTCCCTATATTTCTCTAGGTGATATTTGTTCATAGTTTCAACATCATGATTTTTTGAACAATCCTTAATAGTCTAAGACACCTAAAATCCTCTCAAAACCCCATTTCAATCTTGATGGAGAAGAAATGGTAGGATATGAATAATAAGTGGGTAAAATAGTCAAAAAATTTATTTTAAATAGTTTTTTAATATTCCAATCTACTCACCAATCAATTATTCCACATTGTTTCTTGTACAGATAGGCCCAATTCTAGTTTTCTTATAGGATTTGATGTTTTCTATAGGAGTAGAGCAGAATATTTGGGTGAGAATAATTGTATAAAGTATGTGTATAATTTTTAAAACATATAATATACATTTATCACTCCAATAAATAATTAAAACATATCTTCTATCTCATTCATAACAGGTAGTGAAAACAGACAATGAGAGAGCAAGATGGCTATCAAGTGATGGAGGTGAGAAGTGTTCCATAAGTTTCATGGATGTCTATTTGATAGACCAAAGGATAAAAGAGACTCATTTTAGTTTCCAAACATATATTTAATGCATTAATTAGAGAAAATACAAGCCATTTGGGTGACAAGTGTGAAGACTACCTAGGAAACTAGTGACAAATGACTGTTAGTAGTGAGTGATAAGTGATAGAGATGAATCCATCAGTTAGGGATGAGTTTATGAAATGAAATGACCTACTCTATAAATTATAGCATCATAACATATATGTAAAGGATTTCATATTTAATTTTTATACACTAATTTTACTCCTCACCATCATGAAGGCAATTTTAAGCAGGATAATGAAGAGTCTATGCCAGATTGAGGAAGATGCTTTGTTTGAAGTCGATACATGTTCATATCAGTTTACTAACTCATTTTACACTTCATTCCATGTAATTGTAATTGGTTCTCATAGATTTACACCTAGTCTTGTGACCTTTGATCTTCACTTATTCTCTCTCTCCTTCTAAGTTCTATAAATTCAAGCCTTTTTGGCTTTGTATTGGATCCACAATTGGTATGGTGAAGCTTTTCTAGTTTTGACACCTAATTTGGCTTTGAATAAAGTTTATAAGTTGATTTTAGTCCCTATAATCTCTTACTTGAATGTGTTAGGTGGTTTATGTGTTGATAGGTGATGAAAATTCTCTCCTTATTTTCCATGTCTACTCTTGCATGTTTGTGTGAATGAGCTATCTTCTAACAAGTTTCATAAAGTGTACTATTTGTCAAGTTTGTCTTAGAGCATAAAATGAAATAGTAGTATCTTATATCTGACCTTATTTTCACTCACTTAAAGATAGGAATAACAAGATACCTATTGTCACTTGGATTTTCACACTTTGAGGAGATGTCTAAGCTCTCCTCATCCAGGTGGCATAATGGAAACACCTTTAGGATTATGGGTAACCTAAGGATGAGGTAAATATCTAGATAGGGCTAGCTCCCTTGATGTACCAATTTGGATCAAAACTAACCATAAAATTTGGGGGGGGGGGAAGGGAGAGAGATAAATTAAAGAAAAATATTCTAAGGGAGGTGATACACCAAATAAGATGATGACTTCTAACCAGTAGCATGTTACACATGAGAACAAAGGACTAACCAAACATACACTCCTTCAATCTACATATTCTCACATTAATGTTATATTATGAGGTTATGGATGAATATGAAAAGATAGGATGACTAGAAAATATGCCTTTAATGGCACTAATGAATATAATAAATCACTCAATCCTTGACATTTCCTAGAACACTTCACATGCCCTACAAGAAGAAGCTTTCCAACTATAAATATGATGAAAGAATGAGACAACATGTTAAAGAATCCATAGTATTCACTAAGAAAGATCCAAAATTTAAGTATAATTCACTATTAATATCATGAATAGGTAAAAAATAATTAGTATTATTGATCAAATGGTATGAAAATGATCAGGGCTTTGCCATACTCAGGTGGAACATGAGTTACAATGGCCAAAATGGCTAGTTATTATAGAACTTGAGAGAGAGGAGAAGAGAGAAGTAAAAGGGTCAAAAGGAAACTTGTAAAAATGAGAAAATAAGTTAATTATACATTCAAAAATTATTTTGGGTGAACCATGCAAGGTTGAAAATCACAAGTGTCCATCCAAGTCATAAAACTCATGAAAAGTAGTAAGAAACTCCTCATTCTAGCTCAAAAAATTGCCTTCATTATTTGAACATATTTGAATGTAATATAAATAATTAGGGATATGTATGATTATTGGAATTAATTTTAATATTTTAATTCATGCCTCTCCATTCATTGGTTTTAGGCTTGGTAATTTGGCATCATCTGGGGATGAGCCATCATCATCAGAAGTCTAAAAAACTCTTCTTTCATGCACCCTACACACTTGGCCTCAAAATTGGATTCATTTTTCCATGAAAATATGTGTAAGGGAGTGGATTAAAAGTTTAAATACACTTAATGGACTTATAATCATCGTAAACACCTTAAAATCACCCCACTTGAAGTTTTCCACCCTTTTCACTAGCTTGTCTAATATGCTAGTTTTGGCTGGTTGAGATGAAATAGTTGGTTAAGAAACTTATAAGTTGTTTCAAGTTATTAAATTTATATTTATATTTATATTAAATCATAATATTTACCTCCATGTTATTTTAACCTATTAAAACCTTATGGAACCTACAAAACACATAAAACTATCAATAAAATCTTGTTTTGTACCCTATCCATACAATTCTGTATAGTCCAATGGTATCAGGAGGATATTGAATGAGTATTATACAAAATAAAATCATAATACTCAAAAAAATATGCCATTATAATATCTTTCCAACTCTATTTCCATAGAATGGTCACTAAGAAGGGTTTGCAAGGGTTTTGAGCAGTTTTGACTCTTAAGCATTGTTCATAAAAACTTGACATTTAATCTAAAAAAAATCTCTCAAAAATTATTTTCAAGTACCTTTATTACACCTCCAAACTTATTTTTCCCCCATTCAAATATTTAAGAGAGATGTGAGCTTTCAAATTTGACTTATCAAACTTATCTCTCTATTTCCTACATGCTTAAGTTGGTTTCTGAGCCAAAAGTGACATTTTCATATTTTAGTTTGAATTTTAATATATTTAAAACATATTATATGACATAAAAAACATTTCCCAATGGATTGGAATACATATCTCATGTTATAAGTGCAAATGGCCTCTCATTTGGAACCTAAACTTCACCATGCCTAGTAAGCTTGATTGCACCTTAGAGATCAAAATGACATTTTATGGTTTTAATTGTCTCTAAATAGTTTATAAAATTATATAATGATCCCATAATCATGATCCAATAGGATATAAATCATATCAAAGACTAGAAGTGAAGATGACTTCCTCATCTAACACTAGGCCTAAACCTTGCCTTTAGGCCTGATTGCAACTTTAAGAGTGTAGGATACCCCATTGAGTTCCATCTATTTTTTAATGTTCTACCATATTTATCTTGATTTTTTATAACTCTCCACACATTATTTAAGTGTTTACTTTACTCCTGGTCTCACCTTTTGTCATTGCCTCTCAAATTTGCCAGTTTGTGCTCATAAGGGAGTGCCCTTTGTCCAAGACAAAATAGAGGGCACTCACATATTTCCCTTGACAAATGTGCCTATTATAAGATCTTATACGAGTCATAAATGTTATATAAACAAAGTTTCAACTCTGTACTAGGTTATTTGACACTCCAAAGGCCTCAAGTTCGAAGATAGACTTCCTTTTATGACAGACTATGTAGGATTTTTCAAAAGTGGACTATGCCTTACTTGTTTTAAGATCCTTTATTTGAAATATTTTCATTGGATAGATAATTTTTGAGATATATAAATAATTTTGGATATATTTTAAACTTGATTATCATTTCAACTTACCATATCCCCTTGATACTCTTTACTCAGTCAAATTGAGTTTCCACTCTTGACTATATTTCTTGCTTTAGAACAAGGCTCACCTGTAGGTCATCATGCATGTTGGAATTTTGAAAAAAATTGAGTGATATTAACTTAATACCTTAGGTAATTTAATATTGGTTTGGGCCTATCTCTTCATCTTCATGTTTTTTAAACATCTAGACATAGTTCTTTCTACTCACTGCTTGAGACAGTCAACAATAATTGACTTCTTTTGTAGAAAAGTCCCACTAGTATGCATTTACTTTTGAAAAATGTGATATATTTCCATTGATAAACTTTTGATAATAATTTAACATCAATATGTTTAGTATATTCATGCCTAAACCTTTTCCATGAATGATGCATGAAATTATACTAGTTGTAGGTGAATGCTTTCAAGAGGTAGGTGCCTGTAGGTGGTGTTAGCTTAGGTGTTGCTTGGTTATAGTGATTAGGTTATCCTAAAACATTTAAATATACATTTTTATGTGTTTGGATTCATTTAAATCATGTTCATGAAAAATACAAACCAAAACAATACTGCCTTGTCAAACTAAGTGTTACCTTGAGTATTTTGTACCTTAGAAGGGCACCTATAGGTGAGTTTGTATGTTTTAGACTAAAATAAATGATTAAAAACCATTTTTTTAACCTTACATGATAATTTAACATTTATTGGACCTCTTATCTCACCTTGGGTAGCCTAGACCATTACCTAGGCACCATATTTTGCCCACTGTCTACTTAGTTACAGCTGTAGGTGAGTATTTCCATGAGAAGGGACACCTATAAATATTTATGAGGAGGCAAAACATATTATAACATTATTTTAAGTGAAATTTATACTCTTTTAAATACCTTATCACCTGATAATGTGGTTTAAACATGAAAACATACTTTTGACTACCAACTTGGAAGACAAAGTTACTCAAGGACTCAATTCCTATAGATATTACTACTTAAAATCAATGATTTAGTTGACAACTTTAGGACCTTCAAATACTAATTTTCCTTGATCATATGACCTTTAAAATTTGTGAGGTTTATTTACTTTCTAGAGGATATAAATCCTAGTTAATTATAGGCACTCAAAGTCTTTGAGACTATGTTTTATGCTATCCCTAAAACCCATAGGTGCTCTATTTCCTCATTTTGGGGATTGAAGCCCTGAATACAACCTTTGAATCCTTAAGCAAGGTTTAAAACTTTTATTTTCCAATTTTACACCAAAAACATGACTAAATTTATCCATACACCATATCAAGACTCAAAAGGAGGTTTCACCATTTCAATATTCTATTGAGAGTTCTTAGTCCTCTGCTAAGCCACTTGTAGGTGGTTACTGTCACATATAGGCAAAAAATATGAACATCATTCAAACAAAATGTGAATTATGGAACTTTTACCAATTAAACCCCTTTTATTCTCTTCCAATTCATTGTTTTCAACCATGGGGTCTTTAATTAGGTCTCAAAACCTTACTCTTAATGTGATTATCCTCTTCCAAACACCTATAGGTACACTTCTATGATAGACAATGAGTACAAGTATTTAAAATTTATCATAGAATTTTATCAACTATTTAAAATTTCACTTAACTATTTCATGTTATAATAGTATATGACACAAATATTAAACCCTCATCACACTTATACAGACATCCTTAGAACCTTTACAAGCCATGACTAAGGCTAAAGAGTAGATGGAAGCTGATTGAGTATGACTATGGATTGAAAGTTGGATCCAAGCATGATGTTATGAGACTAATAATGAAAGAAAAGTGATAAAAATATAATGGAGACATGATTATGGACCTATCATGAACCTTTGAAACCATGAACAAGCATGGAGTTCTTGCAAATGGTGAAAAACTTCCTGTAACTCAAAAAGGTGTATCTTCTTTCAACTTTGAGCTATTTGACTCATCCAAACACCTTGAAATGTGAAAAAAATCATGGATAAAATTATATAAGGAAACAAAATCCTTTTGAGTCAACATCACCAATTGGTTCATACAAACTTGCTAAAAATGGAGCAAAACCTAAGGGTGAATGAAATAATAAGTAGAAACACACACTCCACTTCATGAGAATGGTTCATAAAGCACAAACCATAATTATTTGAAATATTTTAATGAAAATTAAGGTATATAATTTTAATTTCATCTCCCAAAATCATTTATCCTAAAACCTCTTTAACTATCCATACTAAGCATGAATAAAAAGACTACTTTTGCTTGCCAAGAAGGGTGAAAAAGGAGAAGAATGGTTTTATCCTAATATTGACACTTACAGAGCATTTAAAACATGTATTTGATCTTGGGGAAAATGAAGAGACATTCCATGGTATTCTCCCATGTGGCACACTTCCCTGTGGGATATACAAGTGCCAAACTCACCTTTTTTCCCAAGGAAACTCCTCTTTCTTCTGAAGCACCTACCACTTTCAGTTACCAATAGTTTATTAAGACATGTTAGGACACATGGCATGTAAAATAACATTTTTTAACCTTAAAAATTCCCAAGGAATTTTTAAAACTCATTAAATTCCCCCTTTTTGGCCTCAAAATGATAAAAAAGACTAAAATGACAAAGGACCAAGGCTAGTATGACATTAATTAACCTATAAAACACATTTTGAAATATGTATTAGACCCATAAAATACATAAAAGTTAATTTTTTACCTATAGGGGTCCCAATTTGACCTAAAAGTCAAATTTGGTCAACACTACCTCTATGAGAAATACTTATGCTACAAGGATATAGGGTTGATTTAACTTGAGTTATCTTCTTTCCTTATGCATATGCAAGTGTGTTGTGTGGAGTTGTCTTGGTGTATCACCTCAGTATCATAGGTTATTTTATTTACATTTATTCCCTTTTTAACCCAAATAGTAATTATCTTAGTGTAGTGTGAGCCTAAGAGATAAAATCAAGGGAACTATCCCTTTCAATCTTAGAGATCTATCTATTATAGTGGATTGTCTATAAAGGGAGATAGTTTCATGTTTTCCTAAAATTGATAAGGCATAATTAAATTATATAGGGTGTAATTTTAGGTGACAACAATTTTGGCATGCCTAATGGGACATGAATTCCATGAAGGTTGTTCAAAGAGTATACTAGATTTGACAACAAGGAGTTGTATTAGTCCACTTATTGTAGTATTTGGTGACTCCAAATATTTAATATTGGTTGAAAAATAGTGCATAATTTTCATGCCTAAGGTAAAACCAAGGTCTTCACCAAAGGAATACCTTTTTAATTTTAATAGCTTCCTTGTTATTCCTAAAAAGTAAGTAGATTTGAGCATACCCATACCTATCCAAAGAGATCCTATCTTACTCACAAGACCATAAGAAACTTATTGATTCATCCATTCTTATAAAATTCTAAGGTCACCATGGAAAGGAAACATTATTTTTTTGCCTTCAATGGCCATATCCCTCTAAACCTTCCTCACTATGATGATATACCCATATCTTCCCTTAAAAGTGTCCCATCATACAACAGTGAGTCTTCCATCACACCCATTGAGCATATAATAAATATTGATAACTTATTCAATATTCATCATATAATAGAAGAGAGCATTTCAATTAGGCTCTTGGATGTCTCCTTCAAGGGTAAATCTCTTGATAAGTATGAAACATTGGCATTTAGATCAGTTATAACTTGGGATGATCTAGGAGATGTATTGAGAAGATTATTTGAGGACAAGAGAGATAAATTGTCACTAATGGATCAATTGACCACCATTAAAAGGGCACCTCAAGAATTCATTCAAGACTTCAATACAAGATTCCAGAAGACATGGGATAGAATCCCAATCTTATAAAGGCCAACAACTCATCATGCTTTCTTGTATTACCTTAAAACATCTAATAGTGATATTTCAATGATGATTCAATTTATGGGAGGTAACACTCTACCTAATGCCTATGAGATGGCCATCAGTGTAGAGAATTGTTTGATTTAGCATATGAATATTACCCTAAGACCTCTCATGCCTCTTTTTATTGACTGAAAACTCCTACACCTATTGTTGCTCCCATTCCTGCACTTAGAAACAAGTCTATTGCCCCTATTCAACCAAATAAACCTAATGAGGTAGAAATAATGAGATATTTTCAACAAGAGAACCTAAATCTAAAGTGGCTTATCCAACAACATCAAACCAAGCCCTTCTAAGATCATTATCATCCTAATTAGTCTTACCCCAAATATCAAGGTGGTAGACCTCCTTTCCAAGTTCATACTCAAGGTCAAGGATAACATGCCCAATCAAAACCATATGGTGGTTACAATCCCAATGCCATTTCTACCTCAAAGACACTTATGCCTACTCAAAACAATATTTCTTAAGAGCACAATAACCAACCTTCATTAGATCAACCTTATGATCCATCTCCTTATGTCAATGAAGACTTCAACAAAGCCTTCATATCAAACTTGGGGACTATGCCAACTATGACTCAAAATGAAAAAAAAAATTAAGGAGTGATTGATAGCCAAGGTACTCAAATGGGGTCTATATCAGGCAATTGGTAGCAAAGTGAATCATGTGTAGTCAATCATCAAGGGAAGCCAAGTATGGATATAAGTTATATAACTATAAACATAAGGAGTAAGATGAAGGATATTGAATAAGTTAAAGAGTATTCTAGTGGTTCTTGAATGAATGTTAAAACAAATACAATATTTGGTATGTCTAGTTTTGTTCCAAATGTGCAAGAAACTCAAAGGGATCACAATGTTAAGGAATGTTTTCATACCTCAAAATTATTAAGGTGTTGATATAATGATTACTTCTAGTGTGAAATCAAGAGTTAGTGGTCCTTTCACTGAAATTTTGGAGAAAATGAAGAGGTCTCAAGTGAATATATCTATGTGGGATAAATTGGCTATACCTGGACAATTTAAGCTACTTTATAGAGGAGTTGTCTAAGCTTAATCTAACATCCAAATATCCTAGACAAGGAGAGGAAACCCTAATGAACATAATGAATCCAAGTTAAGGTCAATAAAGTAAATTTTAAAAGGTATAAAATCTTCATACATCATATCTATCCATCATTATAGAATATTATTTTTTGCATAATTGTCTCATTGATAGTGGAGCTAGTACTTGTGTTATGCCCAAGATGGTAGCTGATAAACTAAACTTGAAGTATGTACCCCATGTCAAAGGAGTGATCCAATTAGATGGGTTATATTATAAGACCATTGGCATAATTAAAGATTTTCAGGTCATTCTCCAAGCTTATCCTGCCTTTACCATCTTTTAGGATGTTGTAGTGGTTAATGTGCCTCCTCATTTTG